>CM053771.1:415071273-415149235 GCA_028658325.1 Potorous gilbertii
TTTTTCCTCCACTTGTCTAACTTGATTTTCAAAATCCTTTTTGAGCTCTTCCATGGCCTGAGCCCATGGGATACCTATTTCAGATGTTTGGGATACAGAGGCCTTGACTCTTATGTCTTTACCTGATGGTAAGCATTGTTCTTCCTCCTCAGAGAGGAAGCTTGGAATCACTTTTTCACCAAGAAAATAACCTTGTATGGTCTTAGTTTTTTTCCCTTTTCTGGGCATTTTCCCAGTCAGTTACTTGACTTCTGAGAGTCCTCTCCACCACTGGCCTAGGTCTGCCCAGCTAGTGCTTGGGATCTGAGATTCAAATGTTGCTCCCCAGCCTCAGGGCTTTTGGCAGCAGGCCTGGCTGCTATTCAGGGTAAGATTAAATCAGGTTCTCAGGTGGGGGCAGGGCTGCCTCCCAGGCTCAGTTCCCTCAGGGGGATTATGCAGAGACCTTTTGTAATGGGGCTGCTGTTGATCTCCTGCCTGCTCTGGGAGCCCCTGGCCGCCTGCTGCCTCTGCTGCTGCCTCACAAGGGGGTCTGAGTCCCAGAGACACCCCGCTCCCCTCTCAGCCCATCTCTCTCACTGACCTGTGTGTCTGCGGGTGGAGGGACCTTCGTGGCCACTGGAGATTCCATCCCTGAAGCCTGCTCTGATATGCTCACTCCTCTCAGTGCCGTGCATGGCCAAGGCAGGGGAGGGCTCCACTCCTGTCCGGGGCACGATGGACCTTTGGGATCAGTTTTTCAGGGCTCTCTGGGGTGGAAATCTCCTTCACTGTGTTGCTACATGGCTTCCACTCTTCCAGAATTTATCGGGAGTTCTTTTTAGAGGAAATCCATGGACTGTGGGTTCAGAGCTAGCATAGGTGAGTCTTTCTACTCCACCATCTTGGCTCCACCCCCCTCCTGAAACATTGTATCCAGGTTCATCACAATGGGGATTTGTCCAGGTCTGAGTTCAGATTAAAGATGATGTACTAGCTAAAATGATGTCCTGGTGCTACAAGTTGGAAAACAGCAAACAATAGTGAATATGGCTGTGATGGTGGGTTCATGGACTCTAGAACCACAGCCGACCCTATATAAACAGAACACTGGTTCTGTTTATTGTCCCCTTGTTTCCTTTTGGATTTTTTTCTGTTTACCTTGTTTGTCAGATTTGTTTCTTGCAGGTTTAGGATCCTCCACCTGCAGATGCCTGATCATTTAAGCTGTCCATGACTATGATGTGCCACCCCTGAGTCTGCTGTTGATCAACTCTGGATGCCAGTCAAACAACTGACCCCTCAAATGGGACCTCTTGGGGCAGGGACAGCTCTTTGTCTAATCTCAGCAGAAAGTTGCTATGGAAGAAGAGACTTTCACTCTTTATACCAAAGGATTTTCAGTACTATTCTTTCAAGGGGGGAGTGATGAGGTGATTCCGCTCAAGCCCCACCCCAAGATATTGTTTCAGGTTCTTATTTTGTGTGATCCCCTGTTTAAGTTCTGTTGATACCAGTTGCTACACCAAACTATGAAATGAATATGAAAGATCTTGACCACAAAAGACCATATGTAATGGTAATTTAAATGGGAAGATCTTTGCCATTCATTAATAGGCTCGTGTAACCATCCTGGGACACAGGGAAATCTGAGTCACCTAGAGTCTATGGTGGTAAGAATTTGGTTGAATAGGTGCAGCAGGAGTGGTAGAACTGGAAGAGGGAAAAGTTAGAGCAGAGCTGAGAGAAAATTTGATCAGAGAGCAGTCAGAACTGAAGGATACAGGCAAGACTGCAGTTGGCTGTAAGTGAGAAAAGGGCATTAAGGGAGTCTTTTGTGGTTTGTTTTAAGGGAGCTAGTTTGTGGGAAGCCTAGCAGAGGAGGGGCTTGGGATTGGTGTTGCACTCTGCATTGTTGTTGTGTATGGATATCTTTGTTGCTGTTACGGATTTTGCTTTCTGGTGTCAGAATAAATGTTTTGATTTTGTCTTCCATGTGGAGAGTCTATTGTATTTCACAATTCAGAATTGTGCTGACATATTCATGGCCACCATAGGTGCTGTGAAAATTGCCTTGATGCTATACCCCCTCACAACAAACTCAAATCTGCTTGAAAACTTCCATAGATGAAGAACTCACAACATTATGAGGCATCCCATTCCACTTCCAGATAATTCTGAGAGGAAATCCCTCCTTAAATGGAGAGGATATTTCCCTTCCATTAAACATTATCAGTTTTAGTTTACCCATTTGATACCAAATGGAATAAGCTAAATCACTTTCCCCTAGGTCACTGCTACGAAGATATGATGACGCTTTCCTCTCACCATTTTATGGAAGTTCAGAGTGATCAAGTAATATGGTCAGGATAATAGTGCCAATGAGTGCTAGATAGGATTCAAAACCAGACCATATTGCTATGTGTCCAATGAAGGGATCTTTCCATTTTTACTTAGTGAACAAGTCACCTGAATGAAGAGAGATTTCTATATCGGGATTATTAGGAATGGGGAGATAGTGACATAGGTAGAAAGTTGTCACGTTGTCAAGTGATATTTACAAACTTTGTCTCTTGAATGATACATATATAGGAGGAAAAGGAAGAAGGAGTAGATGGAGAAAGAGGAAGAAAAAGAGGAGGAGGATAAGAGAAAGAGATTAAAGTTGAATGTGAAGATTATTCAAGAAAAGGTAGTCATGAATATCGGACCAATCTGTGATACATTAAGTATAAAAAAACCAAGAAATTAGACTATTTGTGTGTGCACATATGTATGTATATATATGCATATGGGTATATATGTATATGTATGTATGTATATTTGTGTGTATATATGTACATATGTGTGTGTGTGTGTGTTATTTTACCAGCTGAATGAGCTTGGGTGACTATGAAGGCAGATAGCAAGATTGGCTGTCCAGAGACAATCAGCTTCTTGTGTAATTTCATGATGCAGTAATTAGAAGAGAGTTTTTGTTTTATTTTGTTTTTTTTTATTAACATCTCTAGCACTATGTCTTCTTCAAAGTAAGCACTTAAAAATATTAGTTGAATTTCACTGAATGCAGTCTTTTCAACTCTTCCATATCAACAGTGAGATAAACATTATATATATACATTTATGTGTGTGTATATATATATAATTTCATATAAATTTGCACAAGTGATACCACATTGCAGTAGAACTTGAACTTGACTCTATTTATGTTTCTTTCTCTTTTAGGGGGATAGCCTTTAGGTTGATTATTATAAAATGATAGTCATTCTGAATGCCCTTCTTTTGAGGCTTAGAGCAGGGGCGACTATAGTGCTGGAAAAGAACCAGTGGAAATAGTGCATTCCATTTGCCTAGACTTCATTACAATATAACTAGATAGCCACAAAGCAGAAATAACCTTAGCTCTTTTGGTGGTCAGTGTTTTCCATTCTCACCCCAATAGCAACTGAACTTGTGGACAAAAAGGGTGGTTTCTAATCCCAAGTGAACCATTCACTAATTGAATGCATTTATCTGTAGCATCATCTCCTTTGTAAAAACAAAGATAAGAATCCTTGTACTAGTTCACTCACAAGATTGTTATGAAGAACAAGTGAGATACTGAATGTGAATGTGCTTAGAAATGTCAAAGAGTGTTATGTTACTGATAGTTAGTGAGTGTGAGTTGATGTAGTAACCAGATTGTATTCTGATCGTAGCCAAATAGAAGAGAGATCTTTCCCTCCATAACCAAGAAGATATGTGTTACTATTGTTATTCTTGGAATTCATAGCAAAGAGAAAAAGCAAATGATAAGGATGCTAGGATTCTCAAATAAATTTGTGATATTTTTCAGTGTAGCTTTTTCTTCACAAATGACCCCAGTATCACACTGGACAACTGTCTGTTCTGGGCTTTTTTCAATTCTCAGAAAAGTTCCCCCCAAAATCAACTCTCTTAATAATGTCAACATGGAAATGGGGCCTCAGGGAAGGAATAGGTTAACAAGTTTTTGTCCTTGGACTATCTAGTGGGGTAAGGGAGACAGAGAAAAGGTAAAAAATAATTTTAAACTAATAAATCTGCCTAGAGCAATCTCTTGTATTTGATTCTTTGATTTTCTAGAGACACTTCCCCTTCTGAATATAAGTAAGACCTGAACACACTATCCTCTGAAACAGAAATCTGCACATTGATTTTTCCAATGTAAAAATGTGAAATTTTTTAATTGATTGCTTTCACAATTATAAGTTTATTTAAATATGTCATCCAGCAAAGTCATTTTATACTATTTTAAATAACATTATTGAATATAGTAATAAAGTATTCATTTTCTACTAAATAAGAAGATATTGTCATAGATATGCCTATAGACATACAAATATAAATCAGAATAGAAATAGATTTATACTATATAAACATTGTAAGTGAACTGTATTGTTATTCTTCAATTTATAATTAAAAATAAATATATGCACATAAGTTTTTATATACTTGAATGCATATATATGTATTTATAAGACAGGACAGGATTTTTTCACCTTCTTGTTTCTAGAATTAAACTGGTTGCAATTTATTTTATTCTTAATAAATATAATTAGAGTCTTTGTGGATAAGCCTGGAGGAACAAAAATTAGCAAAAAGTCTCTCTTATATAACTGTTTATATTTTAAAAGAAAACAATTAGAAAGAATGTTCCATTTTATATATTCCTTCAAACAGATATTTATGCAACCGCCCTGGAGCTCTTTATGTACCCCAACACAGAGAGACAGACAGACAGGTAGAGACAAAAAGAGATAGAAAAGGGGAGAGACAGAAAACAGAAAGATAGAGACAGAAACAGAGAGTCAGACAGAGAGAGAGAGAGAGAGAGAGACTGAAGAAACTCACCTTCCTATCTCATCACAGGAAAGGACAGAATGTCAACAATTATTATGTAATCTTATACTTACTGACAGTTACATGCAACTTTAAAATAGAGGTACATAGAAATATTAGACCACTTTGATGATAAGATATATGTACACACATGTATGCACCGCATTTGTGAGACATGTATATCTATATGTATGTACATGAACACATACATACAATAGAGTGGTAACCTAACTCACTCTTCTTTGATCCTTTTTTAAGGTAGCTGTTTTAATTTTGTTCTTCATATCTTTTTTCATTGTATCTGGAGTTAGTCATGCACTCAACAGCAAAGCTGAAACTGAAGTGCTTTATCATACTTGAGATTCACATTAATGGAAGCATTTGCACACAACCTAATTAGGCCATTTCTCTCTATGTATTTTTCAAATGTATACATACAGAATTAATTGGTTAATTAAGTCTTTAAAAGCTTTTCCAATTTGTAAGATGATCTGAATAATTGGTGTTCTTTTAATTGATTATTTAATATTTAACAACAATCTAAGTAGTCTAAACACAAAACTGAAGATACATTTTGATGTTGCTGATATTTCACATTCTCTTCTTATTTTAAAACCGCTTAAAATATTTAATGCATGATGACAATATTAAACATATAATTCAAGAAAATACATTGTTCTAATTTATCTTTATGGAGTCTATTATAGTGAGCCATCAAATAGTAACACTTTTAAAATTATAGCATTTAATACAATTTAAGTGCATGTACAACTTATTATTTATCTTGTTATAAATGCATTCATCTTATGTCAATACATAAGTATGCATTCATCTTACATACATATGCATACACACATATATACATATATAATATCTTTGAAAATCAATACAATTTCAAATATATAAAAATTCAGGTGGAAAGCATTTTTGATACCAGAATTAAAAAAGAAAATCTTATTACACAACACAAAAAAGATGAGCTGATAGGTTTCTCTTCTTCAATTAATTTGAAAATAATTGAATATTGATATGATTTTGAAAAATTTAAAATGTAACATGTAAATATAAGGATAGATTTCCTGTGAAATCAATGGAGAGAAGATTTTACTTTTAGGTTATTGCACTGAGGCAAATTCAGGATTTTATCTTATCCCAGAAAAGTTATTATTCATGTATCATGCCGACAGTTTGATGATGTGTTCATTCCTACTTTTCTTGGGAGCTATTTCTCCGTCTCTTTATGCAAAGTTCATTTTGTTCTAGTGCTAGAAGCTTTGCAACCACACCCCCACATGTAACTATAGTTAGAACTGGGGATGTTAAAGTAAGTAATTTGACCTACTTGAAGGTAAAACTAAATCTCAATGTCTGTAGGGAAAATAATTTTGATTATTAAGATCTTCTAAAGATAAGTGAACTAAGGAGCAGAATATAAGCCATTACTCTCATAAGGAATCAAATATTCTTCCTCCTGATCTTCTCCAGAAATGAAAGAAAGTCCAGTTTTAAATAAAATGTGTTATTTTTCCTAATAAATTATCTTTATATTTCAGTAATATACATATATACTTAATTTGCCATTGAATCTAGATAAATTCATTAAAATAAGTATTTACATTTTCTGCTGTATAATAATTGCTATCCTGAATATTTCTCTTACAAAATCAGTTTTTATCTTCATTGTGTGCCCATTTTAAACCCATATGTGTATGTTTGTGTGTGAGAGGATGGGGGTTCTTGGATTGATTCACTCATTTATTCAGCACCAATTCAACAAATATTCACTGAGACAACATGGTGGGCATTGTAGATGCGAGCATAAATATTGATGAGACACGGCCCCTGCCAACAATGATTTTCAATATAATATAAATCATGCCAGTATATGAACAACTGTCAAATGAGGTAAATTTTGAGCATCCTATTTCAGTAGTATAAGGATCACAATTTCATTATTATAGGTTCTCTTAAGTTGGATTACAACCCTATGATGCTTTAGTAAAGGTTCTAAATGACTTTCTGTGGATGGTATCATTGTCAACAACAACTAGTAACCAATCCTTTAATAATGAGCCTCTCTAAACTTAGCCAGGCTGGATTTGAAATCACAGATTATCAAGAGAGTCCCATGAAGACTTTTCATTTCAACAGAACAAGACAGAGATTCCATTCCATTGACATAACTTATACCAATCCAAGTTTAACTCAATATATATGCAAAACAGGTAAAACCACTCTTCCACAAGAAAATATTCTAATTCTTGAAGACCAATCATCATGGCTCCCTTTGCAGTTATTATTTTTTCCAAGCTAAACATTGTCAGTTCCCAGCTTTTGAACTAGTATTTATATATCTTCATTGATTAAAATGCCAATTACCCATCTTTGGACATGTCAGTTTGTCCCTAACCTTCTTTAAATGTGACATTATGAACTGTAGCTAAATGACTTGATGTTGCCTGGTCTGAGAAGAATACAGAAAATCTATTGCCTCCTGCATTATAAATAGAACAGAAGAGCTTGGGATAGTAATTCACCTTATGTGGGACACTACATTTGGTCAGTGTCACCTAAAAATGAAACTTACTTTGTTATCTGCAAAGGCACATTTGAGTCACCTTGACATTTCAGGAAAAGATCAAATTTTTTTTTTTTGTTTTTTCCCCCTTCAAATGTTTGACCATGAGATCAATTCAATTCTTTGGGACTAGGTTGAAGACAGTATTTAACTATCCAGTGCAGATTCTTGTTTCCTTTCCTAACACTATGATCCTATGCCAATTCCACTAGTCCATAGTTTGAGAAATATACCTTCTTTCCACCTTTCCAATCTTCTTACAACTTATTCCCTGACATGTACTCTTTGACCCAGTAACACTGGTTTTCTGGCTGTTCCATGAACAAAACATTCTATCCTTCAGCTCCAGATATTCTCTCTCTTTGCACTCTGTACCTCTTTTCCCTCTTTTATTCTGACAGATGACTCTTTGGCTTCCTTTAGACCCCTATTCAAATAGCCTCATTCTATAAGAAACCTACTCCAACCTCTCTTAATGTAGTTCCTTCCCTCTATGAAATATTTCTTATTTTTCCTGTATAAAGCTTACTTGATTTACATTCATTTGCATATTGTCTCCTCTGTTAGACAGTAAGCTTTTGAGGGCAGGGTCAATTGTTCATTTCTTTTTGTGTCCCCAGTGCTTAGCACATTGCCTATTCCATAGTATGGGCTTAATACATTTTTACTGATTGATTGATTGTTATTCCAAAAGTCATGTGTGTAGCTGACCTCAGAAAGTTTGGTGTCACAGAGGATGGAGTTGATTTTCCAAGACTTGAAAATAATTTTGGCATGATTCTAATACTCAAGCAAGTATTCTAGTAGGTCTAGCTTATTAGAAAAGAATGTCAGTGGTCATTTTCTCCTTGCACTTCAGTGTCAGCAAGTTGGGATTACTTATAGTTTCCATATATGGTTCTAAGTTTGATTCGGCAGTCTTGTGCAGTTCTTTGCAGTTAGTTATTTTTTTTCATATTGCTATTCATATTACTTCATCTGAAAACTGTTTATGTCTTTGGAACATTTATCAATTGCACAATGGCTCTTTATTTTTATAAATATGTCTGAGTTCTCTATGTGTTCCAAAAGTGAGGCTTTTATCAGAGAAACTTGCTTCAAAATTTTTGTCACAGTTACTTTTGCTAACTGTATTTCCCTCCATCCTAGCTCTTGTGTTTTTTATTAATAACTAAGTAGTAATTGCTTCTCTTTTACCCAGGACCACTGAGGGTCTTCCCCTCCCAGTTTGATTTGTGTTTTTCATTAAAGGGGCTATCCCCTGAGTAACTACTTAAAGAAGCTTACTCATTGAATTGGTATATCTCACTCAAAGTGAGAATGTGATAAAACCTTAGCCTGAAAGGCCCAGGATCTCACATTGCATCCTGGGCCATCTCCAGTCATCCTGATGAATATCAGGTCACAGGATCCAGAAGGCTCAGGAGAAGAAAGTGAAGTTGGTGACCTTGCACAGTCCTCCCTCACTTAAATCAAAGTCAACTATAAGTCATGTCATCATCTTGATGCCATGGTCCTCTTTGAAAATGAAGGACAAATACAATAGCAACAACAGATATTTGGCCAGGAGTTGGCACAGCTTATCACAGCATAACAGGGTAACACTCATTTAAAGCAGTGG
Source organism: Potorous gilbertii (assembly GCA_028658325.1). NCBI lineage: Eukaryota > Metazoa > Chordata > Mammalia > Diprotodontia > Potoroidae > Potorous > Potorous gilbertii. Next base: position 415,080,312 of record CM053771.1, read on the forward strand.
TGACACCCCGCTTTAAGCCACTGTGGGATTTAGGGGTCATAAGTCAGATTAATATCTCTTTCAGTTATTCATTTGCCACAATGGAAAACAAAACTTTCTTCTTTTTTTAATGTGATGTAAACTAGATGATTTTGATTAGTATCATGGCATTATAATTCATGGGGTATAAAGAAGTTGCACATATTCACAACAGTATTGTATATGTGTCTGCCAACTGTACTAACACAAAGGATGGAGACTGGTCATGTTTTGGGTGTGTCATAAAGCCAAACATGTAGGGACAGCTGTAAAGCTCACATTCCTGCTTTCCTTATTTCTTTGCCCATATCTGAGTACCACATTGAAAGGACGATTTTGCCAGATCAATTTAACCTATTAAAACCCTTTTCAGACTTTGGTCAATAAATCATCAATCAAGCATTTATTATTCTTCTACTATGAGCCAGGAACTGAAAGAAAAGAATAGAAAAACAAACATAAAAATTTCTACAATTATTGCTTTCTTTCAAAGAACTTACGCTCTCAAAGAGTTTACATTCAAGGCCAGTCCAGGTGTTACTTATTTTATATGATTTTCCCCTCAAGCTAGCATTGTTCTCTCCTATGTGTAAACTCTCAAAAACACACTTTTCCTTCCCTTTGTGCCCTTCTCATTTGTATTATAAATATGTGTGTGTGACACACACACACACACACACACACACACACACACACACACACATATATATATATATATATATGGGAGTGTGTGCAGGTATACATTATATGTCTATGTATTATACACATGCGCACACACATATGTATACACACACATTTTATCCCTCATTCTAGTTTTCATCTGTTTTAAGGAGGGACAAAATCTATAGGGAATAGAAATCCACCTTTCTACTTCCTGAACTGTCTAGCACTTGTCAGTTCAACACTGCTGGCATTTACTAATTAAGTATTACATTTAATTTCTAGGCAGAATTTGAACTTGACAGTAACTCCTGTTTTAAATTTTGCCATTTAAGATATTGTTCTAGATGTCTATAATGTTAAGCATACACTCTATGACATTTGACATAAAATATTTTTGAAGTTTATTCAGTGTGGGAATTGTAACATATTGTGAAAAGGAAAGAATCAAATAAATTTTGAAAAAAAATCCTTCAGCTGGAGGCTTTAAAATTAGAGCCTTCATCTGACCATGCTAAAGGAGGCTCTAATGGACAGCTTTAAATGTGAAAACAGATACTATTAAGATAAAGATGAAATAGCTTAAAGTCTATAAACCTAAAGGAAGCAATACAAAACTCCTTCATTTTTCTATGAAAGCATTAGAGACAGCTTTATCATTTGCAGATCTCATGGGAGCAATTTGATCCACACTCATCCATGACCTTTTCTAACTACAGTGGTTACTATGCTTGCTCTTTACCCTAGGATTCTTTATAAAGATGCAATGATGAGGTCACATACATTACTTTCATCAAATCATGAGACCTACTTAATGTTGTTTCCTCAGCATCAAGCATAATGCATAATCCATTATTAATTTCTTATTATCCATTAAAATGTCATTTTAAATGATATATCAGCAAATATATCCAAGACATTTTTTTCCTAATATGAAATTTATAGCTCTAAATGGGGAGAAGAGTAAATAGCTAGCAAGGCAAAAATTGCAACTCATGTGGGAAATGAGTCTAGCTTTCTGGAAAATATTATTGTAGGATACAGGAGGGATACAATAGTATGAGTAGTTTTACAGTGAGTAGTTTTTATCAATCCATAGAATTTTAGAATTAAAAGAGATTTGGAGAATAACAGTCGAATACATTTATTTTCCACTTAAAAAAGTAAAGGCCAGAGATGTTAAGTGAATTTCTCAAGGTCACACAGCAGAGCCAAGATTAGAAGTGAACTCAACTGGGATCAGAGTTTTAAGCTTTTCTACTTTAGAACTCTGGCTCCCTGTTGTTATTACCATAATCAGGGAGTGTGAAAAGCATTGAACTGGGTGTTAGAAAGCTTGAAGTTTCAAAAACATCAGCAAGAAATCAGGTTCACTTAAGATGAATCCAAGTACATGATCATTGATTAAATTTATTGATTAAATCAATAAGAAAAAGAGAGTACACATATCATCTGGAGCCTGATGGGAGGGGAAAGAAAAATAAAGGACAGGGAGACAGAGAGAGATTGACAGACAGAGACTCACACACAGAGGCAGAGAAATAGAAAGAGACAGAGACTGACAGAGAGATAGACAGAGAAACAGAGATAGAGACAAAAAGAGACAGACAGAAGCACAGAGACACATAGAGAAACAAGGCACAAAGACAGAGATGTAGACAGAGAGAGAGAACTAGAAAAAACACACAGAGAGAGCCAGAGAGGCAGACACAGAGACAAAGAGCAACAGTGAGAGAGAGACAAAGACAGAGAATTATCCATATACAGACAATATCTTCAATAATAACTGAACTTCAGTTAATTCTTTGAGACTTGAAAAATGCTTTCTTTGCTGCAAGGGACAAAGGAGAGAACATTATCTCTGCAGTGAGAAAATCTGAATTCCAATTCCTTCTTCAATAATTACTACATATAAGACCTAGGGCAAGCTCCATACCACTGTTTCCTTATCTGTAAAATGGAGAGTTTGGTCTAAATGACCCCTGACATCCCTTGCAGCTCTAAACCTATAATCTGAAGTAAAAAGGAATTGTTTGGATGATTATACTGATTTTTAAGCATAGAAAAATGAGATCAAGTGACTTTCCTAAGCCATATACTTATTAAATATCTGAGATGAGGTCTGAGTCCAGGGGTTCTGATACCAAGTAATTAATTCTCCTATGCCACATGCCTTCTTCTTAAAATGTTTATGATGTTTTGGAGGTGATAAGATATACAAAAATAAATGGGACTAAATATAAAACAACCTAGCATGTGATATGTGTATAACTGGGGTGCAAAGCATTATTAAATCAGATGACGTTGAATTGTTTCCAACTAATAGGAGTAGATAAGTCAGGGAAGGTTATTGAGTTGATTTTCAAAGAAAGATGTGATGTCATTAGGTAAATATTGTAGGAAGAAAGGAAAAAAGTGACCCATGAACATTGATACAAGCATATGGAACGATATTTCAGAAGGTACCTTCTCCTGACTTCATTTAATTAAATTCTTTAATGATGAGAAGAGCTAGAGATAGGTCAGGGCAATTAGGAAAGTATCAAATTTAAAGAGCAGTAGGAGAGGCGTGTTTTTTCCATTCTGGTGCTCCTGCCCTTCTGTATTGCTAAGGCAATATTCACAGCACTACTGGTGACTATGTCAGCATAGTTCTCAATTGCAAAATATAAAAGACTCTCTGTATAGAAAGCAGAAGAAAAACATTTATTTAAACAACATAAAGCCAAATCCCAGAAGCAAAAAGTAAAATCCATCGTGATGACCAAGAAGTTAATAAACATGATCACAGCAGAGGGCAAAGCCATTCTCAAATCTCCCCTCCCTCAGCCAGGGCCTTTTCACTATCAACTGTTACAATGTGTCAGTCTCAAACCTCCCCTTCCCCAGTCAGGGTTTTCTTACCATCAACTGTCACAATGTGTCAGACTCAAACCTCCCCTCCCCCAGACAGGGCCTTTTCACTATCAACTGTTACAATGTGTCAGTCTCAAACCTCCCCTTCCCCAGTCAGGGCCTTCTTACCATCAACTGTCACAATGTGCCAGTTGGCCTGTGTCAGCTGGCCTATGTTCTATCCACTCTGACTTGACCCCACTCACTTCCTATAGTTCTGCTCCACCCTTCCTGTTCAGCCTCTTGAGCAAGCTCCTCCCACCGCATGTGACCCAGGCTTCCAGGAGATTTAAGAAGATCATATGGGCCCGTTAATTAATGAGAAAGATCTTTCCATTTAAATTACTATTACACCTCCCTGTCACAGCCTAGTACTGCAGCTGTGTAAAATCTCAGGATTACTCAGGGTAAGCCTCCTGCCTCTTAGAGACTGAACACAAGGTAAACTAACATTCCACATATTCTACCCCCTCCATTCCAGGTGGCTCTGCTCTGTCCCACTCTAATTATAAAAATTCCTGTTAAAGCTCTATTTCTTATTTATCATTCACCCTCACCTCTCTCTTTCTTCCCATCTCTTTTCCTACTGTTCTCTTTCTCCCCTCTCCTCTTTCCCATCTCCTATTATCTCTCCTCTCTCTCTCTGTCTCTCTCTGTCTGTCTTTCTCTGTCTCTATGTCTCTGTCTGTCTGTCTGTCTCTCTCTCAACCCCTCTCCTTTCAACTGTGTGAAAGTTAATCTCCTGAATTAGGTGCTAGTGTTACCTACATTTCAGGATTTATTTTGAGTATTACTTGTTAGGAGACAAGAAGCAGTTTTCCTCTTTGAGGAAATGTTTGCATTATTAGCGTGTGAAGCCATCAATCAGAACTGGTGTTTCCACAAAATATCTGCATGGTTAGTGCTTCTCAACTGAAATGAAGGAATCTCAAAAATCAATAAGGAAAATGAAAGATGACTTTGTTAGATTAGAATTGACATATGCTAACAGTATGATTTTATAGAGTATTGATTCTGGGAACACCTCCTTTAATGGATGTTTAAATATATTTCACTGTACATGAGTATTTTATTGATAAACATAGTAATCATTTTTCCTTCTTGCTTGTAGTCACCCCATTTAGTAAAAGTGACTATAAGTGTATTAACTGAAAAGAGACATTTCTTTTGTTTTAGAAATATAACAGAAGGCTATATAATATGGGGGAGGAGGTCAGGGTAGTCTGGTTACATTTTGCAAAATACTGTATAATTATTCACCTAACAGAATCAGTGTCTCAGTTAATTATAAGAATTTTATTTGTTTGAAGTTTACTCCATACAAGAAATCTACCATATTCCTGCCTTTGGGGTACCAAAATGGCTTCACTCTTTCAGCTTAATTGTATTATAGCCCAAGTGACTAGAACAATTTCAAATTATTCATTCTAGTCAACTGAGTAAATAAACAATACATTTTTATAGCTCTCCTAGAAAGAGAAATTAAAGCTTGTAACCTCTTAATGGAAAATATAAGTATACATGAAAGAAAATATATGAATAAAAATAAACCATCTTTTCTCATTTTTGGTTGACATTGGTAAAAAAAATGAGCAACATAAACATCTAAGTAAAATTTAATGAAAAGACAAATATTCTGCAAAACACATTTTAGCAGTATTTAAAGACTGATAAATAATGATATAGTCCTCAAAAGCATTGATTTCTCAAATACAGTCAGTATGTAGTGAGAAAAGTCTTTGAGGGTGCAATGAAAAAGATTTCAACCCAGTCCTAATTCTGTCACTTTACTACCTTAATTCCCTTAACATGTCATTTAATTTGTCAGTTACAGTTGTTGATGTTGCTATAATTTTCCCTATGAAATCAAGATTTTATATATGCATATATAGACACATATGTTTGTGTATGTATATGTGCACACACATATGTACATAATAGGCACACACATATATACATGTATGTATGTGTGCGCATATGTATGTATGCGTGCATGCATGTATGTCTGCATACACATCGTGGGCCATCTGTAGTGATCCTGATGAATATCAGACCACTGGACCCAGATGGCTCAGGAGAAGAAAGTGAGGTTGGTGACCTTGCACAGTCCTCCCTCTCACAAATCAAAGTCAACTACATCTTGATGTCATTGCCCTCTTCGAGAACAAAGGACAAGCCCAACAACAATAACACACACACATATACATACTATAATACATACACACATACATACTATACACACACACACACACACACACACACACACACACATTTCCCACACTTCCTACCTCATCTCATTATGGGAATCAAAAGAAATAGCCTAAGTGTACCAGCCACTGTGCTAAGCACTTTTGATCCTCCCAACAAGCTTTTAGGTAGGGGATATTATGAGTCTTATTTTATAACTGAGGAAACAAGGACAAGTAAATGTGAAGTGATTCGCTCAGGGTCACACAGATAGTAAATGTTTGGTGTCACATTTGAACTTGTGTCTTAGGAGGACTCTAAAATGACTATACCTCAAAAGTTTGTGCTAAGGAAAATTAGCACTGATCATGAAAAGTATACCAGAGTTAAAGTCAAAGAAATCCAAATTTTCACCCTCTCTAAACAGAGGCTGATATGAATCCCTAATGCAAAACAAGTCATTCTTGTTTTTATTCTTTTTTTTATTTAAATGTAAGTATAGTTTGTGACAAGGAATGAAAAAAATCCATTTTAGACTAACAATGCCAATGGTGAAGTAGAGAACACTATTGTATTTACATCTCCAGGATAGCACACTACTTGGCATATAGTGCCTATAAAATAAATGTGAATAATAGTTTACTAATTGAATAATGAAAATGAATGAATGAAAAGTTAACTGAGGAAATGAAGAGGAAAGGGAGATTGATTGAAATTGAAACATAATGGAGAAAGACCTTCTAATTAAAGAAGGGACTGTATGGGCCGTCTGTATCTCTTGGACTCAGGCAATCAAAATATGATCAAGCCCTTCTAGGAGATCCACAACTTGCTAAATCCAATATGTCATGAAGTTGAGCATAACAGAGAGATGATCCAAAGTGCAGATTAACTTGATTACATCTTCTATAGACCCATTTTTGGCCAGAATTTTCAGCCTCTTGTTGGTCCTTTGTGAGTTAAGGGATTTTTTTACTGCTTTTTTAATTGAATTATTTTATTCGGTTTCAGTGTTTGACAATCACTTCCATATATCTTAGACTTTTTTCTACTCTCTCACCCTCATTCCCCTCTTCCCCTCCCCCGCCCAACTCCCTCCCTGAGACGAGTACAACCTTATATAGGTTCTCCATGTACAATCCTTTTAAATACATGTTGCACAGAAGAATTAAAATGAGTGGGAGAAATAAAAAAACAAAACAAAACATAGTACAAAAAAAATGGCCTGTTTCTATCTATGATCCAATTTCATAAGTCTGTGAAACGTGTTTTGCCTCAGGAGTTCATTGGAAATTTTTTAAGTCCATGCATTTCAATGAAGTTCTAAGTCTAGTAGACAAATTCCTCACACACTATAGTTGCTGCTGTGTTCAAATTCTCCTGATTCTGCTCCTTCCACTCAGCAACAGTTCATAATAGTTTTTTCAGGTTTCTCTGAAGTCTTCCTGTTCATCGTTTCTCAAAGCACAACAGTATTCAATCATATTCATGTACCACAAATTGTTCAGTCATTCCCCAATTGATGGACATCCCCTTGATTTGCAGTTTTTGGCCACAACAAAGAGAGCTGCTACAAATATTTTTGTTCATGTGGAACCCTTTTCCATTTCTGTGACTTCTTAGGGATAGAATCCCAGAAGCGAAATTGCTGAGTCAAAGGGTGTGCATGTTTTTGTAGCCCTTTGGGCATAGTTCCAAATTGCTCTCCAGAATGGTTGGATTAGCTCCCAGCTCCATGAACAATGAATTTCTGTTAACTCTCCCACATCTTCTCCAACATTTATGATCTTCTTGTTTTGTCATGTTAGTCAATCTGATAGATGTGATGTGGCACCTCAGAGTTGTTTTGATTTACACCTCTCCAATCAATACTGATTTAGACCATTTTTTCATATTATTATAGAGAGCTTCAATTTCTTACTCTGAAAACTCTCTGTTCATAACCTTTGACCACTTATCAATTGGGGAATGACTTTTATTCCTGTACATTTGACACAGTTCTCTTTATATTTCAGAAATGACACTTTTGTCACAGATGCTAGTTGCAAAAATTCTTTCCCAGTTTTCTGTTTCCCTCCTATTCTTGGTTGCTTTGGGTTTGTTTGTGCCAAAATTTTTCAATTTAATGTAATCAAAATTAGATTTTCCACTTCGTAATGTTGTCTATATCTTATGGGGTCATGAATTTCTCCATAAATCTGACAAATACACTGTGTTTTTCTCCTCTAATTTGTTTATAGTATTAATCATCATATCTAGATCATGTATCCATTTGAAGTTTATTCTTGTGTATGGTGTCAGGCATTGGTTTATGCCAAGTTTCTGCCACACTTTTATCCAGTTTTTCCAGCAATTATTGTCAAACAGTGAGTTCTTATCCCAGAAGCTGGAGTCCTTGGGTTTAGCAAAGAGTAGATTGCTATATTCATGAGCTACTGTGTCTTGAGGACCTAACATATTCCACTGGTCTACTCCTCTCTTTCCTAGCCAGTACCAAATGGTTTTGATGATTGCTGCTTTATAATACAATTGGACATCTGGTAGGGCTAGGCCACCTGCCCTAGCATTTCTTTTCATTAGTACCCTTGATATTCTGGTTCTTCCAGATGAATTTTGATATTATTTTTTCTAGCTCTAGAAAATAATTATCTGGAAGTTTGATTGGTATGGCACTGAATAAGTAAATTAATTTAGGTAGAATTGTCATTTTTATTATATTAGCTTGGCCTACCCCCGAACAACAGATGTTTTTCCACTTAGTTCTGACTTTATTTGTGTGAAAAGTGTTTTCTAGTTGTGGTTATAGTGTCCCTGGGTTTGTTTTAGCAGGTAGGTTCCCAGATATTTTATAGTGTCTACCATAGCTATAGAAGGGATTTCTCTTTCTATCTCTTTCTATCTTCTATCTGTTGGTCTTGGTTAGTAATATATAGAAACGCAGATGATTTATGTGAGTTTATTTTGTAACCTGCAACTTTGCCAAAGTTGTTTATTATTTCAAGTAGATTTTTACTTGATTCCCTGGGATTTTCTAAGTATATCATCTGCAAAGAGTGATAACTTAGTTTCTTCTTTGCCTATTCTAATTCCTTCAATTCCTTTTTCTTCTCTTATTGCTACAGCTAGCGTTTCTAATACCATGTTGAATAGAGGTGATAATTGACATCCTTCTTTCATCTCTGATCTTGTTGGAAATGCATCTTGCTTTTCTCCATTGCATATAATGCTGGCTGGTGGTTATAGGTAGATACTGCTTATTATTTTTTCAATAGGAATGGGTATTGTATTTTGTCAAAACCTTTTTCTGCATTTATCGAGATAATCATGTGGTCTCTGTCAGTTTTGTTTTTGATATTATTAATAATGTTAATAGCTTTTTTACTATTGAGCCAGCCCTGTATTCTATGTATAAATCTTACCTGATCATAATATATTATTTGCATGATAAGTTGCTGTGTTTTTTTTTGCTAATATCTTATTTAAAGTTTTTGCATCTATATTCGTTATAGAAAGTGGTCTATAATTTTCTTTCTCTATTTTTTCTCTTCCTGGTTTATGTATCAGGGCCATATTTGTATCATAAAAATAATTTGGTAGTACTCCTTCTTCCCTAGTTTTCCCAAATAGTCTGTATAATATTTGGCTTAACTGTTCTTTAAATGTTTGATAAAATTCACTTGTAAGTTCATCTGGTCCTGGAGATTATTTCCTAGGGAGTTTATTGATAGCTTGTTCAATTTCTTTTTCTGAGATAGGGTTATTTAAGCATTCAACTCCCTCTTCTGTTAATCTGGGGAACACACACACACACACACACACACGGGTATCTATCTATCTATCTATCTATCTATCTATCTATCTATATATCTATCTATCTATCTATATATATATATATATATATTTAAATAATCATCAATCTCATTTAGATTGTTGAACTTAAGGACATAGAGTTGGGTAAAGTAATTTCTAATTATTCTTTTTAATTTCTTCCTCATTGGAGATTTGTTTACCCTTGTCAATTTTGATATTGGTAACTTGATTTTCTTCTTTTTTAAAATCAAATTGACCAAAAATTATCAATTTTATTGTTTTTTTTCATAAAGTCAACTGTTCATTTTATTTACTAGTTCAATAGTTTTCTTAATTTCAATTTTATAGACCTTTCCTTTGGTTTTCAGTATTTCTAATTTGGTATTTACTTGGGGATTTTCAATGTGTTCTTTTTCTAGCTTTTTCAACTGCATGTCCAATTCATTGTTCTCCTCTTTCTCTATTTTATTCACATAGGCATTCAAAGATATAAAAGTTCCCCTGAGAATTGCTTTTGCAGTATCCCATAAAATTTGGTAGATTGTCTCATTACTGTCATTCTCTTGAATGAAGTTATTGATTGTTTCTATTGTAGTTTAACCCACTCATTCTTTAAGATTATATTATTTAACTTCCAATTAATTTTTGGTTTATATGCCCATGGCCTTTGATTACATATAATTTTATTACATTATTATCTGAGAAGGATACATTGACTATCTCTGCCTTTCTGCACTGGATCGAGAGGTTTTATGGTCTAGTACATGGTGAATTTTTGTATATGTTCCATGTACCATTCAGAAAAAATGTCTATTTCTTTCTATCCCCATTCAGTTTTCTTCAGAGATCTATCATATCTACCTTATTCAGAGTTCTATTCACCACCTTAACTTTTTTCTTGTTTATTTTGAATTTAGATTTATCAAGTTAAGAGAGGGAGAGGTTGAGGTTCCCCTCTAGTATAGTTTTTCTGTCTATTTCTTCCTGTAATTCCCTTAACTTCTCCTCTAAGAATTTAGATGCTGTACCACTTGGAGCATATGTGTTAGTAATGAAATTGCTTCATTGTCTGTGGTGTGTTTTAATAGGATATAGTTTCCTTCCTTATCACTTTTGATTAGATTGATTTTTGCTTTTGCTTGGTGTGAGATTAGGATTGCTACCCCTGCATTATTTACATCAATTGTAGCACAAATATTCTGCTCCAGTCTTTTACCTGTATCCTCTGTGTATGTCCGTATTTCAAATGTGTTGTATGTAAACACTGTACTGTTGGATCATTGTTTTTAATTCATTCTGCTGCCCATCTCCTTTTTATGGGAGAGTTCATTCCATTCACATTCACAGCTATGATTACTATCTGTGTCTTTCCCTCCTCCCTTTTCCCCCTGTTTATGTTTTTATTCTCCTTTCCCCTCCACAATAGAGCTTTAATTTTTAACCACCTGCTTGAATCCAATCAGATGAGAGTACCTCTCAAACAATGCTCATCTCCCTCCCCTCCTTCCTTCTACTGTAATATATTTTTTTGCCTCTTCCTGTGATCGAATGTATTTTTTTCTTCCTCCTCCTTTTCAAATCTCCCATTACAATTGCTTCACACCATTAAATCAGAGTTGTTATTGTCACATCATTTATTTTATACTCACTCCCTCTATGTAAATTCCTCTTATATTTCATAATTAATATGCAGTTCTCAAGATTAACAAGTATCATCTTCCCTTATAGAGAAGTAAACAGCTTGTCCACATTGAGTAACAAGTTTTGTTTTGTTTTCCCCTACTTACATTTTTATGCCAGTCTTGAGAGCCGCATTTGAAGACTGAATTTTCTATTAAGTTCTGGCCTTTTCATCAGGAAAGTCTGGAAATTTCTTATTTCATTGAGTGTCCATCTCCTTGTCTGTAGTAATAAGCTCAAGTTTGGTGGGTAATTAATTCTTGGTTTTAGTCCCAGCTCCTTTGCCTTATGGATTATTGTATTCCAATTCCTTCGCTCTTTGAATGTAGAACATGCAAGGTCCTGTGTGATCCTGACTGTAGCTCCTCAATATTTGAATTGTTTCTCTCTGACAACCTACAGCATTTTCTCCTTCAGTTGATAGTTTGGGCATTTGGCAATGATAGTCCTTGATGTTTTTAGTTTGGGGTCCCTTTCAGCAGGTGAACCGTGGATTCTTTTGATGACTATTTTCCTCTCTGGGTCTAGTACTTCTGGGTAATTTTCTTTCATGATTTCTTGTATGATATTGTCCAGACTCTTTTTTTATCATACCTTTCTGGTAGACCAATAATCCTTAGATTTTCTCTCCTGGATCTATTTTACAGGTCAGTTGTTTTCCAACTAGTTATTTTACATTTTCTTCTATCCATTCATTCTTTTGATTGATTCTCAATGTCTCATAGATTCATTAGCTTCTCCTTGCCCAATTCAATTTTTATCAAATTGTTTTCTTCAGTTAACTTTTGCATCTCCTTTTGCATCTGTCCAATTGTTGCTTTTAAGGAGTTATTTTCTTCAATTATGTTTTTTACTTCCTTTTCCATTTGTCCAATTGTCTTTTAAATTCTTCTGTGATTTCTTTTTTCATATTTTTAAAGTCATTGGTCAGTTTTTCTTCTGTTTCTTTAAATTGGCTTTTTACAATCCTTCCTGAGTGCTTTCAAGATGGCTGTTTATGCTTCAGATAAGATCATAGTCCCTTTTGAAGTTTCAGATGGGTGTACAGTCTCACTGCTGACCTCTTTGGTATTTGTGTTTTGGTCCTTATCCCCATGGAAAGATTCTGTGGTCTTTTCTGGTTTATTTCTTACTCATGATAATCACATTTTTCCTGACTTTTAAAGTAAATCTTTGCATCTGGAGTCCAGGAATCTCTGTCCCACAGTTCTGTGCCTAAAACTTGAGGCTTTATATATTGTGGCTTCTGTTTTTCTCAGCTAGAAGCTAAAATGCTGCCATTTACCTGGTGCTGAGCTGGCTGGTGTTGGAAAGCAGAGGCCAGGTGAGGTCTTATTGGCTTTCCCTGCAGTTACCCCGGAAGTAGCTCGTTTAGGGTGGGGGATGGGTGGTCTGGCCAGAAGAGGTCTCCTCTGCTGAGATAGAGCATAGGCAAGCTCAGTGTTTAGTGATCTCATCTGTACTACTGTCTTCCCAATTCCCCTAGCGTGCTGATGCATGCCTGTAGTGCTGGTATTGGCAATTTCTGGCTTCATCCACCTGGCCCTCAGGATCTTCTCCCAGTTTGTTGAGGTAGGGCTGTCTGGCACAGCTGTGATCCTGCACTAGTCTCCTCCAGCCACAGCAAGAGGGACCCTCATTAGCGATCTTCCTAATCTCATAGGAGAAGAGTCTATTTACTCCTTCATCTGCTCCCACTTTTCCAGGTATTTTCCCAGGGAGATATTCTCTGGACTCATTAAGGTCAACAAGGGGAGGGAGATAGTAATTACAGATCACTCCACCATCTTGGATTTTTAATTGTTGTTGTTGTTTTTGTTTATTTCTTTTTAATTCTGCTGAGATTATATTGACTCCTATACACATGTTCTCTCATGATATCTCATCATTTCCCAACTGGGTTCTTTCAGATTATACTCATTGAACCCATGCTTTGGCAGATCATGACCAAATTGATGAATTTTCAAGTATATCCTCAGGGATGGACTGTATGTCAGGGGAGGATTCTGCCTAAAGTCATGGAGGTGCATCACCACTTGATCTCAAAAATGACATTTTTATACATACCACTTCTCCAAGATCATGGAATAAGTCATAGAAGATTTAAGATGTATTTTCCCTGTACTCACAGACTTAATCTGCTTTTGCATTGAACAAGGAAAATACTTCTCTACCTCTCTATTGAAAGAGTTGATAATCTAAAATGGATTTTGGCTTAGGCTAATAATTTCATTCCTAGTCACAAGCTCTACTTGTGTTAAAAAGGAATAAAGACTAGATCGAATTATTCTTCATTAGAAATGCCTATCAACCTCTGTTTAGAGACGGTTAGGTGGGTTTTCTCTGATTTTCACTTAGGAAAACTTTCCATAATCAGTGAAAACTTTCCTTAGCACAAACTTCTGAGGTATAGTAGCACCTATATCCCACCTTTCTGGGACAGCCTTCTCAAAGAGGTATGAAACAGTCCTCTTAGTAAATGGGGATTTCTCTTTTAATCTTATTAATCTATATTTTGATCTATACCTAGGGACCTTCAAGAATGCTTATCTGGTGAGCAAGATGGGACACTTGAGCCTGTTTTGAATAGTGAAGCACATATTAAACTTATCATCCCACTCATAGTCAGTGGGTATAATAATAGTGTTAGCAGAATCAAGAGGTAAATTTCAGTTATTTGGAAGATTCATCACATCCTGAATGATGTCAGACAAATGATTGCTCTGTGCTTATATCCATATCACCTAACAATAGACTATAAAGGAAGTTGTTCTTGCACAGGCAAATTAGGAAACTTTCATCCCGTGCCAATTTAACAATGATCTTTTTTTTCATTTCTAATCAAAAAGAATTTAAGTACCTACTATGTGCCAGGCATTGTGGTAGGCACTAGGGGAGATATAAAAGTAAAAATGATACAATCCTTGACCCTGAAGATTTTATCTTCTTTTGGGAGTTATTAAGGTATAACATGTAAACATAAAGTATTTACAAAGGAAATCAAAGTAATTTTTCAAGGATAGCTCTAGCCATTGAAGAAATCAGTAAAAGCCTCTTAGAAGAGAGATTATCATGAAGATCTTGAAGAGACAGGGGTTTCAGTTGGTGAGAGCTGCATTCCAGGAAATGAGTAAAAGAATTGGTTACACAGGTAATGATGTCCTGTTAGATAAATCCTTGCTCTATACCATGCCAAATATTATTTGCTTATAAGGTGTACATGTCCTTTAAAGATAATACTGTCATATAGCTTTAAATTCTTATATTTATAGATGCATATGTATATATATATATTCATTTAATGTGGTAACATTATGCATGTAACATGCATATACCACACAGCTATCCATTTAAACATTACATGGATATAGAAACTGAGTGATAGGCATCCTTCTTTAAATAGATATTTGAATAGATAGCTATAGATGTTTCTATAGCCATTTATAAAAAAAAGAAAGGGAGTCAGAGAGAGACAGAGACAGACAGAGAGAAATTGAAGCATGCTACAACTAAAATACTAGGAAAGTACATGATTCGTTATTGAACAGGATGATTTTTACATACACACACCAAAAAGATTTAAAATTTCATGAACTTTTCTATTTTGTCACTGAACATGCTGGGTAATACCAATACTAAAGTCTCTCCAGTTTCTGGAGCAAGCTGTGCTTATCTACATTGGTAAATTGTAGTTACCATGCTAACCAGTCAATCAAATTGAATGAGTTAAGGGAGAAACTGAAATTGACTAAGATACTGCCATATTCCTGAAGGAGCATTCCATACACCTCCACAGTTTACATATATATATATATATATATATATATATATATATATATATATATATAAAACCACATAGGATTCATAACAAACAATTAGAGTAGGAAGGACTTTAGAAGTCATTTAGTCATTTCATAAGTTAAGAAAATTGCGTCACCAAGTAAATACTTTTTCCTGCCCAAGGTCCCACAGAGTATGAGTAGTTGGAAAACATTCTATGTACTAGTCACTGTGCTAAGCATTTGAGAGTTATCCTCATTCCTGTGTTATTTCCATTACCAGTATGTTTTCCTTAGTGCTTTGCATTGAAGCAATTCAATAGATGTAAAAGACCAGTCGATAAATGGATCTTCAGAGGATTCAGACCAACCAGAGGTCAATATAGGAATGGGTGACTCAAGAAATGCAGCTGAATAAGAACAAGGCAGCAGAGAACAGAGCCTGGGCCTGAAGTTAGGAAAAAGAGTTCAAATTTGGCTTCACACATTTACTAAGTGTGTGACCTAGGACAAGTCACTTAATGTCTGTTTACCTCAATTTCTTCAATTGTAAAATGGGAATATAATATTGCCTATCTCCCAGAGTTGTTGTGAAAGCAAAATACCTAGCCCATAGTAAGCTAATAAATAATAGGTAACAAGTACTTATTCCCTTCCCCTCTTGTATTTGTTTATTGAATTTCTTTGATGGGGATGAGATTCTTTTGAGAAGTAACTAGTCAAACTAGAGGAGATTAAAAGCCAGGCGATAAATATTTCTACCACAAAAGTATTTTGATAGAATTTTAAATTTGTCTATTCATATTGAGAAAGCACTCTTGAATTATGAGTAACTAAAACGTCTGCTCCCTTTGACCTGAAATTTCATTGTTCTTTAACCAATAAGAAAACAATCTGATAGTTTCTCTCATAGATACTTATCAATCAATGGACCATTCAATCACTAGAGCTTCTTAATTTTAAAATAGAAACAATGAAAGTAAACAGAGTCAAAGTTTTCAGATGCATGTATTCAGTTTTAATTTTTAAAACAATGTTTTAAACCAATCTCAGATCATGAGGAATGTCTCAGGTCCTACTTCATTATCCAGGGTCAGGCCCTTTAATAAATAGTTACTGGACCACTGCTAGGTCTATATGCCAAAAACATTTCAAAAAAAATTGAAAAAGACCTATTTATTGTGCAAAAATATTTATAGTAGTTTTTTTGTGATGTCTAAGAATTGGAAATTGAAGGGATTCCCATCAATTGGGGAATGGCTAAACAAGCTGTGGTATATGAATATAATGGAATATTCTTGTACTATAAGAAATGACAAGCAGGATGATTTCAGACAAAACCTGGAAAGACTTACATGAACTAATTCAAAGTCAAGTAAACATTATACATTGAAGAGAACATTATACGTTGAAGAGAACAGTAACAGGAACATTGTTCATTGAAGAACTGTGAATAACTTAGCTATTCTCAGCAATACAATGACCCAAGACAATCTCAAAAGCGAGTGATGAAGCATATTTTGCACCTCCAGAGAAAGAACTGTTATTGTTTGAAAAACAACTGAAAAATATTTTATTAAAATATTTCCCCTTTATTTCTTTCATTCTTTTCCTTTAATTTGTCTTCTTGTGCAAAGTAAGAACGAATATGGAGATGTTTTACAACCTTGCACAAGTATAATCTGTATTTGATTGCTTACCATCTCTAGAATGGGGAATGAAAGAGAGGAAGGCAGGGATAGAATTTGGAACTCAAAACTTTAAATAAAAATGCCTAAAAATTGAAAAAAAATAAATGGTTATGGGCCCAGGACAAAACAAACAATACTTTACCCAAATTGATCCTATTTGTGTTTAAGTTAGATCTGTAAAGAGCAATGACAGAACATGTGGGTACCCTGGAAAACTCCTGTTCTGTCTATTTTTGACATCAATTTGTTGTTGTTCAGTCATTTCAGTCTCTTTGGTGTCCAACTCTTTGTGACCCCATTTGGGATTTTCTTTGCTAATGTACTGGAGTGGTTTGCCATTTTCTTCTCTAGCTCATTTTATAGATAAGTAAATGGAGGCAAATGTGGTTAAATGACCTAGGTGCCCCTTCACATCAGTACAAGGTTCCAAGGATGAATGGGTAATGGTCTCCTAATTGAAGATAGTAAACTGGTCCTTTTAAAAGAAGAAACATCTTCTAACTGGTGCTCTCTTGACTTTTGATGTGACTCAAATGAGGGATGTGGAAGGACAGGGTATTTTTCTACCTTAGTTATCATTGTGAACCCACCTATATGGCAGCTAGCACAGGAGGCCTTAACTAGATAAGCTTATACCAAGAGACACTTAACCACCGTTGATTTTTCTGTGTTTCCTTTCTTAAAGTAGATGAGACCTTCAGAATCTTGTAAATTCTGCATCATGATAGCAGCAGTACCCATTGGACTGTCTGTTTTAGTGGTATCCACTGGAGTGGCAGTGGATGAAAAATGATGAGTTTGACTGATTACATAAGGAAACAAGTTCTAGGAGTAGTTGAAAGAATGCCAAATCCAGGTGAAATATGGAATGGTTAATTAACAACCTTGAAAAAGTTGTACTGATAAGTTGACTTTAAATCTCCCAATAGATTATTTTCATAGTTATAGGTTATCGAATTATATGTTAATGAGTCTTTTTTCTTTAGCTTTTCCTCTTGTGAGTAGGAATAAAATTCTATATCTGATCGGTAATGTACATCGGAACCAATTTTATTTTCTCCTTTGGGGACACCTAGATACAAGTTATACTGTGTCCTATGATATGCACTGTTCCTGAAATATAATGGAAATTTGCTAATGAACCAGAGAATGTAGAAAGAGAACCTAATCACTTTAATTAGAAAAAAGGTCCCCCTAGCAGAGAATCTAGTCTAGGAATATGTGCCTTGGCATAGAGTGAGGGTAAAGGGGCAATTATCCCCTATTAGTCACAGAAATAGTTTTCCAATGCTAGCTCAATTCTGCTTTTGTTCAGTAGCATCTGACTTTTCATGACCCCACTTTAGGATTTTCTTGACAAAGGTACTGCAATAGCTTGTTCTTTCCTTTTTCCAGGTCATTTTATAGATGGTTAAACTGAGGCACAGAAAGTTAAGTAACTTGGCCAGGGTGACACAATTATTAAGTGTCTGAGACCAGATTTGAACTCAGGTCTTCCTGACTCCAGGCCCAACACTCTATCCACTGAACCACCTACCTGCCTGAAAAGTTCAATAGATATGAACATTACAGTAATGATGATACAATATGACATATAATAAAGATAATACTTTATTAAGATGAGCATTTTATCTTGGGAAAGTAAACAGTCCTTTTCTAGATCGCTATTTGATTCCCTCCAGTTGTTTGTATACTACGGACCACTTCTGCATTTTTGTGATAGTCTCCAAGAACAAAATCAGGAATAATATTAGGAAAATGGAAAGAATGATAAATCTTTAAGAGAAAAGAAACTAGGTGGTAGGGAAATTAGAAGTATAAAGGATTAAAGAGTTTGAAGAGTTGTTGAGGGAAGGCAATGAAACTTTCTAGGCATTCCCCAAGGTATCAGAACTGAGTGTATATTGTTTGAAGAAAGATTTATTTTTGACAAAAGGGGAAAAAAAGAACCTTTCTTACAATTAAAGTTATGGAGAAGTAGAATAAGTCCTCTGGACAGGTGTTATGTTGTACCCCAAAATTTACTTGTGTTGGAGATTAAAAAAAAAAGACTTAACCGCCACTTGTCTGATAAATTGTATTATAAAAAGAGATCCTTCTTTACTTATTGGTTAAACCACACTACTTAAAAGGTTTCTTCCAGATTCTGTGATTTTTAATAAATTAAGACCTAATATATGAAGGATACAGAGTACTATCTAGTCATCAGTTTAATGGTGACACTCTTTAGTGAAAACTAAAATGGAGTAAAATGACAGCATATTTTAAAAGTTGACTCATTTATAGCTTTCAAGTTTAATGGCTGTGTTCCTCAAAGTAGATAGTATTTTGCCCTCTCTACGTAGAAAGAATCACTTATATTTAAAACTGAGATGAATGAAAAGTGGACTTCTCTGTACAATTTCTCTTAGGACTTTAGTAATAACTACATACTTGATTCATTTGGAATAATTTAATAAATTGTTTTTTCCTGTTCCCCTTGACACCTTAGAATTGCAGATGCAGAGGCACTGGTCCTTGAAGACGAGAGAAAAGTTTCTGTGGAAGTCTAGAGACAATGAAAACACAGTTGTATAGTCAGGAGAGTGTGCATAATGACTTGTGTGGCTGCTGTAACATTGAAGCTTCTACAGTCTGAGACAAACTTGACTAATGTGCCAACAAACTATGTGGGATTTTTACACTTCTATTTATTTTCTTCTTTTCTACAAAGAAATGACATTGTCATGGCAACCACTGTAATATTTTGCATCATGAATTCACTGAGGTACAAAATACCTTCATAAAGAAACTGATTTGATGATGTACATCCTCCAAACTATTTTTAAGTTGATCAAGTAAATATCAACTTTTAGATAAGTCAACATGTTAATATTAACTTAAAACTTTTTCTTTTGTTTCATAAATAAAAACATTTATTTTATGCTTTTACATTTGAATGCATATGTACTATGTATACAAATAAAAAATTGAATGTAATTTGGCAAGTTTTTAAGACTTTTCTATGTATGTGCAAAGGAACTGAGGAAACAAAATACAAAGACAAAATGAAAACAATTTCTCTCCTTGAGTTTCTTATACTTTATTAAAAGAAGATATTTTTAATTTAAAGAGTAAGAAGCTCTTCAAGAAAATAGAAACATGATTTCTGTATCCATGTCACTAATCATCTAAAATTGTATTTCTATTTATATATGTTAGTTTACATAGCACAATCTCTACTCTTTATACAAATATACATACACACACACTTATTTACTTGTTTATTTAAGTTTATTCACAGTTATTTCCATCCACTAAACAATCAATACAACGGTCAATTAATATAGAAATATATCTTTATTGCATCATTCTGGACCCTTTTTTGTTGTTGTATTCATTGGAGATGGTCATCCTAATCTATAGACTGTAACATATCACATTCTGCAAGCTTCTTTGATCTCTTACTTTTCTTTTTTTTTAATATTGAAAATAGTATAAAGGTTCAGTGTAAACCCACAAACTATCAATCTTCTTCTGATGATGGAATATTTCACAGCAGAACACTAGAGTGAAATAATTCTTTGGTCAGGTTTATTAAATTACTAAGTAAATGCCAAAAAATATACCAAATATAGGAGGACCACAGTGCAGTTCTACTATATCAACAATTCCTATAAGTAAATGTGCTGATGAAATGAATCATTTCCTTGAAGTAAAATATAATGAAGTGAAAAATGTGCCAATAGATGCATATGTTCTCACAAAATTCTATATACATGTTTACAAATTTCAAATCAGGTACTAGAAATTATTATGAGTTAGTTTTCCAAAACCCTTTCTTTGGTGGTCCCTGACCCTTTAGTAGATCCATTCTATTTTGAATGAATAAATGAGACACCATTCATATGGTAGTTGAGTCACTAAAATGCTAATCAGAGATAGTATGTTTTCATATAGAGAGATTGTCTTACTTTTTCTAGAATAGCATGTGAATTAATGAGACAAACAATAGTTTTGATACAGTTCCAGTTTCTGCAACAATTATAATGCTTTGTATATCATTCTATTGACATGAAACTAAATAAAGAATATTTGATTTTGACTATATGAAACTGTTTTGAACTAATTTCCCCAATTTACTGAGTTTGCAGTCACTTCTGTGCTTTATTTCTTGCCTTATATGTTTCACAGCTTTCTTTTATTGTGCTTTTAATTTTAGGGCACTAGTTGTAGTTCTTAAAAAACACACTTCATTGGTTGCTCAAGTTATTACAGTTTCTGACATAGAGAGATCAGGTATTTTCTCCAATATTCCAGTTGATACTGAGATAGGATCAATCAATTGCACCAAATTACAAATGAAAATGAAGTCTGAAAAGGGAAAAACTAATGCTCAGTACCAACAATATCTTAGAACAAAGCAGCCTGATTAATCCTCAGAAACTGTGTGAAGAGATCTGGCATCTGGAAGAGTTGTTAAATAATTTATTTATGATATAGTAGACCGATGTCAAATGCAAATTGCAATGTGGCCAGCAAAACTTCGAAGTGGGAATGGAACCAGATTTTTTAAGGAAATAAATAGGCATACAATAAAACTAAGGTAATATTAATATGTGGTTTTTCTAAGTCAATATGCAGCTCTCTGAAATTCTTATGAATGGTTAGTGTCATTTTTTTCTATTTGAATTTGATGCTACTTGTGTAAACTTCTGGAATTTGAAACAGCAGTTAGAATGTCAGTAAAAAGTAAACGAATATTTAAATAAAATAACTGCTAAAACTTTCTATGAAGGAGAAAAATCTTATTCACAACCATACGTGAAGATTATAGTACTGAAGATTGGAAAAGAGGTCATTTTTATTAATTAAACTCACTTTTTTCCTTGAAGACTATACAAAGCAATACAAAACAAAACACACACACACACACACACACACATGCACACATGCCTATAAGATCTGGACAGCTTTATAAAGCTATTAAATATCTACCTTTAAAATAATGTTCTGCAATTTTTTAAAAAAATTCTAATATACATGTAAGTCTTTTTCTTTTTTAAGGGAATTACGAATTCTCATAAAGTAATTCATATTTAAAAAGCATAATTTTTCTGGACTTATACAAATTTCCAAAAATGAAATGGAATATTATGTCATACTACACATCATGAAACATTAAGAAATTAATCTTAGGCATGTAGCTAACCATGTTTCAGTGGCCTGGAAACCCAAGTAATTTAAAGCACATTGAAAAACTATGGGTTATAATGAATGCAAGAAATGGAAAAATGGACTGCTCATTAAAGATATACTTAATATCCAATGTGATAAAAGTATACTTTCATTATGAAGAATTAATGTGTCAAAATCTTTGAACTAGGTGAAAAATTGTGTAAAACAAGTGACTACAGCAAAAAGAAAGGGGGGGGGTAGTGCTTTAAAAATCATAGTAATAACAATATCTAAGTGATGTTAAAGCCACCGATCTTCATTTAATATTCAAGGTAGGTTGGGGAGCGACAAATCTGAAATTAGGAATTCTAGTTAGGAGATCACAGAAATTTGGAAGTAAGGTAATAGACTTCTGGAATAAGGTAATGGAAATGGAAACAAAAGTGTAAGAGGAGAAATGCTTATTTATGAAGGATATTTGGAAGGCAGAATTATAATATTTCCATAAAATGCATGACTATTGTCTGGCATAGGAAGAGGGATCACATATAAGTCTAAGACTCTTCTTTTAAGTTAATAGAAAGAATGGTGGAGGCATCGACATAAACATGGAAATAGAAATAGATCAAAAGGTGGTGAAATGGAAAATAAGTAGATGTTACCCTTTCTAATCAAGATCTATTCTCTTTGAACCATATATCCTTTCTCAAGTATTCAAACTCTGGGCTTAATAATGAGCTTTATCACTTTTACCCCAAGTTATAATATTTAGGAATGGGTCTTTTAATCTTAAGGCACACTTTTGGATATGTAGGAAATTTGAAGTTGTTCTTTGTGACTCCCAGGGATAAGGTGACAGCTGAATCTTTTTGAACTTCACTTAATATTTGTGTTGAATCCAAAATCAGCTCAAGCTGTTCGTTATAACTATGTTAAGGTCTACAAGCACTTTTTATGCTTGAAAGGAGGTTTTCATACTCCTTGCTCTCCAGTACTCTTTAATCTTTTTTTTAATACTCAAATACGTTATTTTTAAGTTACAAGGAGGCAAGAATAGGAAAAAAATAAAATAAAGATACAATCCTAACAGAACAATATTCTTCTTTTAAAGATAAGTCCATAAAAGGACACTTAAGGATATCTCCATTAAAATGACTGTGGAAGATAAGTAAGCAAAGACGAGGAAATAAGTGTGCAACATTCAATCGTTGACAATATATTACAATAATTAGAATGCTGAATAAAAGTTCTTAGCAATGCCAGAGTCACCATTGCTGTGATTTGTTGTCTGGGCAAATCCCTGGATTCTTTTCATGCAAATGATTACGTCATGCCTTGATTTTAAGAGAGGCATTTAGGTTTGTACACTGACTACTTTATACTTCTACAATATAATTTAGTGAATAGGTGGGTGTGCATATGTATATGTATGTATGTAAAATTTTCTACTCTGGAAGAATAGACTGAAGTGTGACTCATGAACTGATTCTGATTCAGACTAGTGACTAGTGACTATCAAGTAAAAGTGGAAATTTTTAAAAAAATCATGAGACCTTGGACTGACCGTGAAAACTTAATGGTTATGTCAATAGAGTTTGACTGGTCGTATGGAACTAGAAACACTTTGAGGAAAGGATCAAACAGTCGTAGACTGTCATTCAGGTTTGGGGAATTTAATTACAGGACAATTGGCCACCATATACTGATTTTTTCCCATGAATACCGTTTTCTGGGAAGGCAGTATGGTCAAGGCAGAGTGAACAATTCAGAATATGAATATGAATTCAGAGTAAAAAATAATGGGTTCAAATCCCAACTCTGCCATTTAAAACTTGTGTGATCTTCATTGAGTAATTTACTCCTGCAATGCAGATGTTTCACTCTTAAAGGAAGATATTGAATGAGATGACTTCTAAAATTCTTTCTAACTGTAAAAGTTGTGAACTTTTTCGCAATTCTTTAAAATGTCAACATGCATTTGAACTTACGTATTCATAAGAACAGTATTTTATTCAAAATTTTCACTCTGGATTGCCAGATGCTTAATAATACTGTTATTGTGTAGTACAGAGTCTGGAACTACTATTCCAAATGTATATTCACACTGTCACACTGACTCTGGAAAAGGGTGGTTGGCTACATTTTATCATGCATGACTTAGAATGGATGAGTGTATCTTTCTAATAAGACTGACTATAAACACTAGTGTGTTGATTACCAGCTGATATCAGTCAGAGTTACCTTTTAGAAATGGATATTTGCTAATATATACATGTATATATATATATATATATATATATGTGTGCGTGTGTGTGTGTATGAATATATATGCATGTGCATGTATATGTATGTGTATATATGTATATATATATGTATATGTGCGTATGTATGCAAAATATATATATATGTGTGTTTGTATGTATATGTGTGTATATGTCTATAGATACAGTAAAAGCAAGAGAAAATACAAATAGAGAAACAAAGGTCAACCAGCAGACAGGGCTTCCAATTGTCTGACATAAGAAATACATACATTAAAGATCAACAGACAGATCTGTCTGACCATACATACATAGTTACCAGATATAGAAGTACCAATTTCTTGGTTTTCAAAGCTGAGGGACTCCTTAGCTCAGTCTCATTTGGCTAAACACTTCCAATGAGTAAGCCCCAAATTAAAACTTCAACTCAGAGTTCTTAAACATTTTTCAGAGTGAGAGGGCATCACAGCACTTGAGAACCAGTGCCTCATTGGAAAATTAACAAAAGATGTGGCCTTTCCACAAATCTTCCATGATCAAACTCCCCTTAATGAGCCAACTCATTAATGGGTGGGGAAGACCTTCCCATTAAGAAGCAAAATTATGTTAACAATAAGCAAAAATACATTATCAATACATACATGACATATATATGCGTATATATTCATACACACACATACATTATACAAAGAACAGTTGGTGCAAAGTATCTGTTCAAACTGGTGACATATTTTTTTTTTACATTTCAGGTAGCAAGGAAATGTGAATTCCAACTAATAAAGCATGTATGGTAAATCTCCTAACTCCTGGTTTTTCGAAGACATTTCCTATTTTGTGAGAGGTGCTTTTGTCACTTCCTTCAAGTTTAAAATATTCTCTTCGCAGAGTCCTGAAGTTTCCTTTCCTTACTGCAAGATATATCTAATCTATCCATAGCTGCTAAGGCAGATCATGCAATCAACTCTTGCAATTCTAGGGACGCTATCAAAACCCTGATGGGAAGTCCAAAATTGACCAACATCTCAATGTTCATAAGTGATTTTCTAGTGAAAGGAGTAAGACTAGACAGGTTCTTGTCACCAAAGGGATTCTTTCTCAAGGACTTGTACAGAAATGCTTCCATGTTTCTATGGGACAATGATGCAATACTGAACTGGCTTGCTAATTTATGTAAATCCCAGGTCAAAACTGACTTTCATCCACCAATCCTGACATACTTCCTGTGACATCATTTCATTCCATCCAGTGGATTTCCCTACTTCAAAAATGAGTGATGACTTGTCTCATCATACTTAACATGTGTTTGTTTGATGGATTCAACAGGGTTGTTCTAACCTTATAATGGTGGCACTTGAGATTCCTTTGAAAATGTTATTTCTTTTGATACTTACAAAAATCGTGTGAGATAATTGATGTTATAATCCTCATTTTACAAATAAGGAAATTGATGTTGAGAAAATTGTGTGACCTGTATAGGCTGACACCATAATGTTCTGAACCAACATTTGCACTCAGGTCTTCTTGATTCCAGTTCCTTTGCCTATATTCACTAATAGGGTAGGATGATTGATCGATTTAGTTGACCCTCATTCTTAAACTATTCTTGATCTCTTATTGGGAGCCTTCATGGGTGTTTCTGCTTAAAATTCAGAATCATTACAAATCATCTTTTGAAGATGGATTTAAGAAATAGACAAAAGACATTTAGTTCTAATTTTTGTGAATAAAATGGGTGATTAACTTCCCAAACGGGCTTAGAATAATGAGGTTGATAGGTGGTCCAAAAATGTTTCAACTAGTTGTATCATAACTGGAATAGTGACTCTAATTATTAGAATGATGATAGACAATATAGAACTTAAAACATGAATATACAGATGATCTATATTCATTTGGACTTAGAATTTCTGTTATGCATGCTAATAAATTATATTTATTACTTTGGGGCAATAATTGATATGAAACACCTAGAACTATTCCTGAGTCTTGCAAGCAATCTTGCTAGCTCTATTTAGTAAGTATTTTAATTCCCATATGGTCCTTAGAAAAAACCTGTAACTCTTTTTGGCCATGTAGAAAACTTTCTTCATTCTACATAAAAAAAAAATAGAATAAGGACTTCAACATCAGATACTCTCTCCCATTTAGCATTATATACCCATCTTGTATGAAGTTGGTTCTTCACTTTTTTTTGTAATTTAATTAGATTGAATTTATACAGCTTTTATTACAGAGTATGTAATTCATACCTTTCAGTTTGTATCCCATTAAATATATTCACTTTAAAATTAGCAAATTTTAATTCAATTCCGGAAAATTAATTATTAAGGACCATGTATAATTGGAAACAAATTGATTTGAAAGAATTTTGAATGAGTTCAACTTCCTAATAAGGAATTTTGCTTTGTTCTTTTGAAAATATTTGCTTGATTACAGCTTATGAGATTCCCCCACCCCTTCTCAGGCATAAACCCCCATGTTTTATCTGCTATTATATGTTTTACCAACATTTTCTTTGCATTATATGGAATGCAATGCAACATTCCAGGCAAGAAATGTATTAAAGTGTCTCCTGTGTATAAAAAGAACCTGGTTGCATATGACACATTTCTAATTGATTAAATTTAAAATTAAATTTTAATTAATATTAAACTTATTGCCATTTTGTGAAGATGTGACTTGTTTAACTTATTTGCTTTCTTATTGTTAATAATTTGCAATATCTCTATTTTGTTTTAATTCACAATGTGATCTCTTTCAATGTTGATTTTTTTAAAACAGATAACTATTTATTTAAATGGTGAGTAGTTTACTTCAGAGAGGAAGGGAAAGCTGTTTTCCTAGTCTGTAGAATTCTCATACGTATACCGAGGAGCTGGAAATGATAATGTTTAGGGTATATTAAATTATGCTGGACAAAATGCTAGGTGATGATCATGATTTCTTCAATTCTGACTTGCAAGATAATAAAGAAATTGAAGTAATTTATTAACACCTATCTATTTTTAGTTTCTCTCTCTAAAGAATGGATCTGTTTTCTATTCCCCATCCATGGTAATAACAGTAAAGAATCCTGAGCAACAATTATAAGCCAGTTTAGGATGAGTATACTAATTATACCCTTAAGCAGGATCCTATGAATCATAATTTTTCAAAGCAACTATAATAACACATTTATGCATTTGCAATTCTTTGGACTTTCAAAAATTATATATGTTTCTCACATGGTCCTTACAACCACCCTTTGAGTTAAGTAGACTAGCTATAATCTCCATTTGCAGATGAGAAAACAAAAAATGAGATTCACTTGGGTTAATTGCCAAACATCACCCTGATAGTTAAGCAGAGGTGGGACTGATTTTTGGATCCATTTCAGTTCATTGAAGTTCTCTTTGGACTACCACGTAACTTCACTATCCCAGTCAAGTGAAATATTCACAAATGAGAAAAGAAGAAATGTACTATGCATTTAATATGAATGTAATTCATAGGGATAGACCAAGTTTTTGACATTTTTCCAAATATCCAAATCACTGGGAAACCTAAGTCCCTTTTCTCTAGAATTGAAAGTAATAGATCCCATTTCCAGTTTCCTAAATAGCCAAATGCAGTCGAATACTCTTAAAAAATGAAACTGGTTTCAGGGGATACAAATGCTATCTTTTTGAAAGGTTTCTAATGCTCCAAAGGAAAATTTATACATTGGGGACACAATATGGCTGAAATGTAACAAAACCTATGTATGATGAATTAAAACATGTAATCATAGGGTATGATTACATCTAAAAATGTTTAAAATCAGCAACATTCCTTTTATCTAATAGGCATTAATATAGAAAATATGCTTAAAAATTAACTTGCTGAGCAATGTGTTGTTTTACTAACTTTGAACAAAGCGATAAAACACTTTCCTTCTGTATGTAGAAAGCAAGCTAGCTTAAAAGTGTGGCTCTCAAGCTTCCTCATTGTAAAATACTTAAATTATAGGTAGATGGATGTGTATTTATATACATATGTATGTATGCATGTATATGTATGCATGTATATGTGTATGTATGCATGAATGTATTATGTGTATCCAAATCAGTAATTTGAGACACAACACTAGCCAAACTGCCGAACTCCAAAACTTGAGTTCTGAGATTCTAGTTCCCTGCTGTATAACTCTATCTCAGTTGCCACTCCTGTGTGTATGTGTGTGTGTGTGTGAGAGAGATATGTGCTGTATGCATGTACATGCATGTGAGATGTGCTATATGCATGTGCATGTGTGCGTGAGAGAGAAAGAGAGAAGAAATTTTATGCCTGTATTATAGCTGATATAATACTCTTCTTGAAGTCAGAAAGACATAATTTTAATTATTGAATCTGACAAAAAGAAGTTGTGTTACTTTGGCAGTTACTTAACTTCTCATTGTTCCAGATAACTTTCTAAGATTTTACATTACAAAGAAAGTGATATAACGGTTTTGGTAAAGGGAGTTCCATTATCTAGAACTCCTCTATTAAGATGAAATTATACATCCAATTCCTATTTTTAAAGATGATGAAGGTATAAAATATTAAAGCCAATGATACTTGAAATAAAAATGAAGTTGATTCCAAGCTATCACAAGGGGATATTCACACCTATAAGCAATGCTCTTTCCTTCTCATTTAAATTAATCTTACCCATGAAGCATCAATATTATTATGCCATCAGGTGAATTAAAGCAAGCTTCTGTCTGGTTATAAATTGCATAGATGATCATATTTTCAGAAAACTATGAAAAGAACTGTTTTGATTTTTCTCCATCTCCGTTCTGAAGGGATGATGATAGAAATGTTATAATTAAAGAAGGATGAAATACTGGGGAGGGGGATCAATTCCAGACTTCCAACCGAGTTTACCACTTTGCTGGCAATTATCTAAGTGCCTCCCCACTACTGCGAGGGAGAAGAGAAGTCGTTCTTCCTGCCACTTCTGCTCTGTATGTTGCTATTTTATCCAATCTATTCCTGTAAATAAGTTCTCCAAAACCACTAAATACCCATTTCAAAAGCACTTCTTAAAGCAAAGTGCCCACTCTTCCCTCTTTCTCAGAATATGGCTCTTCTAGTGCCAAAAAAATCACAAAGCACAGATCATAGCCTGCTGTGGAAATGGAAAAACACAGCCAACCTCCTAGGGGTTACTCAGGTACTTTTTGTTTACTCCTTTGATGTTAGAGAATGTTTTGTCTTAGTTGATATCAAGAGAGAGCAAGAAGGGAAAAAAAAATAGACCAAGTGTGGAACTGAACATTCTCTAATAGTGATATGTAATTAAAAAAAATATTTTTATCCAGTAGTAAGATGAACATTGGCTACTAAGATACTATAGGCCTGCCTATTCATAGTCATTTTTTTTCAATGTAGCACAAACTCTGGGTTTATTCTCCAAGTTCATACTGTATTACAACCTTGGGATCCCAGAAGGTGACTATTTCTACCCTCAGGGTTCTAAAGTTAAGCCTGAGGAGCTGGTTCGATTAGTATTCTAATAACATAGTGAGTGAGCCCCTGACAGTATCATCCCTATTTATTATCAAATTAGATATCAAATAGCCATCTAGAGTTAATTAAATATAGAAATGGGCATTTACTAAAGTAGTATAATAAGAATAATTGACTTAAATGCTTTATTCCTAAAATCTGGGATATATTCTTCCAAAAGTACATATGTAATCCTAGGGAAATTGGGCTCAAGTTAGGGATCGAATATGGCAAAGGCAAATATGACTCAGTTTGTAGTTGAATGGAAGTCCTATTTTGTCTCTGTGGAATTCTCATGAGTTGCTCTGAGATATATGTAGTTCTCCACTGTACCCTAAAGTCAGGAGCCTTGTAGAGCCCTGTACCTGAGGACTTCAAGTGAATAACAATAGCAGATGATCCTAAGAAGAGTGAAAGTATATGAATAGTGTGTGAATTGGCTTAACAAAACTCATAAGCAAGAAGAGCAAAAAGAGACATGATTATAGATATTTAAGACTGGAAAATAAGAATTTGTAGTATATCAAGAGCAAGAATGGTAGAAAGGTCAAGTCCTAGTTTTCTAGGAGTTGAGTAGCTATATGTAGAATATAATATAGGTGTATGTGTATATATATATATATATATATATATACATACAAACATCCATATGTATATGTATGTAGAGATATAGATATATCTATATGTATATGTACATGCACACAAATATGTATATATGCACATAGATACATACACATTTGCATATCTATATTATATGTGTATGTGTTTGAGGAAAAATTCATTCATTCATTCATTCATTCTCATTTCATGGGTAGTATGTGGGATTGCCTGAGAAAAAACACAAAATTTATTTTAATTCCTGCCTATTTTGAGAATAGTCTTAGATTATCCTCTTGGTGTCGGGTGACAGCAGAAATCACATGAAAGAATTTTAGTCAGTTGAATCATCCTATCTCATTGATTTATCTGCCTAGAACACATTACCATCCACCATTAGGCTGTAAACCCATCAATTTCTCTCTCCCAGCTTCTCAACTAATGCCTTCTACTTCTTTCTCTGGTACAAATCAAATCAAAACATCATAACTTCAGGAAGGGAAATGGAAAATGTGTGACTAATGATTCCATTCACCATCCTTGTGTCTCACCATAAATTTATAGAGGGCAGGGTTCATCTCACATTCGTATCCCCTACATCTCAAACAAGAGTATCATATTAGGAATTTAATGAATTTTCATTTATTCATTCACTAATAGAGCCCTAAATCACATATTCATGGCCCATAATTTCAGCATGCAAGAAGAACGGTAACATGTATATATATGTACAATGCACTTCAAACAGGAGAATTAAAATGGGTTAGTTTTATACCTTAAGTTCCTAGACTTCCATTCATTTAGTGTTTTGCCTGCAAAGTAGATCTAATCAGATGTCCATGCCAATTGGCAAAGAGAAGACCATCTTCATCAGCCTAGTAGTTTCATACAAATGGGTCCACTCAATGGCCATACCAGTCAATTTTCAAAGACTTTTTGAGAAGATGGTTTGAAATAAGAAAATTTGTAGATGTTAGTGAATTTGAATAACTTCATTTTTTGGAGAATATGATATAATTGCATGAGTAAAAACTAATGAACCATTATATTTACTAGGATGTGCTAGTCTGAAAGTGGTCAGTTTATAAGTGACAATTCATCAGAGTCCATCAGACATGAAATCACATAATATCTCAACAAGATGTGCTGACTCCTAAGAAGAAAGGCATGCTCACCATATGATCATATGCAAAGAACCTTTGAGGATAAAGACTTCCAGAATTTAGTATTCACTATCAAAATTTTGTGAAGAATTATGTCATTTTTGCTAAGTCTGGAAATGATCCCCCTTGTGTGTATATGACTGGGAGGGTCTGAAAGGGGAAAACAGCCAGAAAAATTAATCTTAATTGTTCTTCTCAAATGTATTTTGAGATAATTTGGATAAGAAATTTTTAAGATCTTGATTGAATGCCTCACACATGTTCAGTGTTATTTTATGAATATCCAGGCAAGTCTTTTAAAAGTCTACCATGCATGCTAACCAAGAAGACACAGGAATAGTCTTGGACCAAGAGAATGATGGTCATCAGAAATCTGCTGCATTTGCCAGGAGATTATTGCTAAGCTACTATGCTATTCCCTACACAGATTGGAATCTCATCTTTAAAACATGATAGCACTATTAAGATTTAAGACCATGAAAATGAAGCCTAAATTCAAGAATAAACAATGCAATCAATTCACATATGTTTACCAGAATTAAGGTGAATGAATGGCACTTGGCCATCCTGAACTCTCTTTGTGCTTTAGTGAAGGGAAAATTATTTTCCCTTCTCAAAATCCATAAAAGTTCAACATTGTACTGATACCCATAGGAAGAGTGAAAGTGACCTCTGACATATAAAGAGATAGAATTAGGTCATGTGGAAATGTTGGTCTAGACTGGGTTTCTACCAGGGAATCAGGAATGCTAGAATTATCCTTTCAATGTTTAGAGAGATCCACAGTCTGAACATTTTAACCATACATTTTGGAACATTCTGAGTTTCCTGAGACCACAGCAGAAAACATAGGAGAATTGAATAGTTCTTCACCTCTATTGAATTCCACTTTTCCTTCAAGATACAGTTCAGTGATCAACTTCTACATGGGACCTTTCCTTATCATCCTAAATCCTAGTGTTCTCCCTCCTAAAAGGAATATATAGATAATTGTATATATTTTAATTCTGCATACACTTACTTCTGTACTATCTTCCCAATAGAATATAAAGTAAGGACTGCTTGAATCATTGGGTTTGTGTCCTAGAGTCTATCAAAATGCTTGATATATAAAAGACATTTAACAAATGCTTGTCAGCTGATTGAATCAATAAACAAGTTGCATTTACGTTGAATACATATAGTACTACTGAGAATCATGGCACATCACAAAGGCTTTATCAATCCCCTTTTGTGAAGGGAACTTATGAAGTTAGGTTCAGTCAAAGGACCACACTTGAGGACCTAGAGGGCCAATGTGGCCTCAAGGCTGTAGGTTTCCCACCCCTGCTTTAGCATCTCAAATTCTGTTGTACATAGATATCTTTGATGGCTTTTATTAATGGGCAAAAATGTACTTCTATTTATTGAACTCAAATCCCTTCTAGCGTAGATGACAAATGTTTCCATTTGCTCTATGATTGATTCCCTTGGATTACAAATAATAAAAATAATATTAACAATACCAATGTTAATAAGTAACATTCATAAAAGACTTTAAGTTTTACAAAATTGCTTCAGAAATACGTCGTTTCACACAGTAATTCTGTGAGACGGATGCTATTAAGGTACTCCTTTTACAGATGTGGCGTCTGAGGCAGACAGAGGTTAAGTGACTTGCCCAAGTTTACACTCCTGGCAAGTGCCTGAGACTGTATTTGAATCCGTGTCCACTATGTCCCCTAGTTGTCCCTAAAATTATATATTGGAAGACAAATGTTGTTTCCTCAAAGATAGCTCTTTATACTAAAGGCATATAAAGACCTTGATAATTTTGTGTGTGTGTGTGTGTGTGTGTGTGTGTGTGTGTAGATAAGATACATGTTTGTTTTGGTGTGTGTATGGGGGTAGGGAGCTAAGCATGCTGTCACTCAGCTAAGGAAGTAACATAGAAAGCAGGCAACAGCAGCTTCCAAACAAAGCTTTAGTTGAACATCAAATGGCACAATGAGACAGCTTAGGATCTCAGCAGGCAACATCTAAGCAGGACACGGCAGAAGTAGAACATAAACTCCTCTCTTTTCAGTCTTGATTCTAAGGCCAGTGATCTTTCATTATACCCTCATGTCTGTAATCCCAGACATATCATTAACAGTGCAAAGAATTTTAAAAAAATGAAACCTTCAGAATTCAGAAACAACTTCCTAAAATTTAAAATTTAAGCAATAACTCAAACAATCGGAGAAAAAATAAAACATTTTTTTCTTTCTAAGAACAAAACAACTGCTTTGGGAGTTATCAGAATGAGATTATAGGGAGGAAATACTATCTAGACTATAGAGTAGGATGACCTGAAGAAATTTGCCTGGATACTGAAAAAAAAGGTAACTGAATCATTGTCTAAACCGGAAAAGAGAGAATCAGTTATTCAGTAGCAGATAAATTACTTCCTAAAAATAGAATTTAAAGATTCACAACTGACCATGTTCGACTAACATGGCAAAGTTTCATAGTGGTTGTACAGTCAAGAAGTAGTAGGTTCAATTTTGTCTCTGTTACCTATTGCCTATAAGATCATGGAAAGTCAATTCACCCCTTCGTGCCCTTATACAACTTTCTAAGATTATAAATTAAAGGCAAATGGCTTATCTCTAAATTTCATAGGATTGTAAGACCTCAGGTTGGAAGAGTCCTCAGAGGTGTGCTAGTCCAATTGTCTTCATGTTACAGATGAAGAAACTAAAATTGAAGCATGCTTTCACTTACCCATGGTTACATGGGTTGTAAGTAAAAGAAGAGTTGAATAGTTGAATGTAAGTTTTCTGACTCCAAGTCAAATTTGTTTTTCTATGATGGAAGAATTTTCACAGCAGCACTTGCCAGCACTGGTAATAAGAAGCATTGATAGTAAGGGGTACATGAAAATATAACATGAAACAAAATACAACATCTAACCTTTTCTGGTATAAACCCAAAGAACACGAGTTATTGAAGACTAAATAATCTTTTGGTAATTTAGATCAAAACAGTAATTTTAATTATGCATTAGCATAAATTAATGATTCTGGCTTCTCATTGCTTGAAATGTAAAGATCTTGTATCACCAAGTCTATATCTCATAGTTCAGTGCAAGAGAAACCCCTAGACTTGTAACACCTGTTTCTAAAAAAAGAAAGAAAGAAAGAAAGAAAATTTAAAAAAGAAAAAAAAGGGTGGGACAAATCTTTCTTCCTTGTCAGGAAAACTACTACACACGCTAAACCTTCTTTGTTATTTGTTCCCCTAAATGATCATTGAATGGATGATGATTCAAATACAAATGTCTCAATTAGGGAAGAACAAGATGCCATCAGTGATGATGAACTCATAATTGATGAATTGGTTGCTAAAAATATTCATTTTTTTAGTACCGGTGTTTTGAAATGACTAAATAGTTAATTTTGTTGCTTGCATTCATATGGCAAATGATTCTGATTGTACTAACGATGTCATTTCCTGAGCTGAGAGTTCTTTTTGTCCTGCTTTGTTTCTTTGTATTTGCATTTGTTAATTTTTCTATTGCCATGAATTTTCCAATTTTGAGACTCAGTCTAACATTATATTTGAGCAGTAGCCTGAATAACAATATTTTAGAAAATTAATTAGGCATTGAGATAATGAGCCTTTCTTCTCCTCGGGTCCCTCATTTGCTCTGAAGTAGTGTCAAACACTCTTCCCAAATTGCACTGTGGCTTTTGAAAAACAATGGGATACAGGTTTCTGTGTGGGTGTCTTTTGTTTTTCTTGAAAGTACTGCCTTCTAAAGAAAAATTAAATTAATGAATTTCAGTTCCATAATCCTGTTATTTCCAAGTACCTATTTGTTCAAAATAAAACATATATATGTGTGTGCATATATCCTATTTGTTCAAAATAAAACATATGTGTGTGTGTATATGCATACATACATACATACATACAGATATGTGTGTGTGTCTACCCTTTGAATTGCTGTGTCCAAGCTTGATGCCAATTTTAGTAGCTAATTTGTTTGGAGCTACATCCATCCCCTCTCCTATTGATGTAGGAGGTTCCACAATGCCTTAATTTGAAGGTTCTTGAGGGTTGCCACAAGGGAAATTAAGTCTGCAGGTCATTAAATGTGGTAAATGACTGATTATAGCATGAGAACAGTATAAAGTCGTCTGAGAAGTTGGGAAATGAGGGAAGGGTTTTTTTGTATCAGTATACAAACTGCCCTCTACCCTTTCGTAGACTTGCTTACTTTGATCTAAGAAAGGACTTCCCTTTTGACTACCAGTCCATTTTCTTTCCATGTCAGGTGCCATTTTGAATATTAGATTGTTGAGTGAGGGAAAAAAGGGAGAAGTGAAATGAGAGGTAGACAACAGTCAATTATTTCTTCTTCTGCTGCTATGATATGCTAGCTAGTGAGATTGGGATTTGCCAGAGTGGAAATTTGGATGTGCAACAATAATTAATGAATGAAAAAGTATTTATTAAGCACTGTGTTTTGTGATTACAAGTAGAAAAGAATAATGGTCTCTAATCTCAAAGTGCTCATGTCCTAATGGGAGAGAAAACTCATATAGGCGGTTTTCAGTGGCAAATCAAATGATAATATTTTCTTGTTCTTAGAATATAGTGTTCAAGAAGCTGGCAGAGTGTCTTCCTTAATGTTATTTCCTCGAATAAAAAAATGACCATTTCTGATGCCTTCTACACAGATTGTTCTTTGATCATTTCAGTTATGTTTGGTTCTTTATGACCCCTTTTGGGGTTTTCTTGGCAAAGATACTAGAAGAGTTTGCCATATCCTTCTCCAGCTCATTTTATGCATGAGGAACTGAGGCAAACAGGGTTAAATGACTTGCCTAGGGTCATATAGCTAGTAAGTTTCTGAA
The DNA here is from genome assembly GCA_028658325.1 of Potorous gilbertii. Lineage (NCBI taxonomy): Eukaryota > Metazoa > Chordata > Mammalia > Diprotodontia > Potoroidae > Potorous > Potorous gilbertii. The sequence continues at coordinate 415,116,607 of CM053771.1, forward strand.
GCCAGATTTGAACACAGGAAGATGAATCTTCAGGATTTCAGGTCCAGCACTCTATTCACTGCACAATTTAGTTCCATTGTTGATAATAAGAACTTTCTACACGTTTTTCAGAGGACAGTTTGTAAGTCACATCTATACAAAGGTTAAATCCCCAAGTGGTAGATGCAAGAAATAAACTGGAAGCTTGGTTGGTGATTGGAAGGGCTCTTGGATTGAGGGTGCTGGGCTATCTTCATCAGTGATGGACGGGGAGCCTGGTCAGATGTTATCAATTTGTTTTTTTTACTTTCCTGACACACATATTATATCCTATTTCTTTCCTGGGAGAGGATGCTGTGGGAGGGGTTGCCCCTTGTCTTAGGCTAACTTGCATGTCTTGTATAAAGCAGTTGCTTAGAATTTAACAGAGAAATCTGGTACCTTTTGTCAAAGGAGTTGCTCCCCTCAAAATAACTACTGAAGCCATGCTTGAAACAAGGTTTCTGTTATTGTGACTACTGCTATTACTGTAGGTCAAGGTCCAGGATCATGAACTTTGTCCATAAAACTTTGAAAGAAGATGGTGGTAGTGGTTTGAATTTCCTAGAGTATTGTACCTTCTGTATTTTTCTCTGGGCCCTTTGTTTAAAACTTCCAGCCTGGATTAGGAACAATGATGTAGTGATGTATTACAGAGTGCCAAGGAAAGCCAGTTAACTCAGAGAAAGGAGCATGAACAGCAAAGTGAAGAAATATACTGTTCCCCTGAACCATCCTGACCTCTTGTTTCACACTCTAAGTTCCTAAACATACAGCTAATTTTCCTGATTCTTTATCCTATATGGATAGAAAACATGAATGCATTCAAGAGGATGAAAAAGAAGAAATTAGACTTAGTGCTATGTCAAATGACTCTTACCTTGTTCATTTTTTTGCACAATAAAATATGTGTGGCCACAGTAAGAATTGTTTGTAAAATTTTAATTTGAGGGTTGGTAAAATTAAAGGAAACACTTCAGACAAAGGGTTATGGTATAACCATAAAGAACGTAACATAATTCACATAATTCAAAGTAGCATCTCATTTTATTTTCCCTTAGGCTACATTTGGAATCAACCTGGACAGGGTGATTAAACCTTCCTAGCAGTGTACATAATTGGATAGAGAATAATCTGTGAGGTAATAGGTTAGTGCCATCTGGTGAGCAGTGAGAATATTACAATCTATCAGAAAGTCAACCCATGCTCATTGAGTACCTTTCTTCAAAACCATTTTGCTGGTAACGAGGACAGTACCATCTGCTGACCATATTAGATGCAATATTCCCATGCCAGTAAATTAATTAAGCAATAGTTTTGTTTTGTTTTTTCTTTTAGTAGACCTGAGGGAAGTTGGAGGTGAGCCAACTGTCAGCTAATGGTGTTATGATGTCTCCTCAAGTCTCGCCTAAAACACTTCTCGAATGTACAGGTTGTTGGGGCTTGTCAGTTGTTCTCAGTTGTGTTCAACTCTTCATGACCCCATTTGGGGTTTCTTGGCAAAGATATTGGCCTGGTTTGCCATTCCCTTTTCCAGCACATTTTACAGATGAGGAAACTGAGGCAAACAAGGTTAAGTAATTTACCCAGGATCATCCAGCTAGTAAATATCTGAGGCAGCATTTGAACCCAGGAAGATGAGTCCTCCTGACTCCAGGACTGGCATTCTATCTACTTTGCCATCTACCTACTCAAGTATGCAGGTAGCCTGCTCTAAAGTGACATATATGTGTATGTCTTCTTTGGGAGAAGATAGTTTCTAATTATAGAGGCTGATTATTTTGCAATCTGAGGCATGTGAGTCAAAAAGTGATTTGTAATTTTTCTAGGTTCTTCTTGGATTGCCATTCTCTATGGGTCTGTTTCTGCATGGGTCAATGCTTTTGGTCAAAATGAAAAGATTTGTTTTTGATAACAGGGAACATAAATCATCTTTCTATTATAATTATTTCTTAGTATTTTTTCTTCAATTAGTATTAGTATTTTTCTTCAATAATTTTGTAAAAATATTGTCTTAGATACATCATGACGTGTAATAATATAAGCTATTTGAGTTTGAATGGAAGCTTGATCTACAGATGTGATTGGTTAAGGTTTAGGGTTAGAGTCGGGGTCAGAGTCAGAAATGGAGGTCGATAGAATCAGATTTAGGGCTAAGGTTAGGGTCAGAGTCAAGAACTTTCTAAATAAATTTTTGACCACAATGCACCACCTAAATGACAAAACCAATTAAATTAGCACTTCACTCTCAATTTATTTCTCTTACCTAGAGAAAAAATAATAACAACCTGGTATATTTGCATGTCATATCATAATATTGAACGCTTTCTCAAGCATGCTACCTTATTTGGTTCATCCAACAATCCCATGAGAGAGACAGGCCAGTTCTAGCCTCATATTTTCAGATTAAAAACATCAACAGCACCCAAAGGAGCAGCAGCAAGGACAGCCTGGAGCTTGAAGAGTTTACACTCCACAGCAGCACAAGGACTTCAACCTTCCAGTCCATTTCCCTTTCTACTATACTACCCAGCCTCTCCTAAACAGCTGAAGCACCAGTATTTAAATCAATAAAATACATGTCAGTACATATTAAATAAACACCCAGCTGTTGCTCCTTTGGGTAAACAGATGGCACATGACATTCACTTTACTTACAGAAAGCTAGAAGAGGACATTATAGAGTGCAATTGAGGGGCCATTAATTGGTCAAAGGAATAGTGCCAGACTCCCTCAAAAGCACAGTGGCATTTTCTTGACTAATTGAATCATTCTTGTACCTCTTCAAAAATAGCTTAAATGATTTCATCCACAAAAAACATCTCTTGAATTTGCATAGAGATTACTGGAGGGAGATGGTGCACAAATGAAATGCTGCAAACCTTAGTTTTATTCTCAAGTACCTGTTTCTTTGTAAAATTAACGAACAGGTCAATTTCACCTCTGTAGCGTATAGTTCAACACCACTTATTTTTTTCCATCTTATTGGATGTTTTCCCTAACTCTTATTAAAATAGGAATATATGATGTGAAGTAACAATATTCCTTAATTATTGGGCTTCTCATTTTTTTCCATTAACTCTGGGATAAGATTTTTTGGGTTCTTTTCCCCCATCCTCATTCTTTTTAATGCTTTATGTTAAATTTGACATTTTTGTTCACCTCCTGGATATTCTCACATTTCTGGACATGCATGGTACTCCTCTATTTCCTCCCACTTTTCTAATTTCTCTTTCTTAGTCCATTTTGATGGTTCATCTTTCTCTAAAGTTCTATACCTGCTCTTCTTCTATTTTTGCTCATTCCTTTTAACATCATAGCTTCTAATGGGCTTAATTATTTTCTCCATGGCAATGACTCACATCTACCTCACTTTGTCTCTGTTTTTGTTTATATCTATTCTCTTGTCCTCTCTCATTCATCTATCACCTATTTATAACTTTCTCTCATCTATCTATCTCTATAGTTTAGATAGTGATTCAGTTATAGATTTATTGTTATATAGATATAGATACCCCAATCTCTTCCCTGGGTTTAATGTTATATCATCCATTTCCTATTAGATATTTAAAATTGAGTGTCTTCTTGAATGTACAAATAGAACTTCTCTTTCCCTTCAAAACCCAACCGTTTTCTAGACCTGCCTATTACTTCTAATGGTACCATCATTCTCACAGTCTTCTAGATTCAAACCTTTGTCACTATCTCTATTTACTCTTATTCCACCTATCTAGTCAATTACCAAACTCTCTGTTTCTACCTCCATAACATCACTTGCATCTTACCTTGTCTCTCTACTCACACAATTACCACTTTAGCTAAGGTACTTATTACCTCTGACCAGGATTAATTGCAATAGCTTTCAAATTTGTCTCCCTATCTCAAGTTTCCACATCAGCTTACTTTCCATGTTACTACAAAAGTGATTTTTCTTGAATAGATTTGGACCATGTCATTCTCCTATTCAATCAAATCTATGTCTAGAATTTAAAAGTGTATGTAATAATAATCCTCTATTTAGGTTTCGATATGCCCATGATTTTGCTTCATCATAGTTTTTTTAATAAAACATTAAAAATTTAAATAAATCTTTCTCCATTAGCCCTTTCTCTCATTCTTGAACCAAACTGATCTTCCATTTGTTTGTCACATGTAACTCTCCATCCCATCCCTCTTACACCTTTCAGCTCTCCTTTTAATCCTCCCTCACTCAAATCAAAGTTAACTGCCAGTCATGTCATCATTTTGATATCATGTTCCTTTTCAAGAATAAAGGACAAACATACAACGTGCCTTTACAATGTTTGACTGTTATGACCTCCCTTTTAAAATCTGTATTTAACTACATTGTATTTATTTGTATATATCCTGTGTGTACTGATTTACCCTTACTGTCTTCCTCCTTAGAATGTGAGTTCCTTGAAAACAGATATTTTATTTAAGGTCTTTGTATTCTTTCCCACTAACATCATATCTAGCATAGAGTAAGCACTCAATAAATTCTTATTGATTGTGGGGAGAGAGAGAGAGGGAGGGAGAGAGGAGGAGAAAGAGAGACAGAGATGGACAGACAGATATTTTGAATTGGAAACAAAAATGTTAAGTTAAATTTAAGGAAGTGGAACTGGTATTTTTGATATTTAGCTAAAACAAAATGTGAAGTGGCATTGTATCAAGAGGGCTAGCCTTGAAATCACAAAGACCTGTGTTCAAACCCTGCCTCTCATACATAGAAGGTAGATGACTATCCAAAGTTACACAACTTCAGCATGACTCTGTCAACTTTTTAAGACTGAGTTTTTAAATTCCAACTTATTGGAGACAATTTCCACACTAATGTGTGCACATAAATAATAATAGTAATAGCCAATATTCATAAAAGCAAATTAACATTTTCAAAGCAATCTATGTACATTGACTCATGTGGAATGCACAAGAAATACCCGGATAAGGAAACAAGATTTTGCGTTTTGTATTCTTTCTCTTTTTACCCTTTTACTAGTGAGAAAACTAAGTTGCAGACAGTTGAATGATTTATCCATGGTTATACAGCTGGTAGTCTGGGACACAGAATTTGAACCACTATGACCAGAACTCGACCCATTTCCCATGATGATGACTCCCTATTGTATCGTTCCATAAGTTGGTATAGACTCTTTGTTTTATCGGAGGTTTTATTTATTTATACCATTAAGTGCATCACCACAAGTTATTAAGAGTCTGGAGTCTGAATCATCCTGCTTCCATATTTAGTAAAGCTTAGATCATCCTAATATATTTCTGTATTTAGATCATTGCTTTTAAAAAGGTTTGAATGTGGGCATTGAAATGGGGTAAATATGCAACACTATATTATATAGTTATTCAGTACGCATGTGTGTCTGAGATAGCACAAAAAATGCACAGTATAAAAGCATATCCATTACCCTTGTATTACCTGATAGTTTAACCTGAGAGTTCTAGGCATGCCATCTAAGATGTGCACAATGTGTTAAGTGCATTAAGATCATTAGCGAGGATCTTGAAACTGACAAATGAGACATCATTGCCATGATACCTTAAAATTAATTATTTAATTAAATGAAATGTAAATGTGCAGTGATTTTTTAAATTTCTATTTTTTATTAAAAATTAAATTAAGTTGATAAAACAGTAAACATTACTTCTACTTCAGGTTCTGAGTTGAATATATAACTAGGACTGTGATGGTACCTTAAACTATGTAGGAGTTTTTTTCCTTCAGTAAATAGGTTTTTTTAGATTGTGGGGAACAATGTAACATTCATCTAAACAAGGCTTAGTACATATTTCCATTAGCTCTCCTTTATTTAAATTCCAAGAGCTTCATGGATTTCCTTGGGAAAAAAATATATCTAAAATGAGAGGACTGCATAAACTCAGCCTTCACAAAAGGAAATTACAAGGTCAATTTCAGAACTTCCTTTTTCAATTCAACTGAAGCAGGGCACCCTGCTTTATTTTTTGGAACCTTCTGAACAACTGGGTATTACTTTCCATATTTCATTCACCTGACGGATGATTTAAAATCATTTTTGTGGTTAATGTCTGTGCACCTTGATTTACCACAGTAAATAAAATAGTCTGTAAGATCTCCTCTACAACATAGTTTGTGAGCCAAATAAATACTTGAATCAATGCTTTCAGAAAGCTGAGGCAGCTGCTTGTCAATTAAGTGAACTTTTTTTTTTAACTCAATCCTCCCTCCCGTCCTTCCCTGGGCACAGATTTTCTTCATTAGCTTTTTTTCCCCTTGTCCTGTTGCTGTGAACATGCTTTTGTTGTAGGAAAAAAAGAATAAAAAATAGATGGAGATGGAGAAGAATACAAGGAGATGTAAAGAGGAGAGAGGAAGAGACAGAGACACAAAGAGAGAGAGTCTTCCACTTTGCATCCCCAGTATTCTTTTAAAAAAGACTTAACTTACAAACAATTGAAGATGATAATGAAAGAATTGGAGGTTAATTTAAGTTCACTCAAGTTGTTAACATTTTCTGGTTCATACAATCAAATGCATAATATGCGATATAGTCTAAAAAATAAAAATGCTTTTCAAAACTCCTATGTTTAAAAATGAAGTGGACAGTGACATCATAGCCCTTAAATAATACTGTAAAAAAAATTCCCACTAGCACATATGAAAAACAGCTCACCTTTTTAAGGTTATAAGCTTTCATTTTTTTCCTGTTTATGATTAGCAGATGGTGATGAAAATGATTAATGTAATAGCAAATATCATAAATTTTGCAAATGTATACCAGTGAAAACTGCATGCAACTAAATGTTTAACTTTCATTCTTCTGCAAAGTAATTTATATTCATAATAAAATTTCTACTTGGAGGATTATACGAACCTAGCCACTAGCAGCAGCAGCCTAGCAGCACCCAGCAGAGCACTCTCTGCTTTATTTTTTCCCATTAATTCCAACCAGTTGGTTCCATAGTCCAAGTTTAAAAAAAAAATCTGTCATCAGAATTAGAGAGCTGAATTACTCCATAAGTTGGTATATAATGGTTAAGTTCAGAAATCAACGACTTGCGAAGGTATTGACCAGTGTTATGCAAGGCAAACCAACCTGTATTGTACAATGAAGATCTTCTTTTACTAGAAATTTAACCTATGGTTCTTTTTATTTCTCTTTACCAACACTTGGTCTCAGGGAAATAACTTTTTTTTTTTTAATTCAGCTAAACAACCTTCAACTCAAGCTGCATTTTTTTCCTGGAAAAAAAAAATCCATTCAACTTCTCTTGCTCCCCCTACCAGCACCTCTCACCCTCTCCCAATACAGAATGAACCTTATTTGCATGAAGTTATTCTAGCATAAAATTATTCTAGCTGAAGGAGACTAACAGCAGGACTTGAAATAAATCAGCACTACACTGCTCATTCTGTAAGGTTTTTAGAGCACACCCTCTCTATGAAACTGCCTATGGATGCCAAGTGCTATGCATGGAAATAACTTGATGTTGTAATCATGCTTGTGATGGACAAACCTAAAGCAGGAAGGAAAGTGGACCATTTCAAAAGAGTAGGCTGAAACAGTGAATTATGTTAGGTGCTTTAGTAGAAAGACATTCATGCCAGCATTCATTTCTTGTAGCAGTCTTAGGGTAATAGGGTATGTGTACGCAGCTCCCTGGTTATTAAGGGAGAGGAAAAATCCAGGGCCATGAATTTAAGAAGAATTACTAGTAACAGAGGTCTCTTATTCTTCTACTTACTCTTGACATAAACTCAAGGATGTGATGGCAGACCTCAAGGCACAACAAAATGCTGTACATGCTCAATGCTCTGAGCCATAAAAGAAAAGGCTGGGAACCAAATGAACATATTTTTGCTTCTGGTCTTACCATGCCAGTGCTTTTTAAAGCCAAATGCTGCTTACGTTAATGGAAGAAGCAGTGTTGCATGGTGTGAGCTTGTATCAGCTAAAATTAAGCCTTGGGAAGTTCCCTATTGATTATTACATCACTAGAGCAACCAAGCTGCTTTGCAGCCTACTCCCAGAGTGGCACAGAAGCTTCACAGGTGGATGCCAATAACTCTTCCCATTACCTTTAATTTACTCTCTAGATTTAGACTTTTTGAAGACATTACAAAATATGCAGATAGATGTCTTTTATGTTGGCTCCATGATATCACCTATTCTTTCACATACTGGACAACTCTTGATGACATTTCTTTTTATTTCCTTTACTGGGATATGCCAATAAAGGTCCCCTGGCTTCCCACCATTCCATCAAATGCATTTTCAATGCATTTTACCCATTGTGACACTTAACTGCCTTAATGAAAAATGTAAGTCTTCTTGAGAAATGTCACTAAGGACAGCAGAGATCTTTATAATAACCAAGGTGGTTAAAGGAACAATTCCAATAGGATAATGAGTGCTTGTTTTTAAGCAAGGTGTTTAACCTAAGTCATGTGCTATATGAAAAGCACAACCCTAGGTTCAAGAAATGCCAAGACATAAAACAAATAGTCCCTTGTTTCAGGGGTTTACTTTCTGGTAAATGTGATGATAACAGCTTTCACACACACACACACACACACACACACACACACACACACACACATACACACACACAATGATACAGAAGGCAGGAAGGATATGTAGATCTGTAATATTTGGAAAAGGTTTCATGTATAAGTGCTACCTGAGCTGAGTCTTGAAAGAACCTGAAGATTGCAAAAGACAGAGAGAGAGAGAGAGAGAGAGAGAGAGAGAGAGATAGAGAGAGAGAGAGAGAGAGAGAGAGGGGAGACAAAGAGAGACAGAGGCAGAGAGAGACAGAGAGACCAAGACAGAGACAAAGAGAAACAGAGAGACAGAGAGACAGAGAAATGAATCAATGCCAAGCAAAAGTCACAATCTGCTCAAAGACCTGGAGGCAAGAGATGTGATACAGTAAATAGTTCACAGCAAATATGTCATATTTCTTGGAACACAGAGTTCTTGAGACAAAGTAATAGTAAAGCATGGTAGAAATGTAGTCTGGAGCTACATTGGGAAGTACTTTATATGCCAAAAAGACATTTGAGTTGTTCAGTCATTTCAGTCATGTCCAACTTTTTATGACCCTTTTGGGGGTTTTCTTGGCAGAGATACTTGAACAATTTGCTGTTTCCTCCTCCAGCTTTTTTTACAGAGGGGGAAACTGACACAAACAGGATGGAGTGACTTGCCCTGGATCACATAGCTACTAAATGTCTGAGGCAGGATTCAAACTCATATCTTCCTGACTTTAAGCCTGGAACTCTATCCACTGTGCCATCTACCTGCCCAAGAGATTTGAGAGGGTACATTTTTTGCCTCCTGATATGCTGGTGCTGTACCGTAGAGGTAAAACCTGAATCCAGGTATTCCTGATTTAATTTGATTCTCTATGGTCTACTCCATGATTCATTTCAGAATAAATGTACCATCTGTCTTTGTTACTAAACTTTAGATTTGTGTACTTGTATAAATAGATATATTTTGTTTTTTACCCTAGTAGCAATAGAGAACAACCCAACGGTTTTGAGCAGGAGAGTGATAAGGTTGAATTGGTACTTTAGGAATGTCAATTTGGCAGCTTGTGGAGAATGGAATTTTGAAAGAAGCAGCTATAGAAGGGAGATCAGTTAGAAGTTTAGCTATAAAAGCATTTATTGCCCAGCAGAAGGAAGTATGTAAATATTTAGTTTGGTTTTCCCAGACGAAGTCAAAAGTAAAATTTTAGCAATTAAGGAAAAATATTTTTGGCTCTTGTCTCAAAAAGAGCATAGCACTGTGTAAACCTACAAAATTCCTTAGATGCCAGGGTGACACAGTGGGAAAAATAGGGCCTAAAATTCTCTCAACATATACCTCCCAAAAATGTAAAAGTAAGCACCTTCACTTCTGCACAGAATGTTGCCATATCCCCCCTGTTTTCTATCCATCTTTATATTCCCACAACCCTCCCCATGCCCTGTGCTCTTTTAAGGAAAGAAGTTCAGATTCATGACAATATGCTTTGATTTCTGCACATTTTACTTCATTCATTTAAAGTAAGGAAGAAAAGAAGAAAAAAGGAAAGAAGGAAGAAAGGAAGGAAGGAAGGAAGGAAAAGATAAAATGGGACTACATCAGTCCTTCACCTTCCAAACCATTTCCCTGTCCTTAGTTACAAATAAAAAAAAAATCAAACTGATTTTGCAATATTGAATAGTGTTCATTTATGGCTTCCAAATCTTACGAAATTCCCTTCAGTGAATCTTGACCAATCTATTATTGTTGGAGCATCTGCTTGAGGGGGTGGGAGCCTGCTAGGGAGCTTTAAAAGGAGCTGTGGGTGTGGGGATGCCCAGGCATCACGATGGAACCTGTTACCAGTTTGGCAGCACATCACTGCCTTCAGGATGTAATGCAATACCTATCTCCAAGGCCCAGCCCACCAATATGTGTAGGATGGGAATGGAATAATCCTTTAGGCTTCTTTCCCTTGAGATACTACTGGAAATTTAGTGCATATTTAGTTGGAAATTTAATTCACCTCTGCCCTGAAATGAATTCTTATTTTTATTTAAAGTTCTCTTCACTCTAAAAAGCATTTTAAGTGTAGAAGTATAAGAAATATGAATAACATTACTACATTGAAAATGCAACTATTATGCAATCATTTTTTTTATTTCTCCATGGCAACCTCATGGAGAAAATAATTAAAAGCTAAGGGATTCATTAGTATTTTAATATTATACAGAGAGAAGTAAGAGAATGGTCAAAGGGATAAAAGATCAATGAAGGTATTGTAGCTTAGGTGAAGGCAATTGCTATAAATTAAGTCTTGACTATCAGTTGTTCAGCCTGTCCCCATCTTAGTAAGTCTCTCTGTAGATTTTTTTCTTCCTTCTTTCTCCAAATACACATAAATGTTTTAAGAGGACAATCTTTGAATGATTAAAATAGACCACCTATTGTACAGAAGTATGCCTTTTGTACTTGAAGGATCTGTGATTTCATAGTGAAACATACAGAGTTGCAGTGTTCCCAAGAGCAACTGGAAAATGCATAAAAGATGCAATCCAAAGCACATGGTGTACAGGTCCATTCATTTATCCTCTTCAACCTCTCTTATTCCTGCCATCTTGCTAGCTACTCTTGATTTCCTTGGAGCATTGTGTTTCTCTCCCAGGAAGGACACAAAATAGAGTCTCTGTTGTTAGCATCTTACACATTCATTTGCTTAAAAGAGTTTCACCTGGGTGTTGCTTGGAAATTGCTCCATTACCTCATTTCAGACCACCTGGAAAACATATGCATTGTAAGCTTAGTGAAAGAAGTGGAAATGAAATACCACAAGTTAGGCTGACTAAAGAGCCTTCTCCTCATTTGGCTTGGTATGGTTTCTGAGACTCAAAAGGGGAGATAATGACTCATTTCCTTGAGTCATCACCTGTTACTTCGAATTTTCTGATGATCAGTAAATTGGAACTCATGCCTTTCAACCTCCAGACAGAATCAACATCAGTTATTTCATTGAAGGAAGAATAAGGCAGAATTCTACTCATCCTCCACCATTTATGTATGGGTGAAACACTTCCATGGATCATCACTAGAGAATTAATACGTTATGAGAGCCTTTTGGAATGCATTAATCCATACCCTGTATTTCTAGTGTAGTTCGCTATAACAGTGATATCCCCAATTTACCAATAACTCAGTAACAGATTTGGTGTTTTACAGGTACCCAATATGCAGAATATTCCATTAGGCAATAAGTTTGTAGAGCAAATGGTAACCTTTGCAAACAAGAGATTACAATTTAATGTGTGAGGCAAAAGTTCAAATAAGCAGGATCTATCAATAATTTAATTTACAAAAGTGAGATTTCAACACAGTTCCTATGCCTTTCTGTACTTCATGGACAACCTATCAAATATTTGTTAAGGAGGATAATTATATAACAACTCTCTCCCCTTTTACATATTTTTCAATCAAGACAAACTGGTCATCTGCTAATCTTGACACGTGATGTTCCATTTTCCACCCTTCTCTGTGCCTCTGCAAACATCATTCTCCATTTCCAGAATGATCTTCTCTCTTCCTCCACTTAGATTCCCACTTCCGTCAAGGCTCAGTTGCAGCAGCATCTCCTACATGAATCTTTCCTTGATTTTCTAATTTGCCACATGCTTATGAATTGCTTTTAAATCAACTTGTGTTTTGTATGTAGTGTGTATGTAGTATGTATGTGTGCAAGTGACATATAATATATATGTACATATGTGTGAGTACTATATACATATATATATTCTTATACATGCAAGTTGTCTGTCTTAATAAAGTGTAAACTATTTGATGATAGGTTAAGTTAAGGGATGGAATACAAGATTAGGTATGATGAATGAGAGAACAAAACATTCACATTTGGTAACAAAAGGAAGAAATTTGGAAACAAGCATTCATGAGATACCTACTATGTGCCAAACACTGTGCTAAGCACTTTACAAATATTCTCTAATTTTATACTCACAACAGCTCTAGGCAGTGTATGTTATAACTTACCGTTGAAGAAACTGAGGTTTGATAGAAGTAAAGTCATTTGCCAAGGGTCAGATTTAAATTCAGGTCTTCCTGACTCCAGGCTCAGTGCTTGATTCACTGTTCCCCTCTAACTGCTACTAAGAGGAGAAAAAGAGGGCAAAAGAGGAAATAAAGAATTGCCAGAGACAGATAGAAGGATATCAGGATGCTGCAGTTTAACAAAAGCCTAGGTAAGGGAGCATTCCAAAAAAGGAGGAAGTAGCCAGCAGTGCTAAAATTCCTAAGAAATATCAGACAGAATAAAAATTGAGAAAATGCTACTTGATATTTTATTAACATATCTGGAAACTTAATTTAAATTGAAAGAGAGGGGCAGAAGGGAGATGATAAGAGGCTAAGAAGAGTGGGAGATGAATTGAGTAGAGCCTTAACTTACCACCTTTATTTTCTGTCATTTCCAGTGAAACTATAAAGGATTTGAGATTTAACACTGCAGCTAGGTGGCACAGTCTGTAAAGCAGAAGGTCTGGAGTCAGGAAGACCTCATTTCAAAATCCACCTCAGATACTTACCAGCTGTGTGACCCTGGGTAAGTCACTTAACCTGCTTACCTCAGTTTCCTCATCTGTAAAATGAACTAGAGAAAGAAATAGCAAAACACTTCAGTTTCTTTACCAAGAAAACTCCAAAGGGGGTCACAGTATCAGACGCAGAAAAACAACTTCCAATGTTTTTATTTGTTTTTAATTTTCCTGAAAATGTATTTATGTGATTATTTAGAAGAAAGTATTTTAAGCTAACAAGGATTGTAGGCACAGACAGACAGATAGACAGATAGATAGATAGATACGTAAATGGATGGATAAATAGGTAATTTCAAAGTTACTAATAAGTAAGTGACAATTTAAAGCATACTTTGGTTTCTTCAAATAGAATGAGGGCTAAACTTTGAATAAACCATAGTTTCTGTTTTATCCTCTTGGGGGAAATTCCCTTCTCTTTTCAATAATATGTAAGCAAATTCATCAACAAATTCAACAAAGCAAAATTAAACTAACCCCTCATGTTTGCAGAAATCTACTGAATCATTGGTTTTCACTGAATTAAATATAGGAGGAATTCCTAGAAGAATTTAAATTTGATTCTACTTAAGGTGCTTTCGTTTCAAACCTCTCTTTGCTTCCTATTTTCATCTCTTAAATGAGGAGAGTGGACTTGATGACTTGTAAGACTTCACCATTCTAAATCCATGATTTTAAAGTCTCCCTCATGAATGGTTTCTCTCCTATTTGCCTATATGCATTCTTCAATCTCCCTCATTAGACAAAAAAATTCTTCTTTCAAAAGTGATCTTATTGAAAACTAATGCCCTTATAGCTATTAATTCCACATACTTATCTCTCTATTTTCAATCCACTGCAATCTGTCGTTTATATCCACTATTATAAACTAACTGTACTCTCAAAATTACCACCAATATGACCCTAATCACTAAGTCCTGTCATTCATTCAACAAACATTTTCTAAGTGCTATCTTTGTTTTAGACACTACCCTAGACATTGGGGATTTGTTCTTTTTCCAAAAACACATGGCATCCTTCCCTGAAAGAGTTTATATTGGGGAAACATCAACACATAAAAATGATATCTATTTGTGCAGGGGGCATAAACAAATGGAGAATCAGGATAAGTTTCTTAATGGAGATGCCTATATTTCTTTTTCTCTAAAAATCATCAAAGAAAAAGTCCTAGATGTATCACAATCTCCTTTTAATTAATTCACTAATTTATTGATTTTGCCTATGAGTATGCTAGAAGTAATTGGCATTTGCATTTCTAATAGATGTCAGAAGTTCCCAGACCATTTCTTCTGAATAGCTGTATTGAGGTTAACTGGAGTCGAGTCATTCATGGTCAAAAAGGGCAACCAGAATTATAAAACAAAGGGGGAGATCAGCAGAGCAAACTGGGATTGAGACCAAAGAGGTTAATAAATAAAACCAGAAGAACAAACAGAAGTGAAGTCATGAATAGAGGTCACATTTGTTTGCCAAAGACCAGACAGAGCAGTTAAAAGGTCATGAGGAAGTGCTTGAAGCTTCACTTTTATTTGTAGCTAGAAAAATCAAACTTTGACTTGATCGCATCACCAGTATTGTGACTGTGCAGTCAATCAATAAGCATGTATTAGGTAGTTACTCCCCCTAATTCATGGCCTGTTGGTTACCCTCGACCAGATTTAACACATCTGCTAAGATGGTTCAGTAGGGTGTAGCTGCTATACATGGTACAGCTTCATGGAGCCACAGATGAGAGGCGAGTGCCTGGTGGACACCAAATTTGGATGAACAGCCTTGACAAGGACTCAACAAGCCTTCATATCAGATGCACTGGTGCTCCTTGAACATCCTAAGCATTGAAGACTTTATTTGGTGGGAAGGATACATGAGAATAATTTGTGCCAATGGCACAGTGGCATGAAGGCAGATGAAACAGGTTATATGGAGTGCTTAGAGCTTGGTTAGCCATCAAACACACAAAGGTCATGCACTACATATCAGGTCATCCCCAGATATTCTGACTTTTATCTTGTCATGGGCTTTGATGACTATGGAAGAGAGTCTGTTGCAGACAACTTTGTACAAATCTGCCTCACAAATCCAATTCACACATGAATCAAGACCTCACCCTGTGATGTCATTGACCCCCTTTGAAAATAAAGAACAAATAAGAAGTGAATGTTATATGCTAGATATGGGAGACACAGAGATAGAAGTCAAATATTTCCTGAGATTCAAGATATCCTATTATAATGAGAAAGACTGCAAAAACATATGCAGCTATTTTAATAGAAAGCACATACACAATGTAATCTTAGATAAGTAAGCACTAGGGGCTTCAGTAAGAGGAAAAGTAATTATTTGTAAGGTAGAGCCTGAGTTGAATCTTGAAGGAAAATGAGAGGGGAAAGTCCAAGAAATGGAGATGAAGATGGAGAGTATTCAAGACACTCAAGAGAGAAGTCACAAAGGCACATAGATGGTAGGTGAAAAACACATGAAGAATATGTAAGAAGATCTTATGGATAGACTGTATAGTGATGTGCCCATGGTCATATAATTTTTTAGTGTTGCTTAGAGGTCTTCTTGACTCCAAGTCTGAGATTCTATCATCACTTCCTCCTAGCTACTTCTATACTCCTCTAAACTAGGGAATAAATTAAATTCACTATTCACTGTCCTCACTATTTGACTATTTGAACCATAGGAACTTGGCTCTTAAAGTGCTTTGATGGTTCATTTTTTTGTTTATTTTCTTTTGGATTTCTGTTTCCACTTTGTAAAATAAATGAATGCATGAATGGGTGGATAGATGAATCAATGAATGGTTATTTTATTATAAGGTTCTAAGGTATCTTCCAGCAGCATAATGCTACATTTCTACATCTTTAATTAAAATTTATGCATTTGGTATAATATGATCTTTGAGTCTACCCCACATATTTTGGAGAAAAATAGTGACACTTTTTAATTTGAACAGTTTGAAAGAATATAAATTTACCTTCTTTTCATGTTATCTATAGAAAATGAGATTTTTCACATATCGAAAAGTTAATTTCTAGATGTTTACATTCATCTATATTTCTTTCATTTCCCCTATCTTTCTATATAGCAAAATATATATTAGCACTATTTGAGATGCCCTAGTTTTCAAAAGACATTTATCTAGAAGACATTATTGACCTGAGATGGGTAACATCCTCTTCACAATAACGACACTTTGTCTCTTTTTATTCAGTTATCCAACTCCAATAGATTGATGATCTTAATAAAATTCTCTATGACGCTTCTTTTCCTCTTCAGATCTCTTTGGCCCAGTCAAAGGTCCTATGTTGGCTTCTCATTTTGTTCCAAACATTACTTTTCATTTCAGCAGACTCTTGAGTTCTTCTTCCTGTAACTTCATTTTTCTTTAGGCTTCTACCACTTAAGTTGACTTATAATGACAAGTGAATCTACAAAGCAAGCAATATTTGCCCTAGAGTATGAGTTTTGAAGAGCTTGTTAGACTAAAATCATGAAGTCTGGGACCAGCACAGAGAATAACCTTGGTTCATTTCACTACTGGCACAGGTTATGTCTTAATGTAATATTCCATAGCCACTGATCCAAGGCCAAAAGAAAAATGATATTTCCTTGCAATTCTCATGGCATTAGAAATGCATATTTAAATGTCTGGAGTACAACAAGAGGTAGAGTAAGAACTTTAAGCATTTGAATAACATCACATACTTTCTTTTTCTGTAATTCCATTAACATTAGCTCAAAATTATGAGACCAGTTACTCAGATTTGCTTTAAGAACCATGCATATATGTGTATGTGTATATATATATATATATATATATATATATATATATACACATATGTGTATGTGTGTGTGGCTTATCTTTATTAGGGATAGTTCAGAAATTGTAAGTGATCACTATTGGGCATACTTTGCTGTAGAAGAATGTTTATCAATGGACACAATGATCAACATTCTAAAAGGAATTTTTGCAAATATTAGTGAATGACTAGAAAGACCACTGTCTTATTGAATAAAATAAAGATAGCATTGATAAATGAATAATTCTTTAATTAGTGATCTTGTTTACGTTGTCAATCTAGAATTACTTTGTCAGTAATCTCAAAGCTTTGTTGAGATCTGGGCCTTTTGATTTTACAGTCTTACAATACTGAGAAGGAAAATAACTGTTTCTGATACTCTGTCACTTAAATGGCTTTTAGCAATATTGTAGTCTATGGGAAATAAGTACTCAGTAAGTAGTGCTGCTGCATTTACACTTGTTTTCTCTGTTCACTGGGAAAAGAGGGTAGTTATAAACAAAAGCAAATTCACTAGAGTGCTTATTTATAACATATAATTCTGTGTACTTTTGTACAATGGGCAACTCATGTCTGTATTCTTGGATGAATACTAGACTATTGTAGATTTCAGCTTTATGTGGAACCTGTCAGTGTTAAAACAGGGGGATAATGCATTTTTCTTCAGAAGTGTACATCCCTGATAGCTCATATGTTCTATGCAGCTGCAATAGCATAACCTAACCTCTATTTTTCCTACCATGTGTTTTGAAAAGGGCTGCAGATTCCTTAGGAAACAGTTTCAAGAATAAACACATAAGCTTTCATACATTTCTTTGATGTTATGTTTTAATACTTTAAGGAAGGACTTATTTCTGACCAATGCGTCTAAGCTATTGTAATGACTACTGCCCACTACCCTGCAAAAAAAGAACTACACTTGAATCTTATTTCATTATCTGCAACTCATTAGCATTATGAAAGTATAAATCTGCATCTATACTTTGTAAACTGAAATCAACACAGAAATGAGGTGATCTTGATTCCATAATAGTATACAGAAAGGAAGGAAAAAGAAGAAAAGCAGGAAAGAAGGAAGGAAGGAAGGTAAGAAGGGAAAGATTTTACTTTTCTGCCAAATCACAGACAGCAATCTGCTCATTAACCAAAGACGGAAAGAGATGTAGTATACATATGTGTGTGTTGTCTTTTTGTATGTGTACATGTGTGTTCTGAAGTAAATTTAGGGAGATGTCCCTCAGTCCACATCTATCTTTTAAATGGTTTAGTTAGCATAAATGCTAATGTATAATCTGAAATAGGAACGCTTTGCTCATGTGAAGTTAAGTTCTTTAAAAGTCAGAAGCAAAGCTAATTGCTGCTGGAGGGTTTAACAGAAAAAAAAAACTATTAAGAGATATCTCATCAGTGGTGTGTTTAGAATAACACTGAGTTGTTCTGCTTCCAAGAGACCAATGTGGCACTTGGGACTGTTTGAGGAAAGGTAGACACATCAAAGACATCACGTGAACAGACAATGGAAACCACTGTCCTTGAAAACTGTTGTTGAGAGTAACTGCTAGAAGCCTCTGCCAACACTAGAGGATGTTGGGAATCACTGATCCAGTTAACACAATGCTTTGGAGAAGTTATAGTAAAAGCAAGGAGAAAGCATTGCTTGAAGATTTCTAATAAGTTCTAATAAGAATAAGTGATCACTGAGGAAGAAAGAGTTCAGATGGAGTTCTCTATTTTGGTAATGTTATTCAAAATAAGTAAGGAAATAGTAAGATAGCACTGAATTCCCTTCAATGAATTCATGTCACCTGGCTCAGAGACTCAGATTATCTACATCTTTAGATATTGGAAGAGCTGGGAGATATAATGCTGAACCATTATAAGTAAGGTTTGAAAGATCATGAAAATTGAGAGAAGGTCCAAACACTGGAGAATAAATGGCTTAGTTTTCAAGAACAAGGATTGAGTCTTCACACTTATAGAATGGTGAACTTGACTTAGACTCCTGGGGAAATTCTAGAATGTGTCATAAAAGATGGGTTAACATCTAGAAAATGAAAAGGTGATTACAAAGAGCCAATATGACTTTATCAAGAAGAGATAATACCAGATAAAATAATTTCCTTTTTTGATAAGATTATTAAACTACACTATGGTGTGGCAGATTGAGAGATGACTGTAAAAGTCAAGAGAACATGAATTCAGATCCCTCGTCTGACATATATTGGCTGTGTGACTCTGAGTTAGTTAATTAACTTCTCATTAGTTTAGACAACTCTTTAAGATTTTGAGTTTCAGAGAAGGTGAAAAGGAAGCTGCTCACCTGAGAGTTTCATATATCAATGAAATTAAAGATCTTATCCTATGACTATCCCTACTAAACTATCTGTTTCTATGGTTATAGTTTGTCTAGATTTTGGCAAAGTTTTTTTTTTATAAATTATTTCATATGATTCTTATGGCGAGATGAAGTAGATGATAATATCATTAGATTAAGAACACATTGAAGAGGTTTTAATGGTTCAATATTAATGGAATAAGGTGGTACAGTGGATAGAGTTCTGGGTCTGGAGTCAGGAATATTCTTCTTTTTGAGTTCATATCTTGCCTCAGACACTTACTAGCTGTGTGACCCTGGGCAAATCATTTAACCCTGTTTGCCTCAGTTTCCTCATATGTACAAGGATCTGGAGAATGAAATGGCAAAGAAAACCCCAAATAGGGTCATATGAGTCAGACACAACTGAACAGGAACATTAATGGAACATAAACTCTTTAGTAGAGTTCCTCCAGAATCAGCATTTGTCCCTGTGCTGCTTAACAATTTTATCAATTATTGGTATGAACATATAGAAATAGTACGAATAAAAGTTGCAGATGACTCAAAAATGGAAGGGATAGCTAAAAAATTGGACAGTAACATGGCCAAGATTTTTTAAAAAATTAAAGATCTCACAAGGGAAGGAGGATAAAGGTCAGAAATCCTAAATCTTTGCTTCCCTATTCAGAAATAGTAGGTCTCTAAGTCTCACATTTTGGCACATGCAATGGGTTATGATAAGCCAAGAATACCTGAGTCATTGCCCAGCCTATAAATCTCCAGTATAGCTGCAGATTGTTTTTCCTGATGTGTGGTAGTGATGAGGAGAAGTAGATAAGGGAACATTGAGACCTCTGTACAGACATCCCTGCCATAGTCAATAATTCTTCCAATGTAAGAGTTATCTATAGTGAAGTCTCATATTGGATGACTGCTAAAGTCTAGTTGTATATGTGAATTGAAAGCTTCAGTCTCTGTTATAATTACCATGTGTTTGTAAAGAGTACTCAAGTAAATGTGACTTCTGATGCACAATTTCTATTTATCAATAGAACACAATCTTGTGTTCTACTCATCTGGCTAGAGTGACTATCTTGCATCATTCATAACACATAATAAGCAATTCTGGACAAAGGGTAGATTTTATAGCGTCATGTTATCTGTCCAGTATAAAGAAGAACCCAGTAAGAGACAAGCACTTTCCAGAAGCAGGATAGTGAGTGCTACTCTGGGGACTATGGTACTCCAGATACCTAACAGTATCTGATTCTGGCTACCCCTTGGAGCTTGCCAAAGGCTTCACCTAACCTGTTTTTTATGGAAAGGGGTCTCCAAAAACATGGATCTTCTGGGGTCATAAGGGCCTAAGTGGACACCTGCTAGACAGCCTGATTTACATCTTCCATAGCTATTCCATGCCCCACTGACATGTCAAAGAGTTGTGAATAACTTGTTAAAATAGAGTCATCAAATTTCCAGGTAGGTAATGTGGATTTTCTAAAACCTAAAGAGCCCACTTAGTCTCTTGCCTTCCTTCCTATATCATGAGGAAGCAAATGTCAGTAGATTATCCCTTACTTTTTTTGGAATCATGTGGGTTTTCTCTATCCACTGTTTTTTCCAAAATTTTACTGAATAGGCTAGACCAGGGTTAGGGAACCTTCAGCCTGGAGGCTACATGTAACCTTTTAGGTCCTTGGGTTCAGGCAAAGGGCCACACTTGAGGACTTAGAGAGCTACATGTGGCCTCAGGGCCACAGGTTTCACCACTGGAATGTATCCTGGAGTCTCTTAGAGTTGATTTCCCACCCCTTATCCCTCATATGGGCTGCCATCTGATCTAGGTCTCTGCCACCCTGGCTTTCCCTGGTTAACATTATGTCTTTAATATAATGAAAAAAAAAAGCAATGCTCTTAGAAAGGAATATCTCTTTCCAGTCTCCCCCCACTATAACATAGCAATATGAAGGAAAGTTCACATATCCCTGGGAAAGGACAATAAAGATATATTATTTGACTTCTTAGGCAAAAACAAACTGTTTCTGATTAGTCTCAGCCACAGAAATAGAGGGAAAAAAAAGATTGATTGCCCCATAAAACTCATCATATACCTGGAATACCTGATCTACAATCTTGGAAAAATCAGGAACAGCTCTAGAGATAGACCTGAGGATGAGATTGTTCATCTCTCTGTAGTCTACCATAGGGTATAAGGACCATATTCTTTACTCATAAGGTTGTTGTAAGATGATTTTATAAAAGGAAGCCCTCTAGCATCTTTCATTTCCATCACTAGAAAAAATTATTTCATCCTCCTGGTGAACCAATGCTGTATGGTATTTACTACATGGGATAGCTCAGGATTATTGCCCTGCTGATAATGATGACTTCCACTTGGCCCTACCCACTGGGACATACTTGTTGGAAGGGCCTGAACAAATAACAAATCCATAGCACTCCTTCCCTCCATGGACTACCTCAATGGTCCAAATGGGGCAGGGGATTTGGAGGGATACCTCAGGCTTGGGTGAGGCTCAAGAGCTTCTAGCACCCTGGCGCTCAATTTCTTTATACAGTTTTACTAGCATTCTCAGTCTGGCCATAAATTGCTTTCATATTGACCCCATAGCTTATAAACCAGAACCAAAACTGCTTTCTGGGAATGGCATCATCTCACTCTGCCTACCTACCAGGACTGTGACAAACTCCATTCTCAGAGTGATTATTTGCATTGACAGCTATATTTGCCCAAGCCACAATTGCCCCAACTTCCAGCTGAAAATTTACCAATTGATCCTGCTGCAGTTTTACATTTGTTTGGGCTAGGTGAAGTCTGAAGCCATTTGGGTGAAGCTCAACCCAGAAGTTATCATCTAATTATCCCAGAGATTGGCTGAGTATATTCATGGTAGGTTTTGTTGTTCAGTTGTTTTCAGTTGTATCAGACTCATAGTGATGGCGTTTGGGATTTTCTTGACATAGATACTGGAGTGGTTTATCATTTCTTTCTCCAGCTCATTTTACACATGAGGAAACTGAGACAGATAGGCAAGTGACTTGCACAAGGTCATACAGCTAGCTAGTGTCTGAGGTCTTCTTGGCTTCAATCCAGGCCACAGAGGTGGGGAACCTGCATTTTCCAGGCCACAAGTGGCCCTCTAGGTCCTCAAATGTGACCCTTTGACTGAATCCAAACTTCACAGAACAGATTTGGACTCTTTCCACTGCACCATCTAGTTGTCTGGAATACCTTGAGGGGAACATAAATCCAATCTATCAAACCCTTTCCTTTTAAAAACTTCACTTTTTCCTTTGAAGATCCCTATCTGCTAGTTGGCTACAAGGGGAATTCTTCTCATCTGTACCATGCCAGGTGCAAATAACTCCATTTCAACCATCCAAAAAGGATAAAGAGCTCTAGCAAATTTAGTTGGCTTAATAAAAATTCCTCAGAGAGTTCCCTCAGGCTATAGAAGTCCAAAGCACAGAAACTTTTTCTGCTGTAGTTCCATTAGACCACACCCAGAGGCTCTTCTGCTTCTCTGGGCAATTGTCAGCCTGGGCCCTCCAGGCAAAGCCCTCCTCAGAGAGGAAAAAGCAGTTAAGCCTGGGTGTTCCTTAGTCTCTGTCCCAAGTCTGCTCCCTTTCTCTAACTTCTTGATTCGGATCTCCATGGGAATTAGAATTTCAGGATCAGAGAACATTAATTCAGCTCCTGGTTCCTGGCCCAGACCGGACTCTGTTCCTTACTCCCATTAGGAGAGATGTCTTCACTTGCATTGCCCATCCCTCTGTTTTTATTGCAGTCCCAGAAAGGCTCTAGCTGCTGAATTGGTTGACTCAGTTTACCTTCAGTCTGACTACTCTAGCATTATAACCTCTGCAGCACAATCCGTAACATCCAGGGAGTGTTGGTCTTAACACTTTCTTTACTCTCCCAGACAACCTTTGTCAACACCCCCAGAACTAACCCACCCCCTGAGACTGGAATCAGGTATGAGATGAATGTGAGCCTGGACTCTAAGTAGTAAAGTTCTCTGGTGTTAACTTACAGCTTACTTGGAGGATTGAGGTAAGCTGGTGGTCTTTTTCTTCTAGAATCAACTAAATTTTACTCCCTTGCATATAATTATCCCTGAGGGCGAGAGAAGGTTTGCAAGCAGGTCAAAACCCTGCCTTGGCTTCAACTACCACCCCTCACCTCTGACCCCAGTGAAGATAGCCCAAGATCATAGCTGAAAGATTCTCAGAAATAGCAGTTCCCCTTAACCCCAATATTAATAAATGTCCCCCAAAGACACTGCAAATCAAATGGAAGCTTTGAAAGCTTTGATTTTATTCCATACCAATAATTAGACCTGTGTCCCACCTGCTCCCACTGTAATGCAGGGAAATAACCCAGGTTAATACATGATCTGGTAGTTGCTTCTGCAGTTGCTGCAGCCTTTGCATCCTCAGAGGGGAAGGGGAAAGGAAAGAGAATAAACGTTTATTTGTTAAGTGTCTCTGTGCTAGGCACTCTACTTAGCACTTTGGCAGTTACCGAAGACTCAGGTAAGAAATGTCTTGTCACAAAGTCTTTTACATTAATAAACATTTATAGGTGGATAAATATTAAAGAAGCATTACAATCTACTTTTCTTCTTCAGCCTAAAAACCATAGGGAATTTCCATCTGACTTGGGATAGAAACCTCCTATAGTTATTTTCATCGCCATAAGAATGTGAACTCCTTAAGAGGAGAGATTATATTTTCTTTTAGTTCTCCAAGCTCTTAGCATATGGATTTACACAAATTAAAAGTCAATAAATAAAGTCAATAAATATTTTTTCATTCATTCTTTATTTGACAGTTGGATTTGGTATGATACATACGAAGTATGTATTCTATTATTTGATTGTTCACATGACCCATACCATTCAACTTGCCAAGGACTCTATAAGTTTTTATACAGCAGTTTTATGTTTCCTGTTCCTGGTCTACTACTTCTGCTTAGTTAACCAGTTAAGAGCTATGGTCACAACTTAGAAGTTCTGTTATTTATAGTAGAAGCTTTGTTTTCCTTTTAATTTTCTCCTGAAACAATATTATTCTTGCTTGAAGAATCACTATATGTGGAAATTCTAAGATGGCAAAACTATGGAGTGAGTCCTGATGACTTTTGAATGTGTATATGATTGCAAGTTTAAGCTCCATTCAATTTTCAGAAATTTAACCCATGCGTTTTTAATTGTCACTGTTAACTTGGTATAATTCCTGGAATGCTTAGCAACTACTGAATGCCATAATGGAACTAAAAAATTTATCTTATTTAGGGCAAAATCTGATCTGACCCTTCTTGATTGAACTTTGCAACTTCCTGACTTGTGTTTAGAACTAATGAGTTTCTGTGAGTTAACTGTAAAGTTCTGGTGGTCAGAGTCACATTGGTCTGCGATTCTCGCTCTTTTATAAAAACAAGCACCCTGATAAAAATGGGAGGGCCTGCCATCACAGGTTCTTTGATCTGCTTTTCTAAAAGGAAAGCAACTTTTCAGAGGTCAACAATCACTTTAATCAAACACATATATCATTCACTTAGTTCAGGGGGAAAGTCAGTACCCTGAACTACAGAGAAAATACAGAGAAATCAAAATCAACAGACAGGGCTTCTAAATGACTGACAGTAAGCAATATTTATCATAAATCAACAGATAGATAACTGTCTGACTATACATACATAGTTGTGTATGTGTTCACCTTTCATTGCCTAAGAAGACCATGCCATCAGAGAAATGATGACATAACTTGCACCTGACTTTGTTTTGAGGGAAGGAGGGCTGTGCCTCACTTCTCCTCCAGAGCCATCTGAACTTAGTGACCAGATATTCATCAAGATGACCGGAGATGACCCTGGATGAGGCAATTGGGGTTAAGTGACTTGCCCAAGGTCATACAGTTAGTGAGTGTCAAGTGTCTGAGGTGAGATTTGAAATCAGGTCCTCCTGACTCCTGCACTCTATCCACTGCACCACCTACATACATAGTTATCAGGAGAGAAGAACCAACACCTGGGTTTTCAAAGTTAGGGAAGAGGGGGCTATTGAACAGCTTCCTAAAGTCCCATCTGGCACTAATATCATCAATTCCCAAATTAAAACTTCATCTCAGAATATTTATACATTTTTTGAGTCAGAGGGCATCACCACCCTTGAGAAACAGTGTCTCACTAGAAAATTAACAAAAGTTGTGGGCCTTCCTACAAATTTTCCCCAATCAAATTCCCCTTGATGGACAGGCCTATTAATGCGTGGAGAAGATCTTCCCATTAAGAAACAAAATTATATTAACAATAAGCAAAATGTATTATCAATACACCTATTTATGTCTCTACAAACTTTTAATTGAGCAAGATGCTGGAACAGAGATTCAGCTCCATTTCTAAAGTCCAAAGCATATCATCTCTGCCTGCTGAACACATAAAATAATATCCCTGTATTCTCTTTGATATAGATTGCAATCTTTAGAACCTAGACAAAGGACCCCTCCTCAGCCCACCCTTGATATGTAACTTGGAACTGTGTAGGGACCTAAAGATCTGCCAATTAGCTCCTGTTCCTGCATCCTTCTCAGGTTTAAGGTTTCTCTCTGTTGATCTGGGACTCCTTGTCCTTCTGTACAGCCTTTCCCTGAGTTTGAGAGCTCTCTGATGTGCTCCTGGACAGATCAGTCTATTGAGTCCGCAAACCTCTCTGTGTGTCTCCTATTGTTTACCTGGGTTGGAAAAATTACTAATAGTGATTTTTTTTTCTTGAATTTCCTGATTAGGATTCTTCCTGGTCCATTTTCTGTATCTGTTAGAATGACTTAAGGAAGAAATTTGCCTGCTGCACGGCCATTTTGGCCACACTATTATACATATTCACTTCTCATGTCAATCCCAATTCTTCAGGCTTCGATGACTCTTCTGGTGCTCTCTTGTGATCAAGCTAATCTGCTGAGGATGCTGCAAAGAAGTATGCCTTCTGTTGACTACCACTGATACAAGTGCTTCTGTGAAATATCCGAGGCTATTTAATCAATAGTTAACAGTAAAGATCTACTCTTGATTTCAATTTGTTTCATTTTCAAAAAAGCAATAGTCCTTAAAAATCTATCATTCACAACAAATACTCAAGTTTATTTCTCCCCCACCCCCTTTTCAGTCAATCTCACAATTTGTACTTTATTATTTGCATTATCTTCTTATTTTGGAAAAACTCTTTTTAGACTAGTCTTCATATAGAAAGCCTTTTTGAGCTCTTCCAAGGCCTGAGCCAATAGGAGATCTATTTCACATGTCTTTACCTGATGGTAAGCAGTTTTCTTCTTCGTCAGAGAAGAAGGGGGGAATCATCTGCTCTCCAAGAAAGTAACCTTCTATGGTCTTTTTTTTTCCCCTTTTCTGGGCATTTTCCTAGCCAGTTACTTGACTTCTGAGAGTCCTCTCCACCCCCGCCTAGGTTTGCCTAGCTAGTGCTTGGGGTCTGAGATTCAAATGCTGCTCCCCAGCCTCAGGGCTTTTGGTGCCTGGCCTGGCTGCTATTGAGGGTAAGATTAAATCAGGTTCTCAGGTCGGGGCAGGGCTGCAGCCCAGGCTCAGTTCCCTCAGGGGGTTTATGCAGAGACCTTCTGTAATGGAGCTGCTGCTGAGCTCCTGTCTGCTCTGGGAGCCTCTGGCTGCCCACTGCCTCTGCCACTGCCTCCTGAGGGCGCCCGAGTCATGGAAACACCCCGCTCCCCTCTCAGTCTGTCCAGACGTCTCTTTCACTGACCTGTCTGTCTGTTGGTGGAGGGACTTTTGGGGCTGCTGGAGATTCTGTTCTTGAAGCCTGCTCAGATCTCCTTGCTCCTCTCAGTGCCACGGCCAGGGCAGGGCTGGGCTCCACTCCCGTGTGGTGCCTGACAGACCTTTGGGACCGGTTTTTCAGGGCTCTCTGGAACGGAAATCTCCTTCACCGTGTTGCTGCGTGGCTCCACTTTTCCAGAATTTGTTGGGAGTTCTTTTAATAGATAATTATGGGCTTTGGGTTCGAAGCTAGCATATGTGACATTTTCTACTCCACCATCTTGGCTCTGCCCCAGTATCCCCATTCTTAACTGTATAATGTTCAACCTGAAAACACCTAGACTAATTTTTTTTTATTGTCATCTGTACTACTGAGCCCAAAATCTTTGAATGTATTATTTTTCTTCAAAATTCAAGGTGTCATTTAGGTAATGATACCAATAATTGCTTATGATAGAATATTTACCTCCATATCATCCAAAGTCTACTTAGACTGCTCACTTCCCTCCTAACTCTTCAGCTTTTTTTCACTTCCAAACTGGCTGCCTTTCCCCCTTTATTATGACTCTACCCTAAGATTGAATTGATAATTGATTATTCCTTATCTGGAACTTCCCTATCATTAGAATTCCTACTCATACTGCCCACTTCTGAAGCTCCCAGCTCAATCTCCTTTCTGTTCCCCTTTCTCATGGGTTGCTTTACCCTTCCACCTTGGGTTCTGTATCCTCTTTATACTATGTTCCCCCTTAGACTAGTTTCCTTGAGTGTAGGAACCATCCTCTTCTTTCTGTATCCCTGGAACTTAACAATTACCCAACACACAGTATGTGCTTAGTAAAAGTTAGATCCATCTAGCTTCTCTGTACCTCTATCCATTGTCTGTCTGAGCTAAATGACTTCTCACATTTACATGACATATATACACCCTAGAGTATCAACATTGCTTATAAAACATAACAAAAAGAAAAAGAAAAATGTAAATGTTTCTTCATTGAACCCTCCTCTTTTAACTGGCTCTTTAACATCTCTCTATTACCCTAATAGAGATTTGGTTTGTCAAAGGAGTAGTTTTGAACCACTGATCACCATAGGTCATGGGAAAGATTAAGGAAGGGTTTACATGTCTGGAAACTTTCTCAGAATCAGCTACTATACCAAAGGGAAAGCAGGGCAAGGAGGTGGAAGAGAATTGACTTTCCTTTCATCTTAGCCAACAGGATTTTGAATAGCTGCCAACCCCTGCTGCTTCAGACTAACCTCCACTTGCATTGATTTCAGCTGTCTGGATATATGGGTGGTATACATTTGGGGAATGCTGGTCAGACCCTCAGCTCCTCCTCCTCTGCTCCCTGCCATGGGCATATAAAGACATGGGCTGTAAGAGCTATATTATAATTTCCCAAATCAACTACTACTGGCCAGCAAGGTGATCAGTACCCCTTCTTCCAGTAGGAGTCACCAAATGTCCCATATTTCCAAATAGCTATCCATAATCCATAATAATCCAGCATCATATGCTTGAAGTACCTCCAGTACAACAAAAGGATAAGTGATCAAGAACTCTATATAGCCATGTCCGGATCTTGTTACACTCCCCTTTCTCTCTGTCTTAAGGAGGATACAGAAACCTTTATTTCCAGTGTCTTACTTCTCTGTTTCCCCTGGTGAGAACTTTTTCCTGGTCCCCGTGGCTCCCTGTAGATATCTAAAGCTCTGCAGAAACACCCACTATAACCATGCATTAGAGCTGTTATTGTTCCAATGTTACCTCCTACTCCATGATATCAGGATATGAATTTTGCCTAAAGTTTTATCTCACTCAATGCCTAGCTCAGTATTCTTCACACAGTGGCCATTTAATGCATGTTTGTTAAATTAATAAATGAATATGTTGTTGCTCTGGCACTTGCTATTTTTCTGCTACGAAATCCTATGAAATCAGTATCTCTCTTGTGCTCTATCCCTATTTTAGTAAGTTGAAACAAGATTAAAAAATTATGAAGGCTCTACAAAAGACAATTGTGAGTTTAGATCTGATTCAACATAGAGTACTAATAAAGCTGTAACAACTAGAGGGGCATATAACCTATAGAGCATTGGTCTCCCCCAAACAATGAGAAATTAATTTTTTCATTGTCAAAGCAATCAAATATTACAGTGTAAGCATACTGTCATAAAGCAAAGTAATTTTTCCAGTTACAAAACATGTTTCTTGCTGTTTTATGGAACAGATGAAGCAGGAAATAATTAATCTCAGCATTATGCCATTGGCAGTTTCAGAAGTAGACACAACAAAAAAGTCTGAATAGTTAATACTTTGGGGATGGTTCAAAACTGCCATTAAAATCTGCTTTGCATTAGGGTGTGAAAACAGTAGACATTATCCAATAACAACACAGCTACAATAATAACAAAAAAAGATTCATTTACAGATGTAAGAAACTTTACCTTCATTTAATAGAATAAATCACCAAGTTCATCTCTACATATTTACCTTACACAGAATGACTACTGGATTTTTACTCCTTTAAAATAACTGCTACTTTTGTCAAAACCCAGATCAGAAGAATATACCAGACATATCTCACCCAACTGTGTACTTTGAGCATCTTCCTCAAAAACATCATTGATTTTCAATCAAGAACAAACAAAATGGAGGTCAATTGATCAAATTATACTGACTGAAAACATCCTGGGGCACTAATCAAACATAAAACTGAAATGAAAAAGGTTGGTGCCTTACCAAATAAATTTTTTAAATGAGATCAATTGCATACTCTTCAGAGTCAGACTTCTGAAAGTTCATATTGAGAATCAAAACGAACAATTACAATAAACGGTAATATGAAAGTAGGTTACAGCACTGACAGAAAGTCAATTGTCTCAGGCACTGACACAAGCCCAGCACGTTCAATATTTTATTTAGAACACACACTCGTCCTGTCATTTGGAACAGATGACTGTTGAAACTCATGTCTGTTTTCTGGTGTCTGTAAGCAATCTCCCTCTCTCTCTGTCTGTCTCTGTCTGTCTGTCTGTCTCTGTCTTCTCTCTCTCTCTCTCTCTCTCTCTCCCTCTGTCTTTCCCTCCTGCCCCCTTATACCCTTATCTATCGTGTAAATGGGATTCAGTGTGATTGCTAAAGTCATCTGAAAATGAAATTCAGCTACAAGGTAAGACCTGCTAATGGAAGTGAACAAATGGAATTAGAAGGTGTTGATGTGGTAAATTGTAGCACCCTTTCACACAAATATCTGCTTTTAATATGAAACTAACCTGCAGCTCTAATTTCTTATCATGTCGTATGCAACATCCTACTCCTTGTATACCTGTGAAGGAGTTATCAGTGATGGTGCTGTGATCTCTTTTTTTTCTTTTTACAAAGTTCCCACTGAGAAAAAATAAGTAGAAAAAATATATTGCATCAAAAGAGGTAGTCAGCTCTTCTTTTTGTGATGTTTTTAAATGAGCCACCCCAAAGGGCTTCACTGAATTTTGTATAATCATAGTTTCACACAAATACACATATACACAAGATACAGAACAGTAATTCAAAATTCAAAATTCAACTGTCTTGCCTTGTTTTCCTATTGTAATGTTCATTAGCTCTCTTTTGTTTCCAAGTACCACTTTTGTGGAAACGGATTGTCTGCCACCCCTGCTGGCTCATATCTATGTCTGTCTTTTATTTCATTTTTCCTCTACAATGATGTTTGGTCAACAGTTTGCAGTTGTAACATGTGTGTTTGATGTGATTATTGAGTAATCATCTGTTTCCTCTTTGTAGCTGTCCTATCCCCAAGGTAAAAAGGAGAAAAAACAAAGTTTCCAGATGTGACAAACTGCCTAAGGTAAAACCTGGCGAAGTAACAGAAGAATTGATTATAGGAATGAGAAATTCATTAGGACAAATTGTAAAGGATCATCTTTCTATCTTGTCGGTAGCCAAGTGCTTCATACCCAACTCTGTAAATAGCATGCACTTTTAGGGGTCTAAGCAAGTTTGGTCATTTTACAAAGTACTCACAGCACTGTATTGTATAAATAAAATGAATATTAATATGCAAAAAAGAAAAGCAGCAGGAGCTATATTTGACTGTAGAGAGAAGCATTGAAATGAATATTTAATATGGTGTCCACTTAGGGTACTCCAAACATAATTACTGGCAATTGTCCAACTAAGAAAAAAGGAGTGGGGGAGGAAACTTCATACTGCTCATTTTAATTAGGTGAAATTATGTGGTTCAATAAAGCATGACAGTCTGCATAATGAGAGGAGAGACCCGTGTTTATAGGAGAATTATTGGTGACAAATATGTTGGCAGTGTGCATGTTTTACTGAGACAGTTGAAAGCCTCTGTATTATCTTTTCATTCATAATTTCCTGCAATGCACTTTACGGTGTAAACTGATAGCAAACCAGAGGGAGGGAAATAGAAATGGGTTTGCTTTTATTCTGTTATAAAAATAACAAATAAAAGGTAAAAATATTTCTGAAGATTTGAATGAAAATCCCTGAAAAAAGTAGGCAATGTCTGTGGAACATGGCAGATACTGACAATGTAAGAATTTAAATATTACTACATATGAGAGTGTTCTAAATTGTAGAAAAAAGAGTTTATTTTGCATTGACAGTCAATTTGCATTGCAGTCAGTCGATTGAATACAAGCAGCATGATTGTGGTACCTATCTGGATTTTTTTTTCCTCTCTCTCTAGCCCAACAAATATAAAGCAAAGGAGATTGTTCTGTCAGGTACGCTGGACTTACATTCAGCAGACCTTGGAAGAATCCTTATTCTGACACTTTCACATATTTGATCTTAGATAAAGACACTTGATTTATTGGAGAATAATTTCCCTCATCTGTTAGATGAAATAATATTAAGTATAATCTCAACTTATAATGAGGAAATTGCTTCACAATCACAAAAATATTTTATAAATGTGAGTTGCTATTATGAGTTAGGTGTGATTTTCATATTAACATGACAGAGATACACAAACATATGAACCCAAGCAAATAGTATGTACTGAAGATATACTTATTGAAAACTACATTAAAATGCTTCATTAATGGCTTTAATATTGTACCAAAATGTCTTCTCACTATCTTCTTGCTCTGGAACCTCTCTCTAAAAAATATAATGAAATTAAGCAAAATCAACTGGTGCAATGTACCACCATATGGTATTTTTTGCCTGTGGAATGTACCACCTCTCTGTGAAGAGTAAACAGATATATTTGATCATCAATCATCTATAACTAGAACTGATGATTATTTTTAAAATACTTCCTGAAATATTTTAGTCTTATTTTCATTATTATCTACATTCCTAGATTTCACTTAATCATATACATATATGTGTGTGTCTGTGTGTATTCCCATGTTATTCTTAACTCCTATTTTTCATTTCTTTTTTTTTTTTATTTCACTTTTATTTGCATTTTAACGTCTTCTTTACTCCCGTGCCATAAGCTTTTGTTTCTTCAGTTTCTTCTGGGATATCTTCTTCTTTTGAGCAACCTCCTCTTCTGGTTTAGGAACAATCTGTTCCTTTTCAGTCA
>CM053771.1:415149735-415187773 GCA_028658325.1 Potorous gilbertii
ACAAATGGGGAGAAAATTTTGGAACCCAAAATCTTGAGAAAATGAATGTAAAAAGTTAAATAAATTTATTTAAAAAAAAATTCTGCTCCCAGGACCAGTGAACTCTGTAATTCACCTCATTGCATCCCAAATCCCCTCCCCATCATCTCATTGCATCCTTCTTACCTAACAGGGGAATAAAAGAGTTGATGATCTCCCCCCTCAAAAAAACAGAACACAACTACAGTAAAATTCTTGATTAAAGCATAACACAAGAAACAAACAGAAAAACAAGTTTAGGTATTATCAGGGGCCATCTCAACAGTCACAAAATGACTTCTTCAGAAAGCTGTAATTGCTAACAAATCAGCACTACTCTGTTACAAACAACACATTTTAGCTGACAAATAACTTAATCATAGAGATGAGACAGTCGCAAACCACTTGAAAATTTACTGTTAGCAAGCTTTGTTTTGTAGTCTCTCCTCTTAAACTCCCAGCTTTGTGTTTACTTTTCTATTTTAGGAGGCGATTGGCAGTAGTTTTTATTTCTTAATCATCTGAGAAAACTGAGGATACCATAAGTCCTGTGAGTACTTGGGTACTAAATTTGAACTGTTTAGGAGAGTAGCATTGCAGAGGCATCTCCTAGAACCAACCAGGAATTCAAAACAAGGAGAAAATGGGTGTATGCATTTATGGGTGTGTATGCATATGTGTATGTGTGTATGTATGTTTGCATAAATATGATTTACAAAAGTAAGAGTGCCTTTCCAGGTTAAGAATATTGAATCACTTTCATTATCAACAACTACAACATCTCCATGCAACAAACAGAAGAGGAGGGGTATGTCAGATCAGATGTAAGTATGCCTTTGTATTTTGTATAGACGACCGTTGATGGATGATAACGTTACCCTTATCAGAAAAAAAAGATGGTGTTTGATAACCTACTTTCGGTAAATGTCCAGTAAACTGTGAGGCTTTTCTTTGTTATTGCCCTGTCAGACTAATTGCCTCTCAATGTCATTTTAGGTCTCATTAGAAGTGGAAATAATTTCTTGAAAAAGAGTCTGAATTTTACTTGGACAAAAAAGGAGTACAAAGCATGATAGGTTAAAATGAAGTATAAACAGCTAGATATGATCTTGTGAGCACATTTGCTGACAGCTTATATAGAGAAGTCACAAGCTCATATGACCCAGACAACTATCCCTTTCCTAACTTGCTTTCGTTCTGGATTTCCACAAGTTTCACAAAGTTGAGACACTAAACAAGATAAATGATGAGTGAATGGTATGAGGTGTCCTTCAGCATTCTCAGCAACACCCTGGGGTTCCATTCGTATTTTCATCTATTCAGCACTGAGGGGAGCTAGGGCAAGCACTTATTAAATTTGTGCCAGTGTAGTAATCATTATCTGAATTATCTCCCTTCTGGGACAAACATTTATTACTCAAATATCTTACTTTTTTAAAAAAAGTATTTATAAGTAAAGCCAACAAACTTTGAATGAAGCTGAAATGATAAGCTAATATATCCCTGCATTTCTTATATACCAATGTTTGGAATTGCATTAGCCTATGCCCAAACATCTCATAGAACTAAAAAGAAGAAGCATCACAAGTTTTTTGCCTTTTCAATATCTCTGTCCGAAAATATTAAAATAGAAATGATAAACTGCAAACTAAATGCAATAGATACAGTGATAAATGACTGAGGGTCAAATCTCAAGCAATAATTCACTGAAGGGGACCTACCAATGTCATAAACCAAGAAAGAAAAGTAGAGTTAATTTTAGTTAGTGGAATTTTTAGGGTGAATTACTAAATTTCCTTCAACTCCTGGGTATCAATTATTTCTCTAAGTCTATCTGTCTCAAAAATTAGAGACCGAAAAAAAATACTACCATTTATCAGCCAAAACAAACATAATCTTGAAAGTCCTTACTGCTTATAGATAATTACCACCTCCAAGAAGTGTTTTATGACAGAAGTGAAGATATACGTGCACTTTTTAAAATTATGGATAGTTACATGATAAAACAGAAAGCAAATACAGTTCTTTGTTAGCATCAGTTCGAAATGTTTTTAACCTTTTTCAAACTTTTTGCCACATTATACCTTTGGTTGATCTGAGAGATAAAAAGCTACTGATTTTAATTATTTATAGCTAAGTACTAGGGGGTGGAGAGATCAGTCTGTGTAGGTATTAACAGCTAACTGCTGTTCTGCTCTCCGAAAAATTTCAAATAATGTTGATGATCTAATTCAAAATACTGAAGAATGCCTGACATTATTTATTGATCATTTATGCTCTGAGGAAAAAATGGTGTCAAGAAGGCAGAATCTCAGGGGACCAGAGCCATTAGACTTGGGGAAGGGGAATATATCATTGTTCAGGCTCTCTTATCTCAACCAAATTTACTCAATCTAAGTGAAAAACAAATCAATGTCATCCAACATTATCTAGTAGGAAAGGATGAGGCTTCTCCAAACTTTTCTCACTCCCAACTACCATCCATGCTTTTGAAGTACACAGAAATTGATCAAAGTATTCATTCTTGCTACCAAAGACATCAGTTATTAGACTTTCCTTATTTTCATGGAGCAGTTGCTACAAAGGATTCCAGTCAGAAGCAGTTAGGTGGCTCGGTGGATAGAACGCTGGACCTGGAGTTAGGAAGACCTTCATTCAAATAGAATCTTAGATACTTCCTAATTGTGTGACAGGGGCCAAGCCACTTAACTTCTGCCTGTATCCATTTCCTAATCCATAAAATGATGATAAGAGAACCTGCCTCTAAATTACAGTGAGATACTATTTATTATATAAGAAAAATATACATAGTGTAGTGCCTGGCACAGCAGCAAGGACTTAAATTGCATATTTCTTTTCTTTCTTCCTTCTAGCTTGGAATTATAAACTTGACCATATGGTTAAATCTATATTGCCCCCATTCTTTTCTTTTTAAGTTTTATTTTTTTTAATTAACAGAAATTTATTTTTTTTCTCCTTTCAAACACCACTCAATTGATTTTTTAAAAGAAAATTATAAACACAATCCTTGTAACAAATATACATTGTCAGTAAAACAAATTCTATCCTTTGTCATTTTCAAGGTCTCACTCTGCAAACCTGAATCCTTCAGCACTCCCTTTGTAGGTAGTTTATTTGATCAACTTCCCTTCTGAATCAGTCATGGTTATTACAGCTTTCCAAATTGTTTATCTTTACAGTGTTGTCATTATACACATTGTTCCGATTCTATTAATTTCATTCTTGATCAATTAATTTCTTTAAAATGCTTTCCTTACAAGATTGTTATTATAGCATAAATAATTCTTCTAGATATACTTTTTGCAATATATTAGTTCATACAAACCTTTCCAAATCTTTCTAAAATTTGCCTATTCTTTTACAGAATTTCCAAGAACTCCTAGTGGAGAAAAAACAATTCATCCATGTGTAAGTGTCCTGTTGGGTTATAGCATGTTCACCTATCTCTGAATGAATTAAGGTATATAATATATACCAATTGGTAGGCTTTCTTTTTGCTCTGACTCATTGCTGGATTTATTAACTATTAGTACCACATTTGCAGTCAACTTAAAAAAAAGTATTAAGGGTCTGTATTTGCTAAGCTCTTGGAATTCAATTATAAGGCAAAAAACTGTCTCTGTCCTCAAGGCACTTATATTCTAGAAAGGGAAGGACCACATCACTTAAAAGAAAATTGAATGGGAAATAGAGGAGGGGAAAATGGTTAAGTTCATCCAGAGTGTCAGAAGTACAGGCTAGAAATGACTATAGACATGGCTGATCTGGATGTTTTCCTTAAAATGGAAGTTCAAAGAGGAACCAAACAATGCTAGGTCCAGACAAGAACCAGAAAAATCAGAGAATTAGTACACAAGTGTGGAAAAGGTGCATGCAATGAGAGTTCAGAGACAAAGTGAACTTTCAGGGTCAGGAGACTTCTGTAGCATGGTACAGAAAGTCCAGAGTTAGGAGTGGAGCAAACAGTGTACTATATCAGCACACATTTTTACTTATTGGATTGAAATTTGCAGGTAATAGAAATTCTCACTGTGATTATTATATTTTTAAAAAGTATTATCGAAAAGCATTTGATTTGTGGAATGAAATGCATCTTTAAAAGGTATTTTCCCATAAGGAAATGCTTATCTTATCTAAAGATAATAGAATATTTGTTAAAAAATGCAGTAACAAAAATACTTTGTTTGAAAATGTTACTTACATGAAATGAAACACAAAACAGGGAAATATTTGACTGCCCTAAAGGTTGCTGCAGTCATGAAGAATGCTGATTCCCAAATGCAAAGCCAAAGAGTTTTCCTCTAGAGGAAATTGTCCAAGTATTTGTTGGTGTATGATATTATGGTGTATATATCAAACCCTAGCACACTGTACAGGCTTCTCAATGAGATTCAGAATCACTCCAAAAAATTTGGCCCAAGTGGAGAATTTAAGCAAGAGAAGAATGCCTATTGCCACATTATAATAAGCATAGATAGCACCTAGAACAAGAGTACAAGTACATGCATCTTGGACAAATAGAGATGTTTGACCAGAAAAGGCAGTGAACTGGTCATGGAGTAAGAATGAAGTTTAACAAGTGGTTGATCCACTTTTAACATTGTTTATTCATAATATCAAGGGATCTAGTGGAAGGCCTCTGGTATAGTTGACAAATATCACATAGAAATGTTGACCACCTCTAGGAGATTATGAATCTGTGGTAGTTTTGAAAGCTGCTCTACTGTAACTTTGCATGAATGTGTGTGTGTATGTGTGTGTGTGTGTGTGTGTGTGTGTGCTTGTTTCTGGCTAATTGTGGCTTCTCCAAAACGAAGTACTCAACCCAAGGCCTTGCCAGAAGGACTTGATTTTCTCAGTTACGGAACTCTTTCCTTTTCTCACCCCACTCACATTCTTCTGTTTGGTGACTACCTCACAAGGTTCACAATGTCTAGACTGCTTCAGGTGTGTCTACCTATAATATTTAGGTATTTTCTCAGAATCTGCTTCGTTGCTCATGGTGTGCTTCCTACTCACCATAGGTTATCGAATCAATACTGCATTAAACTAGAAAGGGATTGTGAATCTACTCCCCTAAAACTTGGCTCACCAAAACTATAACTTCCCCAAACAAAATACCAGTCCCTGATTGCCCTTCTCCATTATGCATTTTTCCCTCCATTAAAACATTGTGTCTTGAAAGCAGAGAGTAATTTACTTGCCTTTTGTATTTCTTTCCAAATTTTGGTAAAGTTGATATAAACATTTTTGCACATAGAGGCTTATCTCTTTTGAGAATTTTGTGATATAGGTCCATTAGTGGTATAAGTGGGTCTAAGAGGTGGCACAGCTCA
This sequence comes from Potorous gilbertii, assembly GCA_028658325.1. Lineage (NCBI taxonomy): Eukaryota > Metazoa > Chordata > Mammalia > Diprotodontia > Potoroidae > Potorous > Potorous gilbertii. The sequence continues at coordinate 415,155,111 of CM053771.1, forward strand.
GTAACTTTGGGAATAGTTCTCCATCAATGATGCACAGGTGTGCCTGTTTTCCTGATAGCCCCTCCAATTCTTTTTTTAAATTTTTCAATGCTGTGGGAGAAATGGAACTTCAAATTATCTTAATCATCTAGTATCTGATTTTTACTAATTTTGTCCTTTTTTACACAAGGTTGTTAGGTTTGATTTCTTTTCTTTGAAAACTGTCTGTTCAACCTCTTTTCACAATCTATTGAAGAATGACTCTCATTTTTATAAATTTGAGTTGGTTGCTTTTATTTCTTGGATATGAGGTCTTTATTAGAGGAACTTGCTGTAAGGATTTTTCTCATTTATTTGTTTTCTTTTCAATTTAACTATATTGGATTTTTATGCAAAAACTTTTCAATTTTATTTAATCAAATTTTTTCATGCTAACTTGTGTGATTCTCTATATAGTTAGTCATGAACTCTTCCATATGTATAGATCCCAAAGACAATTTATTCTTTGCTTGTCTTAATTTATTTATGATCTGATATTTTGTCTCCGGGTTGTGTATACATTTGACCCTTGTCTTGGAATACAGTATGAAATGTTGGTCTAAACCTAATTTCTGCCAGACTACTATAAAATTTTCTCAGCAGATCTGCCAGTGAGTCATTCCACTAGTAGCTAGGCTGTGTATTTATTAAACATTATGTTTTTGTATTTATTTCTTTCTCTATGTTGCATAACTAATTAATTTTGCTGACTGATCTCTCTCTTTTATCAGTGGTCCAAAATTGCTTGAATTGTTCCTGCTTTGTATTACAGCTTGAAATTTGGTATTGACAGACCACCTTCTTTCTCTCCTTTTAAATTTGCCTTGAGATTCTTGACATTTTGTTCTTCCATGTAATTTTATTACTTTTTTCTAGCTCTATATAATATTCTTTTAATAATTTAATTGGCACAACATTGAATAAGAAAATTGATTTTGGTAGTATTATCTTTGTAAAAAAACTGATTAATGTAGCATTATGTATTTATATATAGGTATGTGTATAAAACTGATTTTAGTATTATATTTATATATGTAGGTATATAAAACATACATGCATATGTACATACATACATACTTTTACATAGGCTTAGCTTATCCATATATAAACAATTTTTCTCTATTTAGACCTGGTTTTATTTTTTTTAAAGAGTGTTTTATAGTTAGATTCATATAGTTCCTTGCTGAATCCTGGTAGATACAGTGGTAAATGTTGTGTAGCTTCTACAGTTATTGTGGATGGGATTTTCTTTCTATCTTTACCTATGCCCATTTCCTCTATTTTTCCCCCTTGATGCTATGGCTAGTTAATGCCAAAATATTGATAAGTAGTCATGGTGATAATGGCCACTCTTATTTATCCTTGATCCTATCAGAAAGGTCCCTTTGTATTCTCTATTATATATAATTGCTCTTGGATTGACATAGATATTAATCACTATATTAAAGACAAGTACAGATATTACTATATTTTGAGAATTCTTAAGACAAATGAGGATTTTATCAAAAAGGATGTTGTCAAAAAACTTTTTCAGCATCTATCGATGTAATCAGAATTCATATTATTGAAAGGGAATATTATATTTAGTCTTTCTTATGAGAAACCTACATTGCATTCATGTTATAACCTCAGCCATCTCATGGTGTATAATCTTTCAAATTTATTGTTGTAGTCTACTCTCTGAGGTCACATTCCCCCAAATCATTTACATCAGTCATTTGGATTCCCAAAGGTTGGTTGATATCTTATCCTCTCAGCTATCAAGAGGTAACATTTATGGGCTGGATATCTAAAAATATTTATCATGAATTATCCTTGCATTTCTCCCTCCTCAACAACCCCCCCCCCATTACACATATCCTCACAGTCTATTTCCTACGGACTAACCTCAGTTAAAATCATAGGATAAGAGAATTAGACCTGGAAAGGAACTTAAAGTTTCTGAAGGAAACTGAGGCAGAGGGCAGTCAAATGACTTGTACAGGGTCACAAGAATCTGTTTCAAAGTTAGGTCTTCTGATTACAAGTTCAATGCTCTAGATAATTACTAAAATACAATAAGTAAATAGTCAATAAGTTTTTATCAAGAGCCTTCTTTGTGCCAGGCATTATGCCATTATGTATACAAGTACAAAGAATGAAGTTATACCTATTCAGAACAAGGTAGTATTCTAATGAGGGAGAAAATAAGGACTCCATTTCTATCTTTCTCTCTCTCCTGTGAATGTGTAGTAACTATATAATAATATTTATATATACCCAGTAATACACATGCGTACAATTAAATTGAATATGCCAATATAGCATATGATATATTTAAAATACTTCATACTACATAATTACATTTATGCATATATTTATATATTAAATATTTATATATAATACTTATATACAATGTACTTATAAACATATGCATATATAGGGAGATATAGGCATATACTACATGTGTACAAATTTAATACATACATATATACAAAGTCTAGAATATGGTGATTGAGCTACATCTTAAAGGAAGAGAAGTTCTCTATGATGCAGAAGAAAGAAGAGCGTACACCCATATACCTGGAAGGGTCAAGACAAAGTCAAAGAGATGGGAAATTAGAGTGTAATATGTGAGGAATCAAAAAAGTCAGTCTGGCTGCATTGAGGCATACAGAAAGGAGAGTAGCATCCAATGAGGCTGAAAAGAGTTTGGGGGGTATCAAGTTGTATAGGGCTTTAAAAGTTAAACAGACACATTTATATTTGATCTCGTAGGCACTAGAACACCATTGGAGTTAGTTAAGTAAGAACTTTCATGATCAGGTAGGTACTTAAGGAAAATTACATAGACATCACTGTGGAAGAAGGACTAACGTGGTGAGAGACAAGTCTGACAGACCAGTTGGGAGACTGTTATAATAAGCTCAATTAGAGGCCCTTCATAAACTAAGCGATTATGTGAGCAGAGAGGAGTCAGAAGTGAGAGATACTGTAAAGGAAGAAGAGCAAGCTCTGATAACTGATTAGATGTATGGGATGAAGGAAACTGAGTAGTAAACTTATCAGATTTGCTATAACACATTTCTCCCCAAATTCCTGGGGCACATTTTCCAATAATGATACATTGAATGCAAGGAGAGAGTTGCCTTAGGCTTAAAATATTATGGTGCTGAGACATACATATAGAGAACAAGTATAGTGAAATGGTAAGCTCACAATTCCTGGTTACTGGAGGGACATTCTTAATACAATAAATGGAATTCTTTGGTGTATGGATTACACTCCTTCCTTCTTACATGGGTTATCCTGCTTTTTCCTTCTGTTGACTTTTTTTTAATTGAATTATTTTATTTGTTTTCAGTGTTCAACAATCACTTCCGTACATCTTAGATTTTTTTTCCATTCCCTCCCCCTAATTCCCCCCTCTCTCACCACTCCCTCCTTGAGATGGCAGACAGTCTTATATAGGTTCTATACATACATTCCTATTAAATGAACATTGCACAGAAAAAATAAATGGAAGAAACCATAAAATGGAACAAAACATAATCCAAAAGAAAATGGTCTCTTTCTGTCTGCAATCCAATTCCATAGTTCTTTCTCTGGATGTGGAAGATGTTTTGCCTCAAGAGTCCATTGGAAATTTTTTAAGTTCTTGCATTTCAATGAAGTACTAAGTTTACCAGAAAAATTCCTCACACATTTGGTTGTTAGGGTGTGCAAAGTTTTCCTGCTTCTGCTCCTTTCACTCAACATCAGTTCATATAAACCTTTCCAAACTTCTCTGAAGTCTTCCTGTTCATTGTTTCTCATAGCACAATGGTATTCATTCATTACATTCATATACCACAACTTGTTCAGCCATTCCCCAAATGATGGGCATCCCCTTGATTTCCAGTTTTTGGCCATAATAAAGAGAGCTGTTATAAATATTTTGTACATGTGGGAGACACTTTCCCATTTCTATGATCTCTTTGGAATATTATTGGGTCAAAGAGTATGCATATTTTTGTAGCCCTTTGGCCATAGCTCCAGGTTTGTCTCCAACCAATCTCACTTTTGGTTTAGAAAGACTACAAACATATGCTGCCATTTCTGGGGACTAACTCTTCCCCCTTTGGTGGGGTTAATCATGTGATAGGTAATACTAAATGTTTTCTGTTCACAGTCTGTCATAGCAAAGTGATGACACTGAGTCGAAGCAGCATTTGTTACATTTGAGTGAAAGCAAGGTACACAATTCCTGAATAGACACTAAATCCCATCACACGGAAGGGTTAATTGTTCCCCTTAGTATTCGCTGACCAAGGGACCTAGGACCTTAGCCTGCATGGTTTTAGTGGGGTGCAAAACCTTTACTCCATTAGAAGATACTGAGGAACTGTTCCCCTTTTTCTGTGGGTGCTGTGCATGCACTTTGATTTGTTTCCAGAAAGTAAGTCACTATTCAACAATACCATACTTTCATACCAATCTCTTCTTGGTTAAGAGTTATACAATAATCACTTGTTGTACTGGCTACAAGGTAGAAAGACCAATCAACTCCAAATTACAGAAAGTAATAGGCTAACGTGGATCTGCCTTTGCCACTGCCTATATTAGTGCCCTAACTGAGCCCACAACACTGCTTCTGGTATCCCTAATGTTTTCTGCTAGGCAATAGGTCTGACTCTGCCCTCCCTTCTACTAATGGAGGGGAAAGGAGCTGCCATAAATATATGCTGCCATTTCTGGGATTTGACTCTTCCTCCTTTGATAGGGCAACCATTAATCAACTTTTGCCTTTCTAAGTTCTCTAGGCCAGAATGCCACTTCTCTTGGCTGGTCTAGAATGGTTGAAGAACTCAGGAAATTGAAGACCTTATAAGATGTCTCAATCAACTACAAGGCATTCTGCCTAAATAAGATATAACTTGGGCTCTTGCCATCGGTCTTCCTCTTAAATGAATGAAATTCCTCCTTCTACAAGTCAACTCTCACTAAGGGACCCACAGTCTCCTGATATCTCAAATTCATAAATGTACCACCAAGGCTAAGAAAGTCCAATTCATGATCTCATAGACATATAAAAAAGAAAAAAAGAAAAAGAAGAAAAAGAGTCCTACAGCAATGACTACAAAAGCAAAACCTAGAAACTTCTCTAGACAGTACATGTGCTTTATCAATCATTGCATTAATCATTTCTTTCAAGATGGGAAAGACATTTGGGACCTTGAGCTCTTGAAAGAGGGAAAGAGAGAGAAGAGAGATACTGCGAATGGCCAGGAGTCAAAGTCTAAGTTAGCTCTCTTTTTAAGCCCTTAGACTTATGCAGCACCCTTTATCCACATGAAATAAACAGTAGTGCAATTGCCACATTTGAACATATCACTATTTTCAGAAAGTTATTGGAGTTCCTAGAAAGAATTGAGTGAGTTCCTTTCAAGTTCCTTTCTATAATGTTTACATGGGACAAGTCTCAGTGACTTCCCAATTCCATATAAAAAAAATCCTAGGAAATTTCTTTTGTAAAAAAAGATAGACAATCTCCAAATTATATTCTTGGGAGTTGGAGAAATGATGCCAGGATGAGATAATGGCTTAGACCTACCAGCTGGTGGGCCTGCTTACCATTATCATGACTACACCTAATACAAGAAATTATACACTTACAACCACCTACAGTTTGCTCTAGTTTCTTTCAGGGTTCAATTCTTAATAATATTCATATTGATTTTGATTTTCCTATTGATTTTCCTTGCTGAATGGCAATAGATAGTTGTTTCTCTAATCTCCAAAGTGTGGGGGTGGGAAGTGCCCCAGAGGAAACTAAAACAATATCTCTAGAGGTAGTAGCAGAAGCATCACCAGAAGCCCAGAACTCAACCTTTATTTCCTTATTGTCCATCCCCAGTTTCAATGAGGTATTCCTACTTCTAATACTGCATGATGATGCCAACGGATTGCTTTACATAGATGGAGCTGACTTAGGCCAAGTACTGTGGTTGTTGGGTTCATCCTTCACTGCCGAGGAAGACCATGACATCAGAGAAATGATGACATGACCTGCACTTGACTTTGTTTTGAGTGAGGCAGGGCTGTGCAGGTCACCAGCCTCACTTCTCCTCCAGAGTCATCTGAATTCAGTGACCAGATATTCATCAGGATCACTGGAGATGACCCAGGATGCACTGGGAGACCTTGGTCTCTTCAGGCCAGCATCTATGCAGGTACTCAATTAGGGTGAGGGTAGTTTTATATTTGATATTTATAATTGATTTATTGATTATATTTGATATTATATTTGATAATAGAATGAAATGAGATACCCCTAGGCCACTCAGCAGTTTAAAAGAAAAAAAAATTTTACAGAGCCACAGTAGGAGAAGGATACTTAGAAGGATATCCATGTAAGATATATAAAGTTGGTTCAGCTGAGCAAAGTTCCCCTGATGCTGTGATGACCATTGTGACCTGCCAGCCAAGCATCAGTATACTTGTATTTCTTCATTGTTGTTTATGCTCAGGCAACATAGAAATTATATGAACAATATGAGCCATTAATCCTCTTAGCTAATCAAGTCTCACAGATGGTATCAATTCATTTTAAAGACAAAAAAATGTAGCTGTCATGCAAATTTGTGACACAGTTCTGGTGAAAGGTATGCTGTGACAATGGGATGACTTAGATGGTTTGATGATAAAGCAAAATGCATGATAGGAGGGTGTGAACAAATATTGACATGGGTAGAGTTGCATGCAAATTCCTTCCTGCCACAGTCCCATAGGCAGCATGCTGTGGGTGGTGGAACATAGAAGCAGTGGAATATGCTTTCTGGTCAAAGGCATAGAGCCACTGGGAATCTAAATTTACATAAGGTTTTCACATAAAGAGTCCTCCTTAGTAAATAGGACTCTGGGTTTTTGGAATATGGATCACTAACAAAGGAAGGATTTCTCAAAATGTACCAGGAAGGGGTCATGATTAGGAAGGCAGAATTTTAAGCAATTTTAACATTAGCAAACAATGCAGAGTTTTAGCAGTAATTTTTTAAGTAGAACTAGGTGCAGTTTAAACCTTAAGCACACCCAAGTTGTGTGACAGGAAGGAGTCCTAGACATCACTGGCTATTTGCCAGCCCAACTTTCTAGAGATAGTGATTATTTAGGATATCATTTCCACCATACCCTCTGTGTCTATATTCATATCCATTGTATCTCTCTTTATCTGGTTGGAAGTGTTGTCTCTGACTTGTCCAGTGATATTGTCCTTGCTATTCCTTGTACACCACACTCTATCTTCCCATTCTTTGTATTTTCACTGCTATATACCATACTTGGAATGTTCACCCTCCCTCCTGATCTCAAATCTACTTATCCAATCTTAATCTCTGTGTTGATCTTTGATCTGACATCTCTAAATACTGAACGAATATTTCAAACTGGATTTCTTCTATATATCTTAAACTCAACATTTCCCAAGTTTACTTCAATATTTTCTCCCCTAAACTCTCACCTCTTCCTAATTTCCCCATCACTGTTGAGGATATCACCACCATCCCAAACACCAAGGCTCCCATTCTAGATGTCAGTCTAAACTCCTTGTTTTCTCTCTCTGATCCATACCTAATCTATTGTCAAGGACTATTTTATCTTTGTAACATCTTTAGCTTATTCCTCTTCTCTCTTCTAGCACTTGTAATTATCTGAACGCAGGCCCTCATCACCTCATACTTGGAGATAGCCAGCTGGTTGTTTTACTTTCCATAAGTCTCTCTCTATACTCCAGTCTATTCTCCATCAAGTTGTCCAAAAAGGTTTCTGATAATGCAAATCTGAACATATCAACCTTCTAGTCAAAAAGATCCAGTGAATCGTCCCTGATACTCCCAGGGTTAAATATAAAATATAACACCGCCTTTCCAGTCTTCTTACTCCTTCTTGTTCCTCCATCCTACCCCCTAACCTCAAACCATGTACTTTATGTACTCTTCAATCCAGTGACTGGCCTCCTTCCGCTTCAACACTCCTGGAATTTTTATTGACTGTCCCCTGTGTCTGGAATTCTTTCCCTCACCATCTCCATCTTTTACCTTCTCTGCCTTCCTTTAAGTCTTAGCCAAAATCCAACATGCTAAAGGAAATCTTTCCTGAAGTCCTTAAATTCTAGTCCTTCCCTCTGTTGGTCATTTCCAATTTATACTGTGCATAGCATGTTCATACGTGGTGGTTTGACTGTTGTCTCAACCAACAAATTGTGAACACCTGGAGAACTAAAATTTCACCTTGTGCAAGAAATCTTTCCCATTCCTATTTAACATTAATACCTTCCCTGTAAGATTATTTCCATTTTACCCTATGTATATAGTTGTTTGTATATGATTTACTCTGTTAAACTGTGACCTCCTTGAGGACAGGGAATTTTTTTTCTTTTTGTAACCTCAGGGATACATAGCAGCTAGCATATATTTAATACAGAATTAAATATAATAATAATAAAGTGCTTAATAAATGCTTTTGGGCTAATTTTGATGACATAGTCAATAAAAAAAGAAGAAAAAATAGAGAAATTATTTTTTTCCATTCACAAAACATTCTGTCAGGAGTCTAGCTAAACTCTTTTGAACCATAATTTTCCACTATTATACTGGTTCTCCCCTTGATTGAATGACTCTTTAATTTCCTGCCCCTGTTTTAAAGCCTCAAGGTCCTACTTAGCTAGCTTAGTTAGACAACCACTAAGTTCTCTTCTTGACCAAATTAAATGAGAGTTCACAAATGATAAAAGAATTATAAGATGTAGAGAATTTTATTTATACTTTAAAAAATAAAGAAGTCTGTTGATTGAGCAAGGTAGAGGTGTAGAATCGCTCGCTATATAACCTTTCTCAGAGAAATCTGTTGCTTCTTGTGCACCCCAGTCATTTCATATGCATTAGGATATCAGTTTCTCTTACAGAGAAGTTATAAAACTTGCATATGTGTCACTGTGGAGGGGTGGTGACTTTGGACAGGATTCCTGGCCAAGTACTTCTCCATTTCAAGCTGTGGTTTAGAGAAGTATAAATGACAGCTGGGGGCATTGGAAAACAAATCATCAGATCTTCCCATAAGTTCTCAGCCTGTCTTTGATGATGATCTTACACACATATCTTAGCATGAGGCAGATGATTGATCTCTTGAGTTCCCTTGATATTTTTTTGCAGTGTACCTGCATCCATATTCCAAGGAGCTTGTTATAGGGGTTATGAAATCCCTTTCTGAAAGAAGTAATTAGATGTTGAATTCTAGGACTAGAAAGGCTTTATTGTCAGAACACAGAATTAGTTGATAAGATCCCCGGATTTTATCTCATATTTTGTCTGGAATGTACCTCCTGATGAGTCATTTAACCCTCTTAGGAACCTTCATAAAACTGAATAATTTATGTAGGGTGGGTGTGCTTAATTAGTATTGTTGAACACTGAAGGTTCACCTACATTATATCACTGAAGTGCAAAGTAGTATTACTGTATGTAATTAGCAAGCTGAGTTATCCAAAAGACCATAACCCCTTCAATTCTCAAATAGGTTCGGTAACTATCACAGCTGTGGCTGATCATTAAGATAAAAGAAAACTAAACCTTAAGGGAGAAACAGCTTAATTGATGTATCCCATCAGCATCAGTGCCAAATTAGTTATGGGCAATAAGGCCAATGAGTAGGCAAGACCATAGAAACTGGAAATAGAAAAGCAAAGGATTACCTCCAAATACTAATTTCTTTTTGCTCTCTCCTAAATGTCTATTACCTATCTATCCACTTTTCTAACCATTAAATAGAGCAACAGAACTGACTTGTGAAAAAAAAGCCAATTAGAGGAGAGGGATGTAAAGGGAAAAAGGTGGGATGGAGGGAAAAGGTTAGCAACTCTTCAGAGTATTGTTAATTAAATGCTTAATTTTGCTAAATGTCATTTCATTAATGTGGCTTCAGATGGTATTGGACTCATTCTGCTCTCCTGAGGGTATTTTAAGAGAATCCATTTTACAATTTTTTTAAAGTGTCTTTCTACATATACTCTGCTGTTTACATTAGAGGTGCTTTGGAGATCAAAGTCATGAATGTTAGCACTTAAATTCTTTAATATTGTAATCCAATGTCACAATAGTGTTGCTTTATTAAAGAACAAATGGCTTTATATAAAGATCATTGCAACAGACACTGGCTGTATTACAGAATCTGGCATAAATGTTAAGTAATAGAAACTTCCTAAGACTCATTACTTTCTTTCTTAGAAAATACTGAAGTTATCTTTTTGGGGGGGTGGATGGGGGTGTTACTTATCCCAAGTTCAACTCCATGCATACCAGTTATTACAATAACTTTCTACTTGATCTCTATGTCCCTACCAGGGGTGAGGAACTTGTACCCTCAAGTCCACATGTAGCCTTCTAGGTCCTTGGGTGTGGCCTTTTGATTGAGTCCAAGTTTTAAAAACAAACCATTTTATTAAGGGAATTTGTTTTATGAAGTTTGGATTCAATCAAAGGGCCACACTTGAGGACTTAGAGGGCCACATATAGCCTCGTGGTCACAGGTTCCTCATGCCTGTTATCTAGATTCTTCTTCAATACAGTCCATAAACTGTATGTTTCTTATGTCCAGGGATCAGATATTAATTATTTTTATGATTCACTCATCTCCTAGTATAGTAATCAATCAATCAACACACATACTGTATTACAGGCATTTTGAGAGGTGTTAGAAAATTAAAGAAAGGAATGAAACAATTCTTGATGTCAAGGTGCTTATGTTCTCTGTTCTGTAATATAAGCACTAATAAGTACTTCATAAAGTTAACTGAAGGAATGACTCAGTTGTGAACACAGTAATTTATCTTAAACATCTTTTGCAATGATTTGTTTCTCTTGTCAAAGAAATTGAATAACTTTTTACTAATATGTCAGATGAACTCCTGTCTTTTAAGGCTTCTCATAAACCTACCTAATGAAACCTAATAAATGACTAACATATTATACAATGCTTTAAGATTTGAAAAGATCTAGCATTATTGCATGTTGTCTCCACAATCATGCTGTGAGATGGATGTTAAAGTTGTTACAAATGTGGAAACTGAAATTTGTCAAAATGGTTACTTGTCCATAGTCATACAGTCCATAACTACCAATAAAAGCTTTGAGCCCATGTCTGTCCTGACTTTAATTCCACCATGTTTTTCACAAAACCATGTGTTATACCATGTTAATTCCCATCTTTCTCTCTCTCCACACATGTATATGCATTTATACATCCACATATGCATATATGTGTATATGTATATATATACATATATATATATACAACACATGCATGTAAATGTGTATACACACAAATGTGCACACAGTGTGGAGGTATATGTATACACATATATGTGTATATATGTGTATAAGTGTGTATATGTATATGGATGTGCATGCAAATATGGGATACTTTGGGTATGTCCTATATATCAATACCTCACTTCGGGGGGAGTTGCATCTCATTTTTGTTTTTTTTTTTAAATACATTTTATATATTAATTTAAAATTTGGGGATTTTTATTTAATTTTCTTGATTGTTCAATCAATAAAAATGTATTCTTTGTAACAGGCTATTTATTATTTCCTTTGAAATAGATATCTTATAATTTAAAAAAAATTGTCCAAAAGAAATATGATGGACATACCCTTTATAGTACGCAAAAAATGTCTTTCAAATTAAATGTATGAATGCATGAAGCCTACTTTATCCCTTTCCTTTGTAACTCTTTAGCCTTTTTCATTTGTACACTAAAAGTAAAAATGATCCTAAAAATTGTGACTCAAAACAAGGTGGCCTTTCCAGGGGAATTAGTATTCAATCAGAATGAATTCTTTCAGTCTCTTATGTGCCTGGTAATCTATAATCCTGATAGACTGAGTTTTATTCATTGTTTGAATGTCAGCCTTGTCTTCTTAACTAAATTGAGAACTCTTTGTACCCTGTCTCATATATTATGCCTTGTACAATGTTGAAGATCTCATAGGAACTCAATAATACTTGCTGATTAATTTTTATTCTCTGCACAAGTTCTGCCTCTTCAGGGCAGAGCAAACAAACTTTCAAGAACAATAGAAGTTGCTTGCTTTCAAAGGAATGCCTCAACACATAAACTATTTCCTCTAGCAACAATGAACTTAGTTTTATAGGTAATACTTATAAATTCATATTAATAAAATAATTCATGCAAATAGAGGCATTATTATTTTTTTCACAAAGGAAAGTGAAATTAAGAGCTACTGGATCTCTACCAAATAAAGTGATCACAAGGTTTTAATTGTCATTCTCATTAATTTCTATTGTCATTAATCAAGAGAAGAAAATGAGTAGATATTTGAAAACACTAAATTACTGAAACCAGTATGTTTTCCAATTGATACCACAGACATATTTTATATCACTGGAGCAGTTCATTGTAGATACTTTAGCCACTAACTTTTTTTTTCCCTATCCTTTTTTTAAATTAGTAAGAACAAGTTTTTGAATAAAAGACACATTTTTACATAGGGCAATATCTGTAAAATTAAGGCTAAGGAGATAATGTAAAACAGTTGATTTAAAAAAAAAACTTCACGTCTTTTAGGAGAAAATATCATTTTTTGATATTTTTCTCTTATAAACAAAATAAAATAATAAATATAGTCATTTTCTAATTTGTTGAATTGAAATATCTGTAGGAGATATTGGAACAAATCTATTAATCATTTTAAATTCACTTAAAAGAAATCATAGTATTGGAATATAAACAATAAAGATAAATAAAAACAGATGCTTTTATTTCCCTTTTAAGGTTGCCAAGCACTTTATGTACATTTTCTCATTTGATGTCCATAATCATTCTTTGTTAGGTACTACTATTATATGCTCATTTAAAAAAATGAGGAAAAAAAGAATTTATGTGACTTGTCCATATTATACAGGGGGAAAAACTGGTTCCAATCCAGGTCTCTACTTGACTCCAAGTCCAGTATTCTTTCCACCACTGTGTTTGCTGTTTTGAGTGGTTTAGCAATTGGCAGAATTGTTGAGAAAAAGAATATATGGAGAGTCTTTCCAATGTTGAGTCTATAATATTGTCCTATATGTACAAGAAACACCCCTAATTCATGCATTTGTTTCCCAGTTTGGAATGTTCACTATGAATCTTTTAAATTCCTTGGTGTTTCATTGCTAGTGAATTTTAGGGGCACAGAGTCATTTGAAAAATCTTGTGACTACTTTACAGTAATGTAGATCCTTGCAAATCAGTGAAAATATCAGACTAATTCAAAACACTTCATACTTAGCTCCCCTCAATTCTTGCAGTGTCTCTAGTTCTGGCCACCATCTCCTTAAAACTACTGAAAGTGGGTATCTTTTGGGCAGGTCTTTCCTTCCCCAAAATACGATGAGTTAAGTAAACTACTATGACTTTCAATTTATGATGATTGAGGTTTTTTAATAACCCAATAGAGAGGGCGGAGGTAGGAGCATACCTATAGTAATCTTGAGTTCAATATGAGAGAAGAAAACATATCGTCCTCCAGACAGATTCTTCTTTCAGATTAGGCCAATGAGCAAAAATCTAATAAAGGATTGAAGACCCAAACTATGAAATCTTTCTCATCTTCCCCAAGTCCTACCTCCCTTGTACTTGAGTCTTTGGAAAAAAGTGAGTATAAGTGGAAGGATCTCTTTAGGGCAGTGGTGTGATAGAGGGGAACTTGCGCTCCAAAGACAGGAGAAAACAACCCTAAAGTGATAGTGGAACTGTTCGCTGGGAAGCTTCTTACCTCATCAGTGATTACTGAGAAAGCACTGTCTCTCCATCAGTCAGTCACAGCCAGCTTAGCCTTTTTTAGTGTCAATCATCATGGCTTACATTCAACAGCCATCAATCCTTCCTGGAGCTCCATCTATGCCATCCGTCAGTGATGCTCCACAACACAGATTCACAAGGAGCAGACACATGGAACATATCTGTTTGTCTGTTTCTGCTTCTTGTTCCTGAGGCTTCCAGAAATGCTCCTTTAGTTTGGGACTTCTAAGACTATGTACCTTGTTTCTATGTTTTGTTTTATTGATTTTCCCTTAAAGATACAAACTACCTGTACCTTAGGCCTTAGTGAAGTGTTGTTTTACTTATTGCCACCTCTTTCATAAGTAAAGAAGGAAACAACCATTTTATTTAGCACTCACTATATGCCCCGCAGTTCTAAGTACTTAAAAAATATAATTTTATTTGGTCCTCAAAACAACCTTGGAATGGAGGTGCTATTTTTATCCCTATTTTACAACTAAGGAAAAGAAGACAGAGGTTACATTATTTGCTCACGATCATATAGTTAGCAAATGTCTGAGGCTGAATTTGAACTGAGTTCTTTGCTAACTTTAGGGCCACTTGCACTACCCGCTGCCTTATAAGACCTTTTCTGACTTCCTTTCTCCATATCACCTTTTAGTTGGTTTGGACATGTTATTAATGAACTGATGCATGAGCATATTATTTCCATCTAAGCTCCTTAAGGGTAAAATGCTTCTGTTTTTGTAGCTGTAATCCCAGAATCTAACACAGTTCTCAGAACATAGTAACCACTCAATAAACAAGTGGCAAATGAATGAAAAAATGAGTTTGAGGCCTAGAGCTAGTTATAACACTCTTGTCTTTGTTTGTTTGTTTAATAATTCACAGCTTTATGTATTTGTTCATACTTTTATAACTGGTCCCTTTGATAACAGTTGTTGGATTTTTCTTTTTCTGTCCTCTTCCCTGTGGGTCTTCAACCTTGACCCCTACTAGGGCCAAGAGTGATGTAATTTTGCCTCTCTAGGCTGTCTGCGGAGGTGCATTTTTCTAAAACTGTGTTAAACCCATATACTTTTCTTTTATCTTTAGTCTAATTAGATATCACCATGCCTGACTAAGAATATATAAAAGTTGTCTTGAAGCTTTGTTAAATGTCCGGGGCCAACACAATTGTTTGGGGTGGGGAGGCAAAGTCAGTGACTTTACCACTAACATTCCTGATCTCCCAGCCTGGACTTTTTATCTTACCTTACACATTGAGAAATTAAGAATTAGAGGAGTGAAACAATTTTCCCAGCAGTATATTTCTAATTCTATGTAAATCCATGACTAGATCTCAGGCCTTGCAATTTCAAGAATGTTCTTTCCATTTTTGTAATCCTGATGATTCTTTCACTTACGAAAGCAAAGAGGGAAAAGCAGGCATGTTCATTGCCATGGAAGCTTTTTAGGTCCAGGTTCAAGAAGAAAAAGCAGAAGAAGATAAGTACCTTCACCTTCACCTTACCAAGTTCTCCTTGGTAGGTAGGTGGGATAAGTTATACAGCATCATATAGATATTTGAGGATTAATGGTCACATTTCTTATTTAAGCATTATGTTATGGTGTACTTACTAGCCTATCAGCCCCATGGATTAGGTAGTGTATGTATAATTATTCATATGTAAAAACTGACGTTTATAGAAATTCCATGACTTGCCTGAAGTAACATAGGTCTCCTGATTCATAATTCGGCATTCTTTTCACTATATCTCATTGCTTGATCTCTTTGTGAATTTTTATGAGACCATCTTCTAAAATTGGAGAAAGAATAATATTTTCTGTACAAAACTAGACAATAAAAACCATTCAACTTAATTTTATGATGCATATCATGCTAATTTTGCTTTGGGGAGTTGTTAATGAAATAATTGTATCATTAAGACAGTGAATTATATGTTATTAAGGTAATAACATTAGTGTCCTATCAAAAAATTATCTTGATTTCTGCTATTTCTGCACACCTCCAAGTATATTAGAATCTGGTTTCCTGGACGGACTCTTAAAGGAGGCATTTTGGCAATCAATAAAGAACTGAAAATCTCAATAATTATAATTTTAAAATAGTATTTTCTTTTGAATTATCCTCAATCTCTCCTTTTATTAAAATATAAATACATACCTTACAACTCTCCAAATGAAAAATAACTATCATATAGTGGATTCCGAAATTATCTAAATTATTAACTTAACTGTATGACCTTTGTAAATTACTTCCCCTCTCTGAGTTTCTATCAGTTTAATCTTGAAAATAACAGATTTGAGATTTCTGAAGTAAGAAGAAAATTGCTGTAACTATCACATATTTCCCTGCAAACAACCTCCAAGCTCCAATAACTCCCTAAAACAAATCCTTGAAAAAGCAGAACTATCAAAAAGATGGGGTGAAAATCTTTTAGTCCAAGAAAGTTGGAAGAATAGCAAGAAAGGTCTGTCTCACATAAAAGGAGAGAGCAGTCCAGGAAGAAGTCTAGCAAGTTGGCAGCAAGCCCTACCTCAGCAAATCAGTGCATGAGCCTGAGCCCCAGTGCGGTGAAGCAAGAAAAAACGAACACCAACCCCCCTCCTTGATGCCCTGCCCCTTTGCCCACATGCCTCAGCATAGCCCCTGGCAAAGAGGCAGCCTCCAGCAGTCAGACCTCAAAATGCAGCATAGTATTGAGCAGACAGGAAAACTCTAGGAGCCAGACATTGTACCCCAGGAAAACAAAGAAACACTCCACTGATCTAAGCACATGCCAGACCTAAGTACTAGGACCCTGCCTCAGAACCAGGTCAGCTGCCAAACCCCTAAGGCCTCCAGCAGTTCCAGTCACCCCATCGGTTTAGCACCAGAAATGAAGATCTCTAGCTGGCTTCAGGGCAACATCAGGGTAGCATCAGGAAAATGGCCAGGACCTGCAGCCCCCAAGAAGCCTGAGATAGAACTCAAATTTAAAAGAAAAAAGGTCAAAAAATGAGCAAATTAACCACAACAAAAATAATCTGATCATAGAAAGTTTTTTTTTTCTGGTGACAGGAAAGATCAAGACACAAACTCTGAAGAGGACAATAATGTCAAAACACCGTGGGTTGAATCCCAAAGAAAAATGGAAAGTGGTCTCAAGCCCAGAAAGAACTGATGGAAATGTTCAAAAAGTAGCTTAAAAATCATATAAGAGGTAGAAGAAAAATTGGGGAAAGAAATGAGAGTGATATAAGACAATAATTAAAAAAAGAGTCAACAGCTTGGGAAAATACCTCTTTATAAAGGACAATTGGCATGGGCCAGAGCCAAGATAGTGGAATAAAAGTAGGGACTTGCCTCAGCTCTCCTTCAAACCTCTGCTAATTCCTGTAACGAATGACTCTAAACAAATTCTAGAGAAGCAGAACCTAGAAAATGACAGAGTGAAACAAATTTCCAGCCTAAGACAATCTGGAAGGTCCCCAGGAAAATTCTGTTGTGCCAATTTGAGAAAGGAGCACAATCTAGTTCAAAAGTGCCAGCACAGACCAATTCCAGTGAACCCAGAGAAGGTCTCAAAGCCTTGAGTCAGTGGCAGCTGTGGTGGTTTCTAGACTTCTCAACCCACACATGACAAAGACAACTTAAGAATGGTCTGCCAGATCTGAATGAGAGAGGAGAGTGTCCAGGTCCCACCTCAGTATGGCAATGATGGCAACAGCAGTGGCTGCTTCTGGAGCACTTTACCCTCAGATGGTAGAGAGATTGAGTGGCTGATCAGATTGCAGGAATCTCTTTGCTGATGCTTAGGCAGAATTCTCTTGCTTTGTCCATGCTTCCATCTGGGTTATAGTCCCAGATAACACTGACAAGGTGAGGAAGAGCACTGGCAAGGTGGAGTTGGTGATGGTGGAGGAGAGGGAATCCTCCTCACAGTTCCAAGGCAGAAAAGAGTACTTGTGCTCACTCATAGGTCAGTGTACAGACCAGGAGAGGAGTAAATTCCTCTCCTTTGATCATGCAACCTTGAATGAATTGACAATTTACATCTAGAAGTATCTCTAAAGCAGCTACACAGAATCCCTGTAGCTTGGGACAGTATACATTGTAAGTAGAGTTCTACCTTAATAATGAGTTAAAAAGTCAAGTGCTTAGCTGGGAAAATGAGCAGACTACAGAAAAAATCCTCAGATTATAGAATCTTACTTTGATGAGAAAGAAGATCAAAACACACAGCCAGAAGACAGCAAAGTTAAAGCTTCTGCATCCAAAGCCTCCAAGAAAAATATGAATTGGTGTGAGACCATGGAAGAGTTCAAAAAGCATTTTGAAAACCAAGGAAGAGAAGCAGAGGAAAAATTGGGAAGAGAAATGAGAGTGATTTCATTGGAAAAAACAATTGACCTGGAAAATAGATCCAAGTGAGAGAATTTAAAAATTATTGGACTATTTGAAAGAGCCTAAACATCATCTTTCAAGCAATTATCCAGGAAAACTGCCCCGATATTCTAGAACCAGAAGGTAAAATAGAAATTGAAAGAACACACCGATTATCTCCTGAAAGAGATCTCAAAAGGAAAACTCTTAGGAATATTGCAGCCAAATCCCAGAATTTGCAAATCAAGGAAAAAAAATGTTGTCAGCATCCAGAAAGAAACAATTCAAGTATTGTGGAAACACAAACAGGAAAACACAAGATTTAGCAGCTTCTACATTAAGGGATCAGAAAGATTGGAATATGATATTCTAAAGCTCAAAGGAGCTAGGATTTCAACCAAGAATCACTTACTCTGGAAAACTGAGTATAATTCTTCAGGGGTAAAATGGATATTCAATGAGTTAGAGGAATTCAATGCATTCTTAACGAAAAGACCAAAACTGAATAGAAAATTTGACTTTTGAAAACAAGATGCAAAAGAAGCATGAAAAGGTAAACAGAGGAAAGAGAAATCATATGGGACTTATTTAATTTGAACTGTTTATATTGCTACATGGAAAGATCATATTTATAACTCATGAGACTTTTCTCAGTACTAGAATAGTTAGAGAGAATATATGTGTATATACATACTTATATATGTGTGTGTATGTAGATAGATAGAGAGAGAGAGAGAGAGAGAGAGAGAGAGAGAGAGAGATGAGACAGAGAGGAACAGGAATACAGAGATAGAAAGACAGAGAGAGACAGAGAACACAAGGTGAGTTGATATGAAGGGATGATATATAAATAATAAAATTAAGAGATGAAAGTGAAATATATTGGGAGAAGGAGAAAAGGAGAAGTAGAATGGTATAAATTACCTCATATAAAAAGAGGCAAGAAAAAACTTTTACAGTGAAGAAAAAGAAAGGGAAGGTGAGAGAGAATGAGTGAATCTTACTCTCTTTAGATTTGACTTGAGGTGGGAATAACATACACACTCAATTAGGTATGGAAATCTGTCTTGCCCTACAGGAAAGCATATGAGAAGCAGGGATGACAGAATGGAGGACAGATTGAGTGAAAGCATAATCAAAATGCGTGCAACTTGTGGGGACCAGAGATGTTAAGATAATTTGGAACTCAAAGTTTTGTGCAAGTGAATGTTGAAAACTAAAACTAAATTTATTTTAGAAAAGAATAGAAAGTATAATTGACTAAATAGAAAAGGAAGCACAAAAGCTAATTGAGGAAAACAACTTCCTAAAAGTTAGAATTGGACAAATGGGAGGTAATGACTCTAAAAAACATAAAGAATCAATCAGATACATTCAAAAGAGTGAAAAAAAAGAGAAGAAAATGTAAAATACCTCATTGTAAAAGCAACTGGCCTGAAAAACAGATCCGGAGACAATGTCAGAATCGTTGGGTTACTTGAAAGCCATAATCAAAAGAGGATCTTAACAGTATCTTTCATGAAATTATAAAGGAAAACTGCACTGAAATCCTGGAAGCAGAGGGGCAAAATAGGCATTGAAAGAATCCACCAATCATCTCAGGAAGGAGATATCAAAAGAAAAATTCCTGGGAATATTATAGTCAAATTTCAAAAGTCAGGTCAAGGAAAAAATACTTCAGGTGGTCAAGAAGAACAATTCCCATATCAGGTAGATACAATCAAGATTGCACAGAACCTTGCAGCAGGGCCATTGAAAGATTAGAGGTCACAGGCTATGATATTCAAAAATGCAAAGGATCTAAGATTACAAGCAAGAATCACCTGCCCAGCAAAACTAAGCAAAATATTGAAACGGAAAAAGAATAAATAAACAAAGGACATTCAACAAAATACAAGGATTTCAAGATTTCCTAAGCAGAAGACTGTAATTGAACAAAAAAAATTGATTTCCAATATCAACAGCAAAGAATATTTTAAAAGGGAGGGGAAAAAGGGAAGAGAACACCAAAGAAATTCAATGGAATTGAATGGTTTACATCCCTACATGGAAAGATGACACTTGTAATTCTCAAAAATTGTACCAATAATACTGTAGCTGTAAAGCATATACATAGAGGGCACAGGTATAGGGTAAACTTGATAAAATGATATAAAAATTAATTAAGGAATGAGAAAGAGGAGTATGCTGGATGCAGAAGGAAGGGAGAGTAAAATGGAGTAAGTTATTTCACATAAAGAGACACAAAGTTCCTATTATAGTTGAAGGAAAGATGGGAGAATGGACAATGGGTATTGATTGAACCTTATTCTCATCAATATTGACCCAGAGCAGGAATAATTTACAATCCTTTGAATATAGGCATCTATGTTACTTAACAGGAAAGTAGGAGGGGAGGAAATTAAGTAAAGAGGGGAGACTGACAGAAGAGAGGGCAGATAGTTTGAAAGTCGTGAAGGGAAATGCACAGTTCTTAATCTTAATTGTGAATGTGGATGGGATGAACTCTCCTTTTCAAAATGGAAGCAGATAGCAGAATGATCAAAAGCCAGAATTCTACAACATGTTGTTTACATGAAACACACTTGAAGCTGAGAGATACACACAGAGTAAGGTGGGGGGATGGAGCAGGATCTATTATGTTTTAGCTTAAGCAAACAAACAAACCAAATAATCAAGGGAATCAAATCTCATCTTAGATAAAGGTAAAGCAAAAATAGACCAAGTTAAGAGATAAGGAAGGAAACCACATCTTACTAAAAGGTATCATAGACAATGAAGTAATATCAGTATTTAATATATGTGTACTCAAGTTGTATAGCATCCAAATTCTTAAAGGAGAAGTTAAGTGAGTTATAGGTTTGTGACCAAGAGAGAGCATTACAAAATGTAAAATAGATAATTTTGATTATATTAAATTAAAAAGCTTTTGTATAAACAAAATCAATGCAACCAAGGTAGAAAGAAAGCAGAAAGCTGGGAAACTATCTTGACAGCAAGGAGGTGTCTCTGATATACAGAATTATCTCTGATAAAGGCCTAATTTCTCAAATATTTAGGAAACTGAGTTAAATTTATAAGAATACAAGATATTTCTCTATTGAAAAAAACAGTCAAAGGAAATGAACAGTCAATTTTTAGATGAAGAAATGGAAGCTATCCACAAGCATATGAAAAAATGCTCTAAATCACTTTTGATTAGAGAAATGCAAATTAAAACAACTCTGAGGTACCACCTCTCACCTATCAGATTGACTAATATGACAAAAAAAGGAAAATGATAAATGGTGGAGTAGATGTGGGAAGATTGGGATGCTAAACCACTTTTGGTGGAGTTATGAACTAATCCAACTGTTCTGGAGAGCAATTTGGAACTATGCCCAAAGGGCAACCAAACTGTGCAAACACTCTTTGAATCAGTGGTACCACCGCTAGTTATATACCCAAACAGAGCATAAGAAAGGGAAAAGTGTAAGTACATGTATGAAAATATTTATAGTAGTAGCAAAATATTGGAAATGGAGGGGATATCCATCAATTAGGGAATGACTGAAAAAGGTGTGGTGTATGAATGAAATGGAATACTATTGTGTAATAAGAAATGATAAATAGGTGGAATACAGAAAAAAAAAAAACTAGAAAGACTTGAAAAAACTGTTGCAAAGTGAAATGAGCAGAACCAGGAAAATATACACAGTATCAGCAACATCTACTATGAATGACTCAGCTTTTCTAAGCAACACAATGATACATGACAAACATAAAGAACAAATGAAGGAAAATGCTATCCACATCAAGACAAAGAATTCATGAACTCTGAATGTAGAATGAAGCATCCTTTTCTCCCTTACTTTATCATTTTTTATGTTTCTTTTTTTCTTTTGATCTTTTACAACTATGACTAATATGGAAATATGTTTTACATGATAGTAAGTGTATAACCTATAACAAATTGCTTAGCATTTTAGGAAGAGAGGAGGGAGGGAGAAAAATTTGGCACTCAAAATCTTGAAAATATGAGTGCTAAAAATTATCTCAACATGTAGTTGGGAAAAAATAAAATACCTATTTAAAAAATAAAATGACAAGAGTTAACTTATCTTTCTAAGATGCCTTCCAATCCCCACAAGGTCATGCACATAAAAATCATTTGATATTTGTGATGATCAATTCTAACTCAACATTGACTATTCTAACATTACTATCTGTATCATAATTGAACTGTGTTCCTTTTTTAAATCAACTAGTAATGTGTTTAATTTTATTTACTTTCAATGCTTTAATAATATTAAATATTGTGCCAGCCATGCAATTCCATCTGATTCCCTGCATGTGGACATTCCCTAGGTTGATCATAATCTTGCTTTGGGGTTAAAGTTCCTGTAGGTGAAAAGTACTAGTGATTAAACTGCTCATTCACACATAAGTGAGTTTCCTCCTTTAAATTAAATTATAGTTGAAGGAACTTCTTGAAGCTGTTAGAAAATGCAAAGGGGAGAAGGCAGCAAGAACTAATCTTTTCTTCTCAGGGAATTTTTT
Source organism: Potorous gilbertii (assembly GCA_028658325.1). Lineage (NCBI taxonomy): Eukaryota > Metazoa > Chordata > Mammalia > Diprotodontia > Potoroidae > Potorous > Potorous gilbertii. The sequence goes on from CM053771.1 coordinate 415,177,838, forward strand.
TTCTATATCCCTATTATAAAAAAAATCTGCTTTCAGCATAGGATTCAGATGGCTATCATCTGAATCTTTCACATTCAGGCCTTGCACATTTTGCAAGCAGTTTTGTTACTATAACTCTTCCCATACCTAGTGAGCCTGGAGAAAATTGCAGACTTACTCCATGACACTTTTATGAGTCAGAATTATCACCTTTGTTTCTGGGTTGACCAAAATACTCAAAGTAATCCCTCTGTCTAAAATTTATGCCAGAAGGCTTTCTATATGAAGACTAGTCTAAAAAGAGTTTTTCCAAAATAAGAAGATAATGCAAATAATAAAGTACAAATTGTGAGATTGACTGAAAAGGGGGTGGGGGAGAAATAAACTTGAGTATTTGTTGTGAATGATAGATTTTTAAGGACTATTGCTTTTTTGAAAATGAAACAAATTGAAATCAAGAGTAGATCTTTACTGTTAACTATTGATTAAATAGCCTTGGATATTTCACAGAAGCACTTGTATCAGTGGTAGTCAACAGAAATTTCTATTAAGATTCTTAAGGTACCTTCATAATAACTTGTTTTTAAAGAATAAATTGTCTAATACTGATAACATATGATTTCCCCTGTGCCTTAATGGATTTTCTCCAAAAAGCTGTCTGGCTAGAGCAATTGTCAGTATGGTCTTGTGGTTCACAGGGTAGATCAAAGAATACTTGCATAATGCGTAAAACATGTATGTTTATAATATATAGTAAACATTAAAATGGATGTGACTACAACACACTTAGTTCCTTAATATGGCTATGTAGTAGACTTTAAGTTAAACCATTTGGTGGGGTTTTCACTTTTGATTGGAAACATAGTGGCCCAAGTTTTGCCAAGCTGAACATTGTTTTTAATCTAAGAGGATCACTTGATTCATTGCATTGTAATGTCCTTTTTCATCCTGTATTTTGACCTACAGCAAGACCTCACTGAATGAATAAGCAAAAAGGGGAATGAAGGATTCTCAATCAATTGACAGAATGCCATCAGCTTCATGGTAATTTTCAATTCTTATGCATGACTCCCATGGCAGAGCATAAATATATTTATTGCAAAGATGTAATACACTTTTTGAAGTAAAATATAAGAATACAGTGAAAGCATATGAAGTCATTTAGTTAGGAAATTAATTTCCTTTTGTTCTTTCAAACACACACCCAAACCTGACAGAAATTTCTTATGAATTACTAATGGGGTTTTAATCCTGACAAGGCTTTATTTGTTCAAGAAGTAAGTCCCAGCTCTGGTTCCTCAAAAAGCCAATTATCAGAAAATATTCTCTTCTGCTGCTGTCATTAAGAGACAGACACTGATGGCAGTTTAACTTGGTCTCTGAGCTGCTCTTGGGCCACAGCTGCTTACCAGGCAATCTAAGTACCACTCTAAAGCTCAGGCGAAGATTGACCTTGTGGTAATTGAGGTTATGAAAAGGCTCTTGTTCTCTGAAATCTTGAATGAACACCTCTCCCCATGGGACACAGCAGGCTACTCTGGGAGGGCAGGCCTGATGAACTATACAGAACCTTCTGCTTTGGGCTTTTCCGAGGTCAAATTGAGAAACAAATGTGAAGGATGAGGCCGAGAGTATGTAATAGAGTAGCACATTAGGCTGAAGTTATCAGTTTCTTGCATTGTCTTTTTTTTCTTATTTATGATCTCTCTTCTCTATCCAGAAAGAATTAAGCAAATCTGTCAGTATTCTACCCTTAATGGGAGGTAAAGACTGTTCTCTGCCTGGTTCTTGGTCATTACTCAATAGAAGGGACAGATGCATGGAATAATTTCAAAGATAGAAGCAGAATGATTCTCTGAAGTTAACGATGGTTTGTTACCTAAATTCTATAGCACTGGAACTTGCTATAGTGTCGAAAAACTTGTCTCTCATCCATCATGATCATCACAGTCAGAGACTGAAGGAAGAGGCACTCGATATGAATAGGGACATCTAGACATAGATATCTGCATCGATATGTATCTGTAAGTATAGATATATCTATGAGTACATCTATATATTTACCAACATATTTATATCGATAGATTAGAGATATTCTATGTAAATAGAAGAAAATATCTATACATAGATATCTATGTATATAATATAGATTTTGTAGGTATTGATGTATCTATAGATACATATTTAGATAGACTTACATATCTATAGGCACATCCACTTATCTATATACCTATAGATGCATTAGTGTATCTGTAGGTATACCTGTGGATGCACACCTATTTGTGTGTTTATACATATTACATACATGTGTGTATGTATCTTTACATATCTTTATTCATGTATCTATATATAGCAATACATATATAGGTGTATATGTCTATAGATATATCCTAATATATGCTTCTATATGTAGATTTATAGGATATACATAGATAAATAGACATTTAGCTAATATAGTTACAAATATATCTGAATATACTTATTATCTATGTATCTGGGTATGTAAATAAATAGAAATGGCTCTACTAATGTTGTCTATATGTATGTATATCTATAGAGCTATACTTACATATACATCTATACATAAAGATATCTATTGTATACAAATATATGTATAGAAATGCATCTAATATAGCTAAAAATACATCTAAGTATTCCTGCTACATAGGTATGTGAGTATGAAAATGGATAGTATGGTTCTGCTAATGTTGTGTATAGATTTATCCTATATATTCTGTGGCTATATCTATATAACATGCCTATACATTATATAGACATATTTTATCTATAATTGTATGTACATATCAGTTCTCTATAAAAATATTTCTATATGTAGTCATTGATATCTAGAAAGGTATTTATAGATTTTTCAATCTGTAGTTATATCTAGTATGTAGATTTATGATCTATGTATGTATATATGTGTATATATGTGTGTGTGTGTATAGAGGCTTTAACAATTAAGTGAATTAGCTGCTGCTCATATATTTCGAGACTTAAATTTATGCACTAAATAATATGCATCATTTTAACATCCTAACATGTTACATTTATTTAATGTAAAGATCTTGATCCCCTTACTCCAACTGGGACATTTAAATCTATTTATGTTAAAAGATGGGGAAAATAGTTCCATTCAATTTAAAATCATTTATTCAATGCCTAACTATTTTTCATATCACTCTACTAAACTCTGGGATAGGCTATGACAAGACCTGTGATTTCCTTGACATAGAAAACTCTTGATGCAAAACTTTCCTCTGTGAAGGCTGACCAGAGATATTTTCTCCAATGTCCAGTGTTTGAAAGTTCCCCAGGGGCACTCTGAAGCTAAGTGATTTGTCCTGGGTAAGAAATCAAAAGTTATCAGAAACTAGACTTGAATTCAGATCTTTCTGACTCTAAGGCCAGCTCTCATTCCAATAGAGATGCATTTCAATATAGAACTTTTCATGTCAGAATTTTCATTACACAGCATTACCTCTTGAGGACTGAAGATACAAAACAAAGTATTCACTGCCTCTAGGAGCTTGCCTTTGATTAGGGAAAACATATGCATAGACAGGTGAATATATACAATAGATAAAAATCATAAAGTAATTTCATTGGAGGTAGGAACAGGGAAAAAGTCAGAAGAATGACAAATAGGGAGCTCAGGAAAGACCTCTGGATGAAGGTACTGGAGCTATACTTTGAAGGAAGTTAGGATTCTAAGAGACTGAGGTGAGAAGAGAGGCATTCTAGGTTTGGAAATTAGCTTGTAAAAAAAAGAAAGGCATGGAAGCAGCAGATGGGATGTCATATATGGAAAATAGCAACTAGGCTGGAACACTGAGGGAATGATAGATCATGGCATGATTTCAGTTCAAAAGATGGGCAGTAGGCAGTCCATAAACGACTTTAAAAGTCAAATAGGATTTTTTTACATTTTATGCCAGAAACAATAGGGAATCATTGAATATTTTAAAGTAGTGAAATGGTGAAGAAAATATTAGAATGTAGATCTCATTCTCCTTTACAATATTTGTGAAGAGGGGAAAATTTCCTATTGCTTGTTTGAATATATTAACACACATAACTAAAATGTTTTTATGTTCAAACTTTGGATTTGGGAAATATTTTGGACAATATGCTAATTAGCCTATAAAATGTATCGATAGTTCTTTTACATAAGAACTTTCTCAAGGACTAGTGAAGTTGAGGTCTTTCTTCATTTTTAATATTTCCTAATTCCAATTCAAATGTAGTTTAAGGGCAAACTTTTCTGATCTTGAAACAAGCACACTAAAAAATGGCCAGCATAGTTATATTTATTTTGCAGAAAACCCTATAGATGGTTCAAAGAGCACTCTGTCCAACTTCAGTGAATCTCTAAGAATTCCAGAAAGAAAGCCAACTAGAAAAGAAACTTTCAGAATGTCATACAGTTAGATTCTAAGGCTCAAATTTATCCCAAGTAAGCTGAACAATTGAAATTGTCACTTGATTTTTATTCAAAGTGTTAAAAATTGTGTGATTTAAAAAGAGACTGATCATTCTTTATGTCTTCAGCTATTAATTACGAATATGATGGCATACCACTGACAAAACTGTTTTACAGATCAAGATAAATCAATCCTTTAAGGACCTGTAAACTTAGCTCCAGCAGGAACTATGCATTATATTCACTGTCTAACTTAGGAGTGGGTTTACAAGAGTTGCTGTGACTAGGAATTTGTTATCTCGCAGTCAAACTGATGAAGACCTCTTTGAACTTAGCTGGAATAATACTCAGAAAACGGCTCTGCAGTCAATCACAGGGTCCATTATTAAAACTTTTTCTAGTTTTATAGAGTCTGAAAGATCCTTTATTTCTCTGAGGAGTTCTTTCAAGCTTGAAAAAATTTTAGCTATGATCCCCCGGAATAAATATATGCCCATATATGTGTGGTCAATATCCAATGACTCATAATCATACCTTGAGTCATTGAAATAGGACTATGATAGAGAAGAGTCAAGTTATACTATTGCAAGTGACATCAATTTGTGTGGCATTATACTTCTGGTGCCCTTTCCCTCTATATACACTTTGTTATTATGACATGGTTTTACCTTGGAAAGGTTTGACTTGTCAAAAGATGTTTGGATAGTGTTGATTAAAAACTATGCCAAAATATAGATTACAGCAAAATCTTTTCTGTTATGTTTTTGAAAATACACATTCACACACACACACACACACACACACACACACACACACATCCAATGACTTTGGCAGTGAAGTTCCAAAATGATCTATTTTATTTTCCTCAAATAATTTTTAGGGGAAGTATCAATTGGCTTATAAAAAAGAAAGACAGATCATATTTCATGCATGGATAATAAAATTAGGTTGAATTGACATTAATTTTAATTGGGATAATTCTTATTATTTTCTTTGTACCTGTTTTTATTCTCCCTAAAGTTTAATATTAGTTTAATTTATGGAAGAAAAAATCAGAACTTCAGTAATTTAAAGCAGGAAGGGATTGTATTGTTATCTATTCCTACTTCCTAATTTTAGGGATGAAGAATTGAAATGCAGAGAAATTAAGTGACTTTTCCAAGGTCACAAAATAAGTGACTGAATTAGGATGCGAACTCTGAGCCTCCACATCCAAATCTCAGGTTAGAGACCAATTATCCATTATTTCCATGATTTTTGACTCCGTCATGCATTAATATATTTCATTAGTATTAAGATGTGAATAATTTAGGAGAATCATGCAAAGTTCCTTAAAACATAAAATAACAAATAACAACCTGAAGACAATTAAATACATCTTATGGAATGGTTTTTCAACTCATATTGCAGTTCTTATGATCATAGCTGGACGTAAGATTACTACGAAATTTGAGTCAATATCTGATATTTAATTAATTTAATCTCATATTAAATATGTAGAGTAATTAGATGAAAAATTTGAAAAGAACTTCAAATAAATCAATATAGACTTTAGTACTTGATTGCATGAATTCAAATGTGAAAGTAGGAAAAGTAGTAAAAAAAAGAATTTTGGAAAACATGGTTAAGGAATAAGGTAACAAAAATATCAAAGATCTGTAGATTGCACATAAATTTCACAAATACCTATCACTAATAATTTCTTCCAGAAGAGAAGTAGGGGTAAGTAGATAGGGAGAATACCAAATAATTCTATTAAAATGAAATATATCATTTATTTGATATATTAGAAATTACTGGATACTTATGTAGAATAATTTACAGAAGCTTTCTCTTTAATCAGACAACTAACTTAAGATCAAAATCAATAGTAAAGTATATGTGAGAGTAAAAATGAGATGAAAGTGTGGCATATAGTTGAAATAGTGCGATTTAAATAAGCTATTGGATAATGAGAAATACATTTAAAAAACACATGCTTAGTCTACTTAGCTTGATCTGCTAAGGAAATTTAGCCAAGTTAGCCAAACAATCAACATTTCAAGGAGACCAAAGGAACTTTGAAACCAACAGAGTAGCAAATATTTTACTTTGCTACATGACAAAATATAACAAAACAAGCTAGAATATAAAGTTAATTTACAGCATTTTTGCTGAGAAAAATAATGGATTATAAGTTTCATTGAAAAGCAAAAAGTGAAGGAAGGAAAATCAAATTTAAAGAAAGGTTGGTTAGAGATTGAGCTAAGTAAAGTTGTCCTGAATGAACATCAAGACAAAACAGGAAGACAAGTAAAAATATTTCCAAAAAAGGAAAGGAACTATACAAATACTTATAACAAGTTCTATAAACTCTGAATACCAGATAAACTGCCACATTTAGATGACCATACTGAAGCAGCAAAAATGATGGTTAGGCTGCTATTTGATTATTGACCTCAATGGAAATATGAAAAACAAAGGTGCATTTTCATGAAAGATGTTCAATACTGTCATGGAGAAGAATAAGCATGAGACCGTGGTTCAGAAAGGATTGTGTAATAGATGTTTATGCCCTTTAGAAGATTCTGTTGGAATATGAAAGTTAATTTTTTCCAAATCTATAACCATGCAGAGTCCAACAATCTTTCAAATGAATTTGATTTAATTTTCCACGTAGAGGAAAAAATTAACAAAGAAGCAAAGTGAGTAAGAATGGATTTGGACTTCTTTTTCTTCCAAAAGTGGATGAAGAATTTCTATTCTCTAGACCTGATATGCAGTTGACTTAATAATCCAAAGACTACAAATACATATGTCTTGGACATACACCATGTATGATAAAAAGACTTCAGAATTAAAGACCAGAAAATAAAGTAGATTAGTATATGTGTGTGTGTTTGTGTAAAAGTATGGTTTAATAATACCAAACTTTTTCTGAAATTAAAGGCCACTTTTTTAGTGCCAATATTCCTCTGGCAATCTTGCACACCTATGAAGCATAGACGACCACAGCCTCTGGAGAGCGAAATTTGAAGATCAAACTAAGGGTAATGGATAGCCCATGGTGGGCATTAGCAGGCTACACAATAATATAATCCATTATGAGAGGAGAACAGTGCAAACTACATCATTGGAATGATATGGGACTAGAAAAGAAGATGGGCTGTAAAATGAGAATTATTGATGGACAGACAACATACTCCACTTAAATATGTCATTAATATAATAAATGTTGAGGAAGGTACCCAGAATGTCAGTTGGACCCACAATAGAGGATTGCCAGGACAAAATAAGAAAGACATTAGACAATATGGATCACCAAAAAATCTCATAATTAACAGCTGGAACTTATACTGATAAGATCCCAGAGCCATGGAACTATTAAAAATAGTGAAACTATAGCAAGGTGTTTTATTCTTTATCTTTGGAAGTAGTTAAAAATTTTTACTATTCCATTTTGGAGGAATAAGGTATGGATATAACAATTAAATTTCTTTTATTGTCCCCAGGTGAATAACATTACTACTTATTTCTTTTTATTGATACTTAGATGTAGCTATATAGATCTCTATTTATTTCTTGGTATTGATACATAGCTATAAATATAAAGATTCCCCTTCCCAATGTGGAATATCTATCTATCTATCTTTACTATCTATCCATCCATCTTTACCACCTATCTATGGTTTCATCAGTATAACAACCTGGGGTGGGGGTGGGGTATTTACTCTACCAGTCCAGATCAAGAATTCTCTGTAATTAATATTTTTATACAATTGCCTATGCATTGAAATATTAAGTGACTTGCTCAGGGTCACATAGAGACAGTACGTATCAAAAATCAATTTTGAATTCAGACGTTCTTGACCATGAAAGTGACTTTCTGTTCTACTACATCATGATACCACTCACTCACTATAAGAACCAATTCAAATAAATAATGCTAAGATAAATTCTAATCTATACTTAAAAGTGATATAATAATATCCTAGAATATTGTCTTTTTATATATCTTTTGGAGAGAGACAGTGTGTGAAGAATAATAGATAGAGTACTGGGTTTTTGACAGGAATACCTATGTTCAAATCTCATCTTTACCAGTCTACATGTCTCCATAGGTCTTATATAATGCCCTAGAACTTACCTAATAAATGTTAGGCAGGTAGTGATTGTCACTGGTAAAGAGTTTCTTCAGTAAGTGTCATACCTTGAAAAAATCAGAGATGATTTATGTACATTCTCTATATATCAGTATGTTCTTTCATAGGTTTTTAAGCCTGTCAAGGACAAAAATTGCTTGTGATTTATTTTTTCTAGAGTTGCATGCAAAACAGAGTTAAGGAAGAAGGGATTTGGATGATGATTATATGAGACATGCCTTCACTAGTGTCTTTACAAGTTCATTAAGTACAAAGCTTCTGTGTCTCTTAACTGCCATTAAATGATTATTTTCTTAATTTAACCAGGGACTACCTTTATGGGAATTCATTTCATGTCATCTCTTGCAGTCTTTAATGCATTTCAATCAGTGATCGCGTAATAGCAACTTACAATCTGATTGCTGACACATCAGTATAGTTCACCATGTTTCCCTGAGCAGACAAAGTACATGGTTTGATTCTAGCTGAATGGAAAGCTACTGATAAAAAATAAACTTTTTACATGATATTCTGACTTGTTTGCGGCAATATGTTGTTGAAAGGGGGAAATTAAAGGAAAGTGATTTTGAGTAACAATTTTTTGTGTGACCCTAGGTATTTAAACTCTGTCTCACTCAGTCTTTTCATTGTAAACTAAGGATAATATATCATCTACCTCTTTTGTGAAGATAAAATTATGTACAAATATGTACAAATCATTTTGCAAATATAAAACACTATAAAAATGTTAACTACTTTTTAATGTTTTTAATGTTACCTACTATTCTTACCTTGAATTGATAGCGCACATTAAAACAAAACTAAGTCGAATTAAATACAAGAAAAATGAGGACAATATTATAAAACCAACGATACCATCTCTAAAGGCTTATATTACATGGCCAATTAAAAGTATAAGATCCATTTTGGAGGAACAAAATGTACATATTTACAAGAAAAATATGGGGAAAAATTAGAAATATAAAGACCAATATAATATAAACTACATACCTTTAAAAACAATTTCATCTTCTTTAAAAAAAATAGACAAGGAGATTTTTATAATAGACTAAGTCAATAAAAAAAGAAGGAAATGAATATAATCCTAATAACTCAAACTCCTAGTTGAAGAAATCCTTACTCTCTAAGAAGTCCAGAGAATTTGATTTTTTTTTCAAAAATAAGATATAACAAATTATTCTTTCATATACCATGGCAAGAACAGGAAGGCACATAATGGTTAGTACACTGGGCCTGGAGTGAAGAAGACTTGAATTCAAATCTAGCTTCACACACTTAATAACTCTGAGATCCTGAGAAAGTAACTTAGCCTGGTTTGTATCACTTTTCTCATCATTAAAATGAACTGGGGAAGAAAATGGTAAACCATTCCAAGAATTTTGACAAGAAAAC
>CM053771.1:415188273-415222874 GCA_028658325.1 Potorous gilbertii
AGTATATGTAGAACCTATACAGAATTGTATGCTGTCATGGGGAGGGAGCGGGGTAGCGGAGGAAAGGTGTGGGGGGATAAAATCTTAATTTTAAGGAAGTGATTGTAGAACATTTGTAAATAAATAAAATAAAAAATTAAAAAAAATAAATTAAAAAAAAGAATTATATTTAGTACTCTAGCTCAAGGGGCAGCTAGGTAGTGCAGTGGATCAGGAAGATCTGAGTTCAAATCTTACCTCAGACACTTGATACTCACCAGCTGTATGACCTTGGGCAAGTCACTTAATCCCAAATGCCTCATCCTGATGAATACCTGGTCACTGGAATCAGATGTCTCTGGAGGAGAAGTGAGAATGATGACCTGCACAGCCCTCCCTCACTCAAAACAAAGTCAAGCGTAAGTCATGTCATTATTTCTCTGATGGCATGGTCTTCTTTGGCAACAAAGTATGAATGAACACACACATTACTGAAAAGTAGGTGGAATCAATATTTTTAAGATTTTTAAAACTTTATAGATGAATTAGTATTTGATTTTAGAAATAAGGTGTCACTAGAGATTCTTGCATTTAGGAGTGACATGGCTAGAACTGTGCTTTAGGAATATCAATTTGGCATCTATAGGAAATATGATTTAGAAAGGGGACAGACTGAAAGGTAGGAGATTGATTAAGGGGCTCTTGTATTAATCCAAATGGGAGGTCATGAGGGCTTGAACTAGGATAGTCATATGGTAGTAAAAGGGGACAGAAGTGAAGGTTAAGGTAAGTTTTGACAAGTAATTAATGTCAGGGGCTTCCTGGGGTCAGGTGATAAATAAGACTGCAGACTAGACATATTCCTCAGTTCCCAATAATATTTTTACTTCTAGCTCAATTCAATGAATTACATACCAGGTACAGAACAATCTGACAGTTGAATATAAAGGATGAGAAATCAAGAAGTTCGATGAGGTAATAGCTTCATAGATTTAAACTAAATAAAGCTAGTTTTTAACTTGCTTATTTACCACCCATCTCCCTCCATGCTACAGCAGGGACAAACCAGTCAATTCAAAGGTTTATGATTGTTTATACAGGGATTACCCTCTGTCTTTGTAGACACATCTTAATCTCTGATTCACATCAGATTCTTTGCAGTAAGCAGGGGACATTGATTCTGACCAGTCATATTAGAAAGGCTAAAGAGGCAAAAACAGACTTTGTATTACCTCAGACAACACTAGAATAATAAAGCCAAACACTGAAGAGATCCCATTCAGAGTACTTTTCACCACTACACCCAAACCTTCAAGAAATGAAGGGAGCCAATATAGCCCTACAAGGGAAATAAAGAACAAGAAGCAAGGAATAATATGGAGCAGAAGACAAATTATCATGAATTTCAAGCTACTTAGGGTAAATGCAAAGGTGAGTAAATCTATCCCTTTGGGAGGTTACTGTGGAAACTTTACAGTTCAACACTAGAAACACATCTTCTACTAAAGGGTAGAGTCAGAATGTGAGTGACAGGGTCTATAACCAGAAAAGATGGGAATGTCAAAAATTTCAAATAAATAAATAAACAAAACAAAACAAACAAACAAAAAAAAACAACCTCAGTTAAAATTCTACCACAGAAAAACACAAATCAATACAAAATATCCAAATAGATTCTTATGAAATATAGAGCCCCATGGAATTCTAAGAAATAATGAAAAGCAGCAAAATGTGTCAAGATAAGTCAAAAGAGAAATAATATCAAAACTATAAGAGAACAATGATAAGAATGTTTTCCTTTTATAGTAGAAATAATTAGCAGACTGGATTAGGAGAGGAGAAAAGTGCCAAAATGATCCTTTAAAGGAGACTGAGAAGTATCCACATTATTAGAAAGAGCACTTAGAAGAGGGTAAAGTCAAGATGTTGAAATGCACGCCTCAACTCAGCTGAATTCTTCCAACATTCCCCTCCCAACAACTTTAAATAAATGTTTCAACTAGAAAAATGGAGTGACAGAGCAAACAAAAGATCAGGGTGAGATATTTTTTCCTAGCACAAGTCAGCTTAGGAGGTTGGTAGAAGAAGTCTGTAACACTTGGATGGTAGTCAGTGTCACAGCAATACCAGCACCAGGAATTTGAGGCAGTTGTAGTAGTAGCAGCAGAAGCTTTAAGAGCTCTCAGCCCAGTTGGGGTTGAACATTTGCACAGAAAGAGATTGTAGAGGAACCTTTGGTATCATTGGGTGCAGGATCCTATTGCATTGCCTAGGTAGAGTTCTGGATCACACTTCCAGGATGATGACTAGGACTGGTACTTATGGTCATAGGTGACCAAGAACCCTGGTCACAGTTCCAGGGCAGAAAAGAGAGCTTATGTTGACTCACAAGGGAACAGATTCTATGGCATCATTCCCAAGGGAGAAAAGAGGAATAGTTCTTGTGGCTATAAGAGTATAGGAGACCTGGTTACAGTATCAGGGCCAAGAATAGTGGTAGTAATTGTGGCTGCAGGGAAGTAAGCTCCTTTCCTGAATAAAATGCACAATCTAGGAGAACAGGGACCATACTTGTCCTTGGATCGTACAACCTTGGGAGCACCAAAAACACAGACAGACCTCAAAATTTTATGTGTGTGTGTGTGTGTGTGTGTGTGTGTGTGTGTGTGTGTTGAGAGAGCTGGGAAAACTGGTTCAAAATGTGAATGAATTCACTTAGATTTTCTCTGTGGTCATTGGGAGCTTTATTGTTGCAAAAACAGTTGGCTGGAGATTTAGCAAGGAGCTAAACAAAGAAAATGATATAGAAAAAGGATCAGATTTATACAGGATGATTTAGGGTTTCCTTATGGGGCCTGGAGATCTAGGGTGAATTTTTGCAAGATAAAGACGTCTTACAAGATAGAGGCACATGATGAGGACTATGAATGACACAAGATAAGGAAATCCCATTCCACTGGATGAGGGGTGGTGATAGGGAATTTTATGATGCACCCAGGATGAGGGGTGGGGACAAGGATTGTATGGTCCAGGATAAGAGAAGATTTTGTGGTGAGGGGAGACTTTAGTGCACTTTTAGGTTAAAAAAATAAACAAACCAGGGGCTTCACAAAGTCAGTAATGAATATATTTTTAACTCTTAGAACACTGTTTTTATCTACATCATACACACATACACACACACAGATAGATAGATAGATAGACAGATGTAGATACATGTGTGTATGATATATATATATATATATATATATATATATATATACATATATATACACACACACACGAATATATTTCCTTTGATATTCTTAATTTTTTTATATAGATTTTGGAGTGATGGTCATAGAAATGTCAAATGACCCTGCAAGAGTTGAAAATCTCAACAAAGGAAATATTATATAGCAATAAAAGTGGAGGAAAGGGTTTGGAGTGAGTGGTAGTTAAGGCACAAGAAATGAATGATAATCCACCAAAATGACCTGAGGCATGAGATTAACAAAGACAGACAAGTATCATGAAAATTAAGGAAACAGATAATATCAAAATAGAAATGTTGGTTTATAATTTCAAAAGCTCTTAGCAAGGTCATGGAAGGTGATGATTCGGGGAACACCATTAAAGATAACTACAGAAAGAATAAATTCTAATGAATGGTGGTATTGAAAGTAAGCAACAAATGGTTGAGAAATGAATGGTAGGTAAAGTTGTGCACGAAAAGTCTTTAAGGAATTTGGCTCTGTAAGGTAAGAGAGATATTAGGTGATAACTTTAAGAGGTGATATCTGAGTATGCTGGGCATTTATTGTCAGCAAAGGAAGATCAAAGATGGGAGTTCTGCGTGAGAGAGAGACAGAGAGAGAAAGAGACAGAGAGAGAGAGAGACAGAGACAGAGACACAGAGACAGAGAGAGACAGAAGCAGAGAGACAGAGGGACAGAGAGAGACAGAGACAGAGAGACAGAGACAGAGAGAGACAGAGACAGAGAGAGAGACAGAGAGACAGAGACAGAGAGAGAGACAGAGAGAGAGAGAGAGGGAATTTGACAAAGTTAGTGGCAATGTGAGGTGGTGGGACCAATGGCACAAGGTGGCTTCTTCAAGGAGAATTATTGTCACTTCCACAGATACCGAATAAAAAAGGAGAAATACTTTGTTGTTTTTTATTGTTCTTATCTACAAAATGAGAGGTTTGACAAAAACAAACACCACCAACAAAAATACTTGAATTATATATTCCTATTTGGAGTAAGGAAGACCTCTTCCTGGGTTCAAATCTGGCCTAAGACACTCATTAGCAATGTGACCCTGAGCAAATCACTTATTTCTGTTTGCTTCAGTTTCCTCTTATGTAAAATGAGAAGGAAATGATAAATGAATGGGATGATGGGCCATGAAAGCAACCCAGCACCTATCTCTGCCTACCTAGACACTCAGTATTTCTTTTAACTCTCTATTCACTGTGGCTCTTTGACCCACCCCAGACCACTTAACTCCTTTTATTGCATGCACCTGTCCCACCCAAAGTTATTTACCACTCCTTAATCACACTCTGTGCCATAGCTGACCTTGATGGCTTGTTCATGCCCATTGAAAGCATTTGATAACATGGCAAAAAACACTATGCTAAAAAGCATGGGAGCAAGTACACAGCCTTGTTCAACTCCATTGGTAACTGGGGAAGCAGGAGAGCATCCTCCACTATCCTGAACTCAGGCCAGCATGACATCATGAAATTGACGTATGATACTGATGAACTTGGATAACCAAATTTTGACATAATTTTCCATAAGCAGTCACAACTAACAATGTCAAAGGCCTTGGTCATATCTATAAATGTTGTGTACAGACTTCTGTTCTGCTCCTGGCATTTCTCCTGGAGTTGTTAGGCAGCAAACAGACAACAAAACACCAAACAATGGTCTACCAGCGCCATGCCAGAAAACTAAGTCACTTCCATTTTAATCGTCTTAAAAAGAATCTGAAGATCATCACCTGGCATAATAAGGTACCAGACACTGAGGTCCTTACTCAAACTAAATTGACAAGTATTCTTCTGAGAGCACAACTGATTGGCTGGCTACTTGGTTAGAAAGCAAAATGTATACTTACCAAAAAGACTATTTTATGGAGAACTCACATAGGGCAGGTGATCACATGGTGGTCAGAAGAAGCTGTACAAGGATACTCTCAAGGTCTCTCTCAAACTTTGGAATTGATTGGGTGACACATATAAGAATATTTTCATAGAGTTTTTTTTATGTTATAGAAAAGAAGTAAAAGAAAAATAGCTGCCCATCAATTGGGAAATGACTGAACAAATTCTGACAAATGAATGTAATGAAATATATTAGGCCATAAAAAATGTGGAATATGACAGCATCAGAGAAATTCCAAAAGACTCATGAATTGATGTAGAGTTAAATCAGCAGATCCAAGAGAAAAACTTACTGTATAACACAAGGATACTAGCAATTTAAGATAGGAGGAACAATTTAAAGACTCAAATATCTGACTGAAACAGAAACTAATCATGACTTGGAAAGACTAATGTGAAAGATCCCACCTGTTGACAGACAAATTATGTATTTTAGGTATAGCCCCAGACATGTTTTCTCAGATATGCCCAATTTGTTGATTTATTTTTCTTAACCACACATAGATGTTATGCGGGAGAATTTCTTCTTAGAGGAGGTAAGGGTGACTATTAGGTACTAATAGATGTTTTAAAAATATATCTGTATCTATGTAGTCTTCTGTGTAACATATTTATATACATACGCATTTCATAGATGAAAAACACAGAAAAGACAAGAAGAGCAATTATGCTACCACCTTATTGAACTTAAAGATATTTCTTTTAAAAAAAAGCACATGTAATTGTAATCCACATTTTAAAAGATCTTTCTCATTTTCTGTATCTTTAAATGCTTATGTTTGTTAATTACTGAAGATAAAATTAACTAAGAAATAAAATTACATGAGAAGGTTGGGTAAGGTGATCTCTAAAGTGCCTCTCAGTTACAAATATGAATGAGTAAAAAGGAGCAGGTAGAGGAAGTTTTAAGTATATTTTTAATGTATCCTGGAGTGAGACTCAGGAGATGAACTGATTATTAAATTCATCTGGGTGAAAGAGAAATTGACTATAGGAGGATGATTTTCTTGACTTTATATATTCAGTTCAGGGACAGAACTGAGCTTAAGGTTTGAATTAGTCACAACCTATTAGAATTCTGATCCATCTACTTAAAACATGACTTCATTATGACAAATTTAGGGAGAAATACTTTTGGGAAATAAACCATCATGTAGCATAAGAAATAAGAAGTTTAAAAACAAAGAATCCATCCTAGTGTTTTTTTACATGTTGATTTTAGGGGAAAATAGTTAAAATACAGAATTTTGCTATACTTATTAGGCTCTCCAAAATCAGGTTGGTCCTTTTGTAAATCTTACAATATTTTATATATATATATATATATATATATGTATATATATATATGTATATATATATATATATATATACATATATATATATATGTCAGTACTTTTTTACTCTAATACAGACCAGAGATCTTGAGATTATCTTTGCTGATTTCCTAATTTAAAGTGACCCCAAGAATATAATTATATTAAGCAAGATATATAGACACATATACATTATGTCCCCAATAAAATATTATCATGAGCTAATTCCTGTTCAAAACTTAAAACTACTTGGAAACAGTTATTTTCTTTCTGAACACAAGAAATTCATAACAAATGGAACTTTGCTGTAATCTCTATTGAATCACATAATCTTAAAAAAAGACTAAACAATAAATCAAATTTGACTTAATGACATCTATTCACAAAACTGGAAAGTATCTTCAATTACAAAAAACCTTCACTAATTAGATGTGTGACTTTGTACAAATCCAAAAACCTGTACTAATTGCAGGAGTGACATTATGGAGATGAACCCTAGTTTTTCTGAGGCACTTTCATCATGGGTGAAAAGAGGAAGTTGAATTAACTATATTCTAAAGTTTCTTCTAGCTCAAAAGTTCTATAATTTTGTGATTCTATATGAAAACACCCCCAAATAATTAATAAAACCTTTTTAATTCTTCCCTTTATGAAAGCAATGAGAGACTGACTTCTTCCACTTTCAGGCAACTTTCATATAACTTCAAATGATTTCTATTACTGTATTATATTTTTAAATGTCCTAGAATTATTTTTAAGTTCATGGTATTAAATTTTTAAAAAAAATTGAAAATGCAAATAATTCATATTGGATATATATATATATATATATATATATATATATATATATATATATATATATATATACACACACATACATACAAAGAATTGCTACTCTTCCATAGATTACATATGTGGTGCTAATTCCTCCAGAGGTGTGTTATTTCATAAGAGGAGAAGGACTGCTAAAGATGATAGACATATGTAGATACTAGAGGTTTCCAGAGACACCTCAGGAACTTAACCTAGGACAGAAAGCAGAGAAGCTTATTTAATCCTGCTAACTCCAATAAAGTAGGAAGGAGATAAGATTTAAAAAATTAATTGGACCACACCCAGAGACATAATGACTAGGTAATATGGAAAAACCCTTTCATAGTAATATCCTTACTTTTTGTCCATGCCAAAGAGCTATTAAAAAAATATATGGCTCAGAGAAGAAAGGAGCTGATGTTATCCACCTAGAATTCACAGAATTATTCATTCTGGACTAGGAAAAACTCTTTCAAAGGACCTAATGGAGCCTTTTCATTCTACATACAAGGAAATTGAGATACATAGAAAGTAAATGATTGGTCCAAAGTTATAAAGCCAGTTTCCTGAATTGACGGCTGTCCTTGGCCAAGCCCTTCCCTAGGCTATACCCTCAAATGGGGAAATGTTTCTGAGACATGAGAAAATGGAATAATCATACTGAGTGCCACCCAAATCCATCAAGAATAGGAAAAATGAGAGGGAGTTACAAAAAGAAAGAAGAGAAATTGTCAAACTGTAATTTCTACACTACAGGGTTTTTTTTTTTTTGGTTACTTTTTATTCAGGAATATGAGTAAAACAGCTTGTAAAAATTAAAATTGTAAGTAAATATATATTGTTTTTGTTGTAGAGACCTTTTTCTTTTAACAGTCATATCCCAAATAACTCGTTTTCAATGTTTTATTGAACTTTTTGCTTTTTAAAACCAAATCATTTTCCGATGTGACTCAGCCCAACCTTACACTGTAAAAAAAATAATTTTTTAAAATTAAAAGCAGTTGAGTGAAAGAATAGTAAGCTATGAGAAAGTCTTTATTTGTCATTCTTCCTCCCTCATATTAATAAAAGAAAGATATGTTCCATCATATTATCTATATTCAGTATTGTCCATTGGCTTAATCTAAATTTAGTTGTCTTTTGGGAGTTGTTTTCATTTATTTCATTGTACATTATACATATATATATATATATATATATATATGTAATATTTATATATATGTAATTTATAAATATAATATATATATATTTTGCATGGATCTCTTTTCATCATTTTGAATCTGTTTATAGAAATCTTCCCATGCTTTTCCAAAATTTTAATTTTCATAATTGTATAAACTTTTTATTTAGCAAAAAAATCTCAATTTTTATGTCAAAACTGAAGTTTAGGAAATATATCATCTGAGGAAATGAATGGAAAAAGTCAGAATTCTAAATACAATAAAAACTCTCTCAAGCATGATAAGCAGATTTATTAAAGTTGTGATAGATCCTTCTCTTTTGTATACAACAGGCAGGGTAACAGCTGTTTGCATTCCTGGTTGCTCAGGGAGTCTGAAGACCCAGTGACCCCTTTCTTCATGATTCCCACTTTTGTCTGGTAACTTGCTCAGTAGGGATGGAAAACTGCTGAGGGGGGCAGTCCACAGTTTACACGTTGACTCTATGCCTACCAGGATAGAGGTAAAGATGTGACTGCTTTGAAAGAGCAATCTATATCCATCCTTTTCAGTGAGAAAATAGTGTATCAAAGCAGGAGGAACAAAAACTTACATTTTTTACATACAAATTTGCATACAAATATTCCTCATTTTTTTTTTTTGCAATTTTGGGAAGAAATATTTTGTCTGTTTTTTTCATCTCTTAATATTATTTAATCTATTCAGTTATCTATTCACCCCTTTACATATATTTGCATGCAATTTTATTTAAGTGAATCGTTTTCCAGTTGTGTCACATATCTATGTCTTCAGGTTGGTAGAGGAAAGGGTGAAATGATCATATGTGTACTTTC
Organism: Potorous gilbertii; assembly: GCA_028658325.1. Lineage (NCBI taxonomy): Eukaryota > Metazoa > Chordata > Mammalia > Diprotodontia > Potoroidae > Potorous > Potorous gilbertii. The sequence continues at coordinate 415,197,545 of CM053771.1, forward strand.
TATGGAGCTTCCTATCATGTTGTTTGCAATAGGAAAATTTCCTTTGGTCTTGATTAAATGAAACTCTGAAGTCACTTCTAGATCTCTGGAATCTCAGTCTCCAAACTTTTCTGGGCTCTAAAATTATTTTTAAAATTGCTTTAGCTTTCTATGTAGTCATAGGAAATGATTTCAGGTAGAGTTAGAAGCCAGTAAATAAGAGCTTGTTTTAAAAGCTATATCACCAAGCTGACATTAAATTTTATAAAAATATTAAGGTCATATTAACATATAATTCATATTCAAAAATAGATCTTTTATATCTATCTAGCCATCTGCTATTTGTCATAACCTGAACCCTGATATACTATATGCTTGAATTCTGATATATAGACTCTAGGATATCTATGATATATACATCAATTAAAGAGAGGGAAACAAGCATATTGGATAGAGAAATATAGTTACAGATATAGGCATAGAAGGAGATGGAGATGGAGATGGCTAAATAGACATCACTATATGGAGAAAGAGTAGATAGATAAATATATAGATATAAATGCAAATAGAAAGGTAAATGGAAAGAAGTTGGATAGATAAGCTATAGTGGTACCTATGTACATATGTGAGGAACATGAAATATATCCCTATTATCCATATCTAGATTTGCATCTCTCTATATACATATATATATATATATATACATATATATATATATATATATATATTATACATGCACAATTATACCTACACATATACAAATACTGCTATTTAATTGCATCCTTTACTTCACGATATGCATCACTAGTTACTAATATTTGTATCTGGATCGTGCTTTTTCACTTCTCTCAGTGGTTGTACAAATCTGTAAACACCTCTTTCTCACAGATTATGAGCTAACCCCACTGAAATTTAGTATTTCATTATCATTACAAAATGACCAGAGCTCTGGATTTAAAAGCCATTTGAACTAGTATATTCTTTTTTGTACTAATTTTTTTTTAATCCAACTAATATGAAAACCATTGGCTTTCTCCCAATTTTGACTTCTTTCCACAGTAGCTCTCATTTTTACCTGAGTATTCTCCAGCTCATTCTTTAGTCTGAAGGTTCTCCAGTGTCTATTTTGTGACTTCAACCAGGCTTTCCATGGTCTGAAATCTGATTTAGTCGTCTTAGATTCATATACATCTTTTTTTTGACATCTGTGATATTTTATTTTAAAGCCATACAATCTTAGATCTGGAAGGAATCTTACAGAATAACTTATCTAAGCTTATACATATAACCTTTTAGTAAAGGTTTGAAAAGTGAAATGAAGCCCCCAGCATTTTTACAGATTAGAAAAATGAGACTCTGAGAGTTTGTGAATCAAAAAAAAGTTTGCAAAGCAAGTGAGTGGGAGACGAGCATCCCCATGGATCCTACATATTAGTATTTTCCCCCTCAACTACAATTTTTTCCCTAGAAACAAAATGTATTTTTAAAAATCTACTAAAAAGATGACTAGAAATTAAAATTGAGTTTTGTCAAATTCAACCTTATTGTTTTAAGTATTATTTCTTGAGAAAACAATTATTTCTCAAAGGGAAGCTTTCCAGGACATATCAAGACGACAAGGTGGATGTTTCAGAAGAGATGCTAGAAATCCATTTGTTTAACCCATATTTAGAATCTACTCAATCTTCTTAAAGCTAACAAACTATATTCTGTTTCTATAAGCTATTTCTATAGTGACTTCAGTTTTTTTTCCTTAAAAAGTTTTTATTAGTTTTAATATTTTACTGATATAGAAAGTTTAAATGGTTACTCATGTTCACACAACTTTCAATATCAAGCTATTTGAACTCTGGTCTCCTGACTTTGAGTCTCTCCATTAAGCTACCATTTCATGAGAAGTAATGGCTTAAGTTGGATGCTGTATACAAACAGAACACATACTTCTCATCCTGAACTGCTCCCTCCGACCCTGAAAAAAAAAGCTTCTGGATCTTAGAGAAAACAAGATGTGAATTAAGAAATAACAATTACACAGCTTAAATAAAAAGTAGGGAGAGGGTAATAAACTTCAACTACATGCTGATTAGAGGAACAAAAGGGAATTGTGGTAGAGGCTTTGGAAGATAAAATCCTTTCAAGATGCTTGAAATGGAGGTAACCTGGAGTATCCCAAATAGCAACTGCTAATAGCAGTTGGCCAATAGAACACCCATTCATTCCAGGTATTATCAGTTCTAACTCATGGGCATGGCAACCAAGCAATACTTGAATCTTGTATTTCATCACAGATTGAGAGAGTAAAAATTAGCACACACATAAATATATACATACATATATACTTACATGTATGTATATGTGTGTATGTATACATATGTATATAATTGCATACATGTTATATCCTGTAATTCAGAGATAAGTCCACCTGATAAATATTGATGGCTAAAGGAATCTGCTACAAGTGGTGCTTAAAAACAAAAACTCTCCACCAGAAGTGGGAGCTATTTACCTAGTTGTTTTCCTGACCTATTATATTCTGAGTCACAGACTGAGCTAACCAATTTGCTTTATGGTTTCATTCACCAGTATGAATGAACTAGACCCCTATGATGTATGGAGGGGCATGTGTGTTTTTGTAAGTAGTGGAAAGCCAGAACAAGAATCTAGAAAGTAGTGCATTTGCCAACAAAATAGGCAGGAGCAATAACTATGGAGGGGTCTCCAGAGACCGATTAGGTCCCAAGGCTAACTTCTAGTCATCTTGCCCCTTCCATAGATGCTATTTCCCACAGCTGAGATTCTTAGAGTTTAATGCTGAGAAGGGTCTGCCAGTATTTTAGCTTTATGCTCCTCAAGAAACCACACCTACCCCTCCCTTTCTTTTTTCCCCACTAGATGTCTTTCTCCCTCCATGTTTAGGTCTAATCTGGGGGAAGCAACCAGTAGATATCACCTATATTTATAGCACCTTGCAAAAACACCAGAATTCATATCACTAGCTTGAATCGAGAAATTTAAAAGACTTTAGAGAGAGAAGAGACTGAGAAAGGATGATAAATAAGACAGTGACAGAAGCAGAAAGATAAAGATAAATAAAGACAGACGAAAGAGAGAGAGAGAGAGAGAGAGAGAGAGAGAGAGAGAGAGAGAGAGAGAGAGAGAGAGAGAGAGAAATAGTGAGGGAGATTTAATTCTTTAAGTAAATTAAGTGAAAGAACTCTTCATAGCCAAAAAAAATGTTTCGAAAAGAAATAGAATTTGAATTTTAAAGCATTACACAAGCAATTTGTTGCTTTTGACTTAGCCTATAACTTAAAAAGAGCATTGCAGTATTCAGTTTTTCTTTCCATTAATAATCCTGGGTGGGGAAGAGTGAAAAAAACAGGGAAGAAGGTAGAAGACGATTGTATTGTACTTACCAAGGCCAGGGGTGGGGCTATTTCTGAATCATCAACCCTACATTACAAGTTACACCGGCATATCCAAAGGTCATTAAGGAAAAAACTGTGATAAACAGTTGGAGAAAAACAGGCTAGGAAAAGAAACTGAAAAAAACCTGTGGGCAGGGAAGTCATTAAAATAAACAGCTTTACTCATGGTAGAAATTGCCAATTCTTGACAATGTACCTAACTGTTGGTGACTTTTCATTTCTCTCTCTCTCTCTATAATCTTGCCCTTTTGCATAAACTACCACAAAGGAAGTTTTTCCATCTTTCCCATGGCAATTTGGTAATAAGAATAAATTGAATCATTGAAATTATTACTTATAAAGGCCACATTTTGGTATTCCAGCAATTTAAACTCTAAAGCAATAATGTATATTGTAAAAATTTCAAATAAAGCTTAAATTTCTATTTATTCAATAATTTTCCATTTCTTTCCCCATCAGTCTATTACCTAGACCCCTTGAGAAGCAGAACGTTTTCCCTTTTTATTTCCTTTCCTAATTTCTGACTTGGATCTTAATCAGTAAGAAATTCTGGAAAATGGAGATAGTAAGAGATAAAAGTATCCAAATTCTCTTAGTAGAGTGGGTTTTTTTTTTCCAAGAAATACAGATATTTTTTTTTTATTCTATATGTGTGTGTAAAGAGAAATATTACTTTTTATTGAACACTGTCATATAATTTATGTACCTCGAAGAGGAAACCTGAAAAATAACCTCTGACTGGTCTGATAAATTCCCTTTTCCTCAAGTAAGATCATAAATATGTATATATATATATATATATATATATATTATATATATATATATATATATATACGTATATATATGTATATATATGTTACATCTTATTTTTACTCAAAGATATTAGCCTATAGTCCCCTTACTTTAAATAGACACATGAAGTTATTAATTGATCCTACCTATAGAGTGATTTATACAAAGTAGTGCTTTAATAAATCTTTGTCGAATTGGGTGGAACCAAACTGAACTGAATTAGATAAATAACTTGGAAAACTTCACCTTACTGGACATGTTAGTTAATTATGGGATTTTGAATCGGCATTCTGTAGTTCCCTGTAGGGTTGCCTTATTGCCCTGTTACACTTCTTTTGGTTGAAATAACTAATACTATTTTCCCTTTAGATCATGGGACTAAGTTTGCAAATTTTCTAATAACAAATAAAGAAAACTAACTTATTCCATTTCTTTCCCAGTATATTCCTTGAGATTTTAAAGTTAGCACACTTGCATTCAAAAAGTTACTGAGGAAGTTCCTCTAATGAATGAAGTAAAAGACAGAGTGAAAGCATATCCCTCAATTCCTATCTCTGTACAAAGCATGCTCATATTTTATTTGCGCAGTTCCAACCCAATTAGGAAATAAATTGAAAAGAATTGCTCTTGCAATACTTTCTGGCAATACTGTATCTGTGTTGGTTGAAACATTAAGAAAGATACACTTACATGATCAGCAAGGACCTAACTTTAAAATTATGCAAAAGAGTAATGAAGTAGGTTATTACCATTTGAACTTTCTGCCTGTTGAGTACATCAAGTCTTTTATCTGGATCAAAAAAAAATACATAGATATCACAAAATAAGACTACATGGAAAGGAAGAGATAAAATGCAACTCTACTCATAAATGGTAGTTTTTTAAAGGGAAAAATGGTACTATAATAATCTTTCAATGAATTATTTTTACAGAACATTGCTAAATAACTTAGAATATAATTAAGTCATGGATTAACATTCTACACAGATGAAAAAAAAGAAAGATTTTCAGAAAGGACCTCCCTGCCCTTATCCTAAGGACATCTCTAGCTCCCTTGTAATACAAGTAGTAATTAAGTGGTACTCACTGCTAAGATGCAGCTGGCAACATCTGTCTCCTTGTTCTCACTCAAGCTTGTTCTCCAAAATCCCTTGGCCCAGACTAGAGCTTTAAGAGAATTAACCAATTTATTTTATCTTTCTTATGATACTTTGAAAGCTTACCTTTTATTACATTTGTGGCCATGATTTTCTGACCTACTAGCTTATAAGATCCTTTAGGAAAGGGGCTGTCATGCTTAAATCTTCTAAAATGCCAAGTGTGGTGCCTTGAACATGTGGATTTAATGGGTTTAATAGATCTCTCATCACATCAAGGGGTGTGGGGGTGCCATCTACATCGGTATAAATCGCATAGTTCATGACTCATATTCTTTTATACATCTTCCCTAAAAGATTCAGCCAACATATTAAACAGTATCCTCTAAATACTTTCCTTCCTCTTGAATATTTCATCAGTGCCGCTGCTGTACTCACTCTACTTTGCTAAGCTTCACTCTACATATGTGACTACTCCATTTCTTTTTCTTATCATAGATTTGCTAAATAATGTTCCAGTATTATTCATGTTGGTCATCACTAATAATATAACCTTTTAGATGATTAGCACATTTTATACTTCAAAGATTATAAAGTTCTAATATTTGAAACTGGTTATATAATTTAGAAAATAGGTTTTTTTATCTATTTCTTCTTCCCTATATCTCTCATGAAGTACAGAAAATCTCCAGACTGATTTCTTTTTCATAATTATGGACATCAAATAGAGAAAATGAACTATTTCTGGGGCTATATGGTAAAATCATGGTACCAGCTAACATCAGGAGCATCAGAGAGACTTGATCATTTATAAGAAATCCCTTTTCCGTTCAGAACCTGTTCCTAAACACTATTGGTGAGGAAAAGTGCACAGTTCGCATATAGGAGGTTATTTATACATTTTTGTTGAAGAAAAAAATGGATCTAAGTAACTGACTTTTAAGTGAGTAAATCCTGGAAATTTGAGGAGTTATGCTGGAAATGGTTTTAGAGCAAAATCAAGTGCTAATGGGAACATTAAAGACTTAGTATGCTCTACAAATATTCCATGTTGAGCTGGCAGAACCTTTGAGTCAAGAGGGAATTTGTGGGACATCCTTTAGACTGTAAGTCACCAGTTCTCATGACTGGGAAGTATATAGGGGGATGTGAGGGAGCCAAGTTGTTTAAGCTATACTCCTCTTTCCTAAATAATTTACAGTTTATCTTTTATTCATTTCTCTTCTCCCACCTTTGATATGATATAGAACAATTGAGCAAACCTTCTATCCTCATTCCCTATCCCCAAACTGCTATATATATGATTCATGTTTGAAACATTCTTTAGTGATGTTTTATTATTAACTCTCAAAAGATTTGGTACATCTTCCAAAAGTGTCTAACCTACTCCCACTTAGTCATTTATGCAAGGAAAGAATCTGGCTCAACATATGGATAAAATGTCCTAAGAGTGGGTTTCATCACTGTGCATGAATGCAGAGGCCTTAGTTTTGGACGCATTTTAGTAAACACAAATGACTAAACTATGTATCATCTAGAAATAACTTGAGAGGCCAGCTTTCATTTTTCAAATAACCCAATAAATACCTCTTAAATTTAAGTGTGATTTGTTGTGAAACCTACCATAAGTAATAAATTTAATTATTTCACTGTGCATGCACATGCATATTTACTTCACTGTTTATATTTATATATGTACATATAAATATGTAATTTATAAACATATATGTATAAGTATATATATAAAAATGTAAATATATAATTATATATTTTTTCAGAATATAAATTCCAAAATGTAGATGATTTTAAGCACAAAAATAAAATTAATAATCAAATAAGAGTAACTATAAAATCACTTTCTGAATTTTTTGTTTGTTTGTTTAGATATGATTTTAGTGGAGTGGGGAGGTATGTTCTGCATGAGGAAACCTTTTCTACACCAGCATAGATCTACAACTGTTAGGCAGCTTATAAATCAGAGAGAACTTCCCAAGGGCACTGATAGAGTAAATTCTTTGCCTTTGCTCACAAGGCTAGTGAGAGTTAGAGGCAGGTCATGTGCCCAGGTTGTCCTGACTGGAGGCCTTTGCTCTCTTTCTTCACTAGTAATATGAAGGGGGAAAAAGGTATATATATGCTTCCATTTTCAAAATTTAGCTGACTTTATGTTGGATTTCCCTCATTCAGCCTTTGTGGTATATTCAATGAGCACTGCACAGGGAGTCCACGAATCCTTGGCTTAGTTCTGCATTAGGCATTTTCTATCTGTGTGATGCTAAGTAAGTCACTTCTCCTCTCAATGCTACAGTTTCCTCATCTGAAAAATGAGGGGATGGAGCTTGAAGGCTTTGAAAATACAGTTCTTTTAACCTACTGACCTCTCCCCCAAAACAATGGAAATTTAAAAAAAAAGACAAATACAAATATTGAAAATCTGTAAATTATTTCTAGCAGCTCCCTTTAAATAACTTGAAAGGTATTAGGTATGCTAGTGGAAATACCTTCAGAAAATTAACATCTTGTTTTTAAAAAAATGACTAGCTAATATTAGCACCTCAATTCTACAAAGTACTTTCCTTATGAAATTTTTTTGAGGCAGGCTATACTGTTACTTAAAATTGCCAACACTTTACACATGAGAAAATAGGCTCAGGGATATGGGATAATTTCTCCAAAGTCACATAGCTCAAACGTTTAAGAGCTGGGACCTGAATTGACCCTTGCTCACTTGAGGTCTGTTTTCTACTATACTTTAACAACACAATTCCCAAGAGAAATGGTAGTATTTCTGTTATGATTATGTTCCCACTGAAATGCAAGAGCAAGATCATTTGTTTCCTTAAGTGACAGGCAAAAGTAGTAAGTATCAGTGACTCTATTCAGAATTTAGCTTTCTGACAAAAAGATATCAATATGGAAGTCAACTGAACGGGCAAGTCAAGGGGAAAAATTTTCTGAGCATCTGAAAGTAAATGAATTAGACTTTCTCTGCTTAATCAACAAGCATTTATTAAGCACTTATTATAGCACCAGGTTCTATAGGGTAAAGACTTTACGACCTATTCTTTCATAAGAAATTCTCTCCAGAACTCATTTTGAATCTAATTTTACAGAGATAAAAGAAAAATAAATTGAGAAAGGTGGCTTATTGATGTTAACTGATTCACTATTAATACTAAGTACAAATGCTTAAGGATGGGACTCTTAAACTTAGAAAGAAGACCTAAAAGAAACACAGCAATTTGGGAATATTCAATGACCTTAAATATTACCCTGAAGAAATGACTATATTACACTAAAAAGAAAATCAATCTTTATAGTAATGACACTTTAAGGAAAACAAAGAAATGAGTAATTTTAAACAACTCTAGGAACAAGTCTTCAAACAATTTAAGGAACAAGTCTTCAATTACTCAGAAATTGCATTGTCCAAATTTGCCTTTGTGCCTGGAGTAAGAATCTTGAAAACATGACCCTACAACAAGTTTGATACTGATTTAGATATGACCTTGGACTAGTCAGGCCTGTTCTGTTCATCAGGACATTTTCTGTAAAATGAGGGAGCTGGATTTAGGTAGTACAATCATACAAATGCATCTACTCCTAATAGATAATATTGTATTTTATTCTATAGGTTGATTATCCTATAGTTTAATTTCTGGAATTATTATAAATTTAATTTCACTAAGATTATTGAACATCTTCACATTAGTGCTTAGCATTTCCTTATTAATCTTTTTATTGAAGCATTTTCCTAAATTTTAAAGCAAATTTGTGAACAAAGCTCTATAACATTCCCCTCCCCCCTTGAATTTAGATATATAATGCCATGCCTTGAGGGGAAAAGCTTCTTAGACATCCAAAGGGGTTAATAAATTCACTGTTTCTATGCTCCCTTTGATTTAAGAAAGAATACTTTCTATTGCCCTAAATCCATTAAATAGATTAGTGGAAACTCCAGAGTTGGGACTAACCAAACTCAACTCTTTAAATTTACCTGATTTAATAAAAGAAATGACTTTAATATTTCAGTGGTTTTGTGATCTCATTAATATGAACATTCTTTCCATTGGTGCACACAGCCCAGACATCTCTTCAGATCCTGGGCTATTCTTATCCACATTTTCCCATTGCTGCTCCCCAGAGGAAGTGCTCCCTGTAGGTCTTTTTAAAATTATGTCCTCATTATTAAATTTGGGGGGAGGGTGTTTATATTGTCTATGATTTTTCCACATTCCTTTGCCATTTACTCTTCCTTGAGATAATTAAAAAAAAAAGATATGTTATATCGTTTGTACCACCTGCCTTACAGATTTCCTTTTGTGGTTTGATCCATTCTTACCAACTTTTTATTTTATTTTTTATACTTAAGGGACAATTACAATTCCCTTAGGGAATCAAAATGTCATGAGTAAAACTTGCAGTAGTTTCACTTTCACTGATGATTAAAATACGACATTATAAAAGATTCTGACAAATATATACTATTTTTTCTATTTGTTGTTTTCCTGCCAGGTTCATCTATGAATACTCAAAGTATTTTATAGTTTAATTAGTTTTCACACCAAGCTTTCAGAAGGATTGCTTGTTTCTTTTGCTTTTACTGTATTTTCCCCCTCTTTTATGAGCTGAAACTCCTCATAATCTTACATTATCTTCTTTTGTAATATTTTGCAAGTAAGTTTGTATAAGTGTAACTTTTCTTTACCATGTCTCTCTAACTCAAGGAGATAAAAATGTTTGCAGGCCCCCAGATTATTTGCTTTTTTAGCCTCTCTTTTATGATGTCTCACGTTGTTCAGTCTCAGTAGGGAATGGTAAATATAATAGACAATATATTTGCTTTTTTTCCATTGTGTGTGTGTGTGTGTGTGTGTGTGTGTGTGTGTGTGTGTGTGTATGCTTGGCATTCTCACTTGTTTGAACAGGTCAATATGAAAATGATGAAATTCTATAGAGCATCTTTTCTCACTTAAAATTTTAAGCATGAGAAAGATGCTCAGTACACATCTAATTATCTCTTTCTAAAAAGTACTTGATGTGTAGTCTTCCAGACTCTACACAACAATCTCCAATGAGGGTCAAGTCACTAGTTCCTTCAACACACTATTTTGCTTTAGAGCAGATGTAATTGTTGGACACCTAGATGACTCAATGGAGAGAGTGTTGGTCCTGGTATCAGGAAGAATCATCTTCCTTTGTTCCAATCTGGCCTCAGATACTTACTAGCTGTGTGACCCTAGGCAAAACTCTTAACCCTGAATACCTCAAGACTGACATCACTTGAACATTTGGTTCTAATATGGCTCCAACACAAGAAGCAGATCATTCCCTGTCTGGTAAGAAGTAGCTATCAATTTAATTCTTTGTAATACTGTTTGGTTCCCACCATGGTCAGGTCCTAATGATGCTCCTGAAAAACGGCATTTATGACATATGTGTCAGCCTTTTGGTATTACAAAAATCTTTATTCCCTTTCATCTCTTAAAACCAATTTATATTTTTGAACATACTTTTCTGGCTCTACCTCTGCATTTACATAAAGAAATGTCTGAGTATTAGATGCCTAAAACTATACTATGATATTTTTTGGAACACCTTATATGTGTTTAATTGTTTGAGGATATCTTATTGATTATTTCAAATAATTTCTTTTCCTCTTTAGACTCTATATCAAAGGTATAGATGTCACAGTTACCTTTATGGTGGAATCTTTGTTCATGTTCACTCTGAGTTTCACAAGAGAATGTTGCCAATTCTCTCAAGAAATGATGGATATTACTGCCTTTGTGTTCATCATGAAACCAATGCTTCCTAATGCTCTTTTATATTTCCAAGGTAGCAGGTAGAAATAACGAGAGGAAATAATTTTCTTTTTGTATTTCTTTTAGCACAATGATATTCTTGGAAGGACAACATCTGAATTGGAAACCAAATATGAATACTGCTTAGCTGTGGTACTCTGGGCAATTTATTTAACATATTTGAGCATCAGTTTCTTTTATTTGTAAAATGGGGTTAGCAATATATATTATTCTACTGTCACCACAGGCTTGATATCAAGACATTTTGCCATAAATTTTAAATTTTATATATTGAGTATTACTACCACACTACTACTGCTATTACTACTTTTTTTTTATAAGTAATCTATTATATCTAACTAATGTGATAACTTTCCTAATGGTGTTCTAAATACACTCCCACTGAGAAATATTACAATTTATTTAGATTTGGGTTTTGAAATGAGAGAAATATAATATTTTGAATCTTAAAATAAAATACAACAGTGTTCATTTGTGCAGAGTCTCCATGTACCTTTCACCTATGCACCTAAGTGCCTTATGTGGTAAAAACATGTACTTGAGATATTAAGCAATTCAGTCAAACCACAAACTTGGACACAATATAATGGAACATTAAAAAGTCCCTTCATGAAGCCAATGCCTCATGGAATATTAATCTTGAATTATTTCCTGAAACTTGCTAAACTAGAGATCTTGCAGATTTACTAGAAGAAAAACTAATATTGGGACCCTCTCCTTTATAATCTGGTATTCATTGTTAAGAGTGAATTAGTAGTTCCAAATCAAATATCCATGGAGGCCACAGAGGTTTAAGTCTACTATTTTCCAAAAGGTTATATGTAAAAAATCCAAATTCTCTAATTCATTTAAAAGAGATAGATTTAATTCCTTTTACAAGGATCTTCACATCCATTACATTTACAAATAGCATTCAATTATCAATATGCTCAAGCAGCAGGAGAAAATGTTTTAGGGCAGACAAAGAAATGAGATCTCCCAAGAAAAAATGATTCCAAAACAAGTGACCATTTCAATATAAAAAAGAATATTAGAACTGCCAAGAGAACATGAAAAAGAAGAGATAGTATATGGGGCAACGTAGATAGCTGAGTATTTATTGGTTGTAGTTTTCCAATGATAAGGAAAAGAGTATTCTGGGAAAGGCTTTTGGAGAAGTGTTCTTTTGTTCGTTAATGAATCTAAGATATAAATGTAAACTACTGTTTTCAGTTACTCATACAACTAAGCATCAGCTTATATGTATAATTGTAGATTCACAAAACTTTTCATGACAGTACCTTAAAAACCATTGGCTCAAATTCATTACTGAACAAGAATCCTTTGTTCAGTGTACCTGCAAAGTGGCCATCTGCCCTTTGCTAATAACAATATGAGGTTAAGGAACTAGGTGAGGAATATATTCAGTTTTATATACTGTATTTTCTGTTACTATTGGTGTTTTGTTTCCCTGGGAACTAGTGTCTCTAAGGCAATTTTGAATATAGGTGTGCCTTGATTTATAGTAGATAATAGATGTATTCCTTAAAATTATAATTAAATCATATTTTAAAAGTGATAGGATTATTGACAATTTAAAGAAGCCTTGTGGTGATTTATTGGGTAATATAAGTAACCTTCTCATCATTATTTCAAGTTTTTGTTTTGGTATTAGTCAGTCAATATTTGTTAATCAACTACTGGGAATATAGCAGTAAGTTAGATTCTATGGAATTCACCTTTCTAACAATTTTTAGATGAATTGGTAAGGCAAGAAATACATACAATCTCTTCAACTTCCTCCTGCTCTTCCAAGGAAGTGTATATAGTCTAAGGTACAATTCTAGACCTTTTTCTAACAGTAAAATGTTTCTAGTGCTCATCTACTACCATGCCTTCAGTTAGCACCTTTCAGTGCATGACTCACAAATCTACCTCTACCTTAGCCTCTTCTAAGATTTCTGATATTCTATTTCTGACCCTTTGCTGGATGTTGTATTACCACCTCAAATCCAATATACCTACACCTTGAATACATCACCTTCTCTAAACCTGCCTCTTTACCTCATATCCCTATTTTGGTGAAATTTACCACCATTCTCAGAAATCTCTAGGTCCAAATCTTGAAAAAATCTACTACTTCTCTCTTCCCTTCATCCTGAATATAGCTCATAGGATTTAAAGCAGTGAAAGACTTTAGAGATCTAGTGCATTGTCTTCATTTTATGGGTAAAGACCCTAAGGCCCAGGGAAGTTAAGTGGCTTACCTTCAGTTACATAGGTTATAAATAGTAGATTCCAAACTCTTGCTTTGATTCTAAATCCAGAGTCCTTCAAATTGATTACAAAGTCCTTTTCCTTGCATTCTTGAAATATCTCTTATCATCTGTTCTTTTTCTTTCTTTTAACTCTTAGACCAAATTCTACCTTCCAAATATTTTTTCATATATGACACTTTTTTATATGTTACTGATTTGTGTACTCCTCTCCCTTCCCATATTTGAATAGTAAACCTCTGCCACTGTGGTCAACTTACTTGCATTGGTGAGTTCACACTGGAATTTCCATTTTGAGGGAAGGCCCAGTCATCCATCTTTCATTTCTGTCTCAACTCTTTTCCCATGCCCAACCTATCTTCTGTCTGCTTTTATGTGTTTTCTTCTCTGATTAGAAGCTACATTCCTTGAGGATGGGCACAATCTTTTTGCTTAAACTTTGCTTATGTATACCAATACTTAGCACATGGAAAAATCTAATATGTTGTTAACCTAATAAGAGCCCAACATAGAGACACTTCATAAAAGTTTTAAGTTGAGTTGAATGAGAGAACAATATAAATCATCACCTCAGACTACAAATGTTCTCAAATTTTATAAGAAGGTTAGAGATTGAATTTATTATTTCATTAATATAGGGAAATCCGAGAAGGAAGAATTTTTTTCTGTCAATGATAATTACTTGTACCTTATCTATAGCTTATATTATTAGACGGCTACCTACTTAAAAGTTATATAACTTGAATAGGGTTACACAGCAATATGTGTTAAGTGGATAGACTTGAACCCATAAAAGCTAGGACATCCATCACAATGTATTACCTCTTTGAGGAGAAAGAACTCAAAATTGCCCATAGTAGCTAGGGAAAGCTCTATATAACAGATAAAAGAAGGAAAAAAATAGTACTACACTCAATGAGATAATATAGGTGAAAGAACTCTCAATACAGTGTTTGACAATTATAGGGGGTTAATATTTTATGCACTTGGGGAAAATCCAATAGCAGCAGGTGATTTGAATTAGGTAGAAATATCCCTGGCTTTTACGTCATTCTTGCCCTTTATCTTTAAAAAAGAGGGAATGATGTGTTCGTAGACACATATAATTAGTGTGGAAAAAAATGTTAAAAGATGATTTGAGAAGCTTAGCATGTCCTTAGAAGACCTGTAGCTATTTAATACATAAGAAAGAACCAGACAGACCTAGATGCTAGGATCAGCACCTGAAGAACCACAGACCAGAAACAAGTAAGATCCGGTTAGCAGAAGTCTGACAAGACAAAACCAGAGTATGCACTGGGAGCTTGAAGAATTTATCAGAGAATACAGGAGACAAGAGAAGGAAGGAGGAAAAAAAGGAAGGAAGGAATAAAGGAAAGAAAGAAGGAAAAAAAGTGAATTTTAATAGGCTTTTAAAAAATCTTGTTGCAAACAAATTTATGTGTATGATGCAATGGTCTCTAAAATACTGTGTCTACATATTTTTGTCATTTAATTAGTATTAAGCTTTTAAGTAGCCTGGAAATTACCAACATTTTAATGCTAGATGGCTCCATTGGATAGCAGGTTTATTGAAAGTGATAAATAAATTTTTAAAACACTTTTAAAAATCAGAATTTCAATTCTTGAAAAAAATATTCCTCCCTATTGTAGAGTATCCCATTCCAATTAAACACACACACACACACACAGGGCAGCAAAATCATTAGAGACAAAACAAGGTTAATTTGCTGGGTAAATGACAGGGAATAGAAATGTTAAACATTAAACATCTCTGAAAACAGTTCTCTGGATCACTGTGAAACATGACGGAAGCTCTCCCGCATCACGCTTAAGGGGAACATTTGGTTCTGTGTGGTCAGAAAGAAATTTCCTTCTGAACTAATATTACAGAATTTAGGATGGCCTCCAAGGTCCCATCCAGTTTAAAATCTATGATCCTCCAAATGATAGGTCTGATTCTTCTGAAGCATTTATCATCAACCTCTGTAGGAGTCCAAGTATGAAGTTTTAGATCATCAATCTATCCCTGCATGAGCATTTAAATTAATTAGATTTCACAATAGATTTAGAAAGACAAAAAATGGCCCTAACTAGGAAGACAGTGTCTGGTTCTTAGCTCACTATCAGTATTTGCTTCTCAACATTAACAATTCCCTATATTCAAATAATAATAGCAATAGTTAATATTCACATTGCAATTTTATATTATATATATATATATACATGTATGTATGTATTACATCATTTCATCCGATACAATATTTTACAGTTTACAAGGCATTTCCTCCATTGTCATTTGAGCTTTATACAACAATCCTGTAAGTCAGGAAATTCAGCTATTATCTCTTTTAATAAATAATAGCAATAAAAAATAGTCAAATAACTAACACTTTTATATTATCTTGTACCAGGTTCTGTGCCAAGTGCTTTACAAATAGTAAGTCTTTTGAACCTCACAACAGTTCTGTGAGTTGGGTGCTATTATTTCTCCATTTTAAAGGTGAGGAAACTGAGTCCAAATCAAGTTAAATGACTTCTCCATTTGTAAGTATATGACACCAGATTTGAATTGAGGTCTTCCTGACTCTAGGCCTAGCACTTGATCCAGTAGGCCACTTAGCTGTCTACTATGGGGAAACTGAGTCTTGTGTCTATTAAGAAAATTACCCAAGGATAAAATAAACAATGAAATAAGAACCAAAAAGTTTCTGGCTTCCAAAACAATGTTCCTACAATAACACTAGGCCTGGTTTATATAACTTACAATCAGTGTTTACATATAATAAAAACATCAGATAGAGCTTAAATTCTGCTTTGCCTTGCTTTATGTCTGTCACTAATAGAGATATTTTTGAACACATTCTATCTACCATGATATGGGAACTTTGGCTCACAGTCCCTGAAGGGGTATCTTTAGTTGGTTCAATGGGCAACTGGGAATCTAGTGTGGGGGGACAAAAAAATAGAATAAAACTCTACACAGCTTAACTCATTCTTCTATTAAAATGTGTTCAGGGATATACAGTCCACATGGAAGATCTCTCAGGTCTGAGACTTTCAAAATTCATACATTCTCAGCCCTGAAAAATTCATATTTGGCTTTCAGGTCAATTTAATATGAAAGGAGGGGCAGTTAACCCTAAATTCCTAGGATCTATATTTTGGTGTCTTAGACTATAACACCTATTAAATATTGCAATAAAATACACTTTATATATTTGTAAAGACCAAAATAAAGTCTTTTCCCCTAAATTTAAGATTTCATTAAAGTTCTATCTTTGAATATGTCAACATATCCAAATGTATGAACAGTGGGAATAAGACCTTAACTATATTTGTAGGCAATTTTCCTGTTTGAAAATGACCAAGATCCACTAACCCCATATCCCTGAATGTGCACAATGCATGTTGTCACTTTCAGAGGTGCCATTATGAAGTGTCCAAAAAGTCCTTAAATGATATCAGATTGGACATGTGAAGATGTCCATTGCTATTTCGACATTTCAAGAGCAGACAGGAATTCTTTAAATCCTCAGACTTTTGCTGGAGACTTTTTCCTGCATACTGAATCAAAAGAGAAAATAAGACGGAGGGTGACCTTTATAGCACTTTTCTATCTCTTTCCTCTGGCTAATTAAATTGCAAATCCCAGAATGCTGGAGACTGAAGACACTCCACAAGTCACATTGAATGCTCTCTCCCCACAAAAGACCCCATAGCCAGAATTTGCTTATTGTGGTGGTGGTGGTGGTGGTGGTAGTGTTTCAGTTGTTTTCTACTCTTTGTGACCCTGGGGATCCTATGGCCCATGGAGTTTTCTTGGCAAAGATATTGGAGTGGTTTGTCATTTCCTTTTCTAATGGATTATGGGAAACAGTGGATAGGCAACTTTCCCAGGGTCACACAGCTACTAAGTAAGGTTGGATTTGAACTCAGGTTTTCCTGACTTTAAGCCTAGTGCTCCATCCACTAAGCCACTTAAATGTCTTCTAGGAAAACAGAGGCTTAGTGACTTACCCAATGTCACACAGCTAGTCCGAGGTCAGATTTGAACTCAGTCCTTCCTGATTCTGGGCCCAGTGCTCAATATACAAAGCAATAGCTCTCTCTAGCATTTGCTTAAAGATATCTAATTAGAGTTGACACACAACATCTAGAAGCAGCACATTGTAATTAAGAAATTTTTTTCACTTAGATATAGCAAAAATTTGAGGCCAGTGAAATCTCCTTTCCCAAAATTTAGGGCCTATTCAAGATAATTGAGATATCAAAAAATCTAAGAGAGAGATCACCTTCAAAGAATCTATCATATCTATTTCATCCTTACTGATAAAAATTAATTTTAAAATATGTTTTCCCTTGATATTTCTTTCACTTTAGAAGGAAAGCATGGTTGCTAAAGTCATCCAAGAACGTTTCTACTCTAATCTAGAACGTGAATGGATGATTTAAATACCCTCATCTTTGCTATATTTTGATTCCATGCCATAGTGCCTCATGAACTATTCATCTATTTTCACTTTCTGCCCAAGAGGTGTGCAGATGGACAGTAGCACTGCTGCTTTTTTCTCTTACCATTCAACCTCACCCAAATAATTCCTTTAAGTATTTCAGTGTTTCCCATGTGCAGTTCTGAACCACCTTACAAATATGCAGTTTTCATTCACACACCTGTTGCAACACCCCATTTATTTATTCCATTCTGTTTGAATTAGGTATACTCAGAGGTTTGCTGGTAAATTTATCAACCAGTTCTCCAAAAAACAAAACAGAAAAGTACCCCAAACACATTTGTAGAATTAGTATATATATATTAGTATTTTCTCTATCAATTCCTTATGTCTAGATAATCAGCAAAACAACTGATCAAGCCTGGATTTGCCCATTTCTGAGGTGTAAATACTTACATTGAAAATTGACAAATCAGCTCTCATTAGTCATTTCCAGCTGGTTCTACATCTTGGCTATACTTTTCCAAGATACATACTGCAATCATGAATTCATTCTTACCAGTTTCAAAGATACTATTGAAATCAAAATTATTTCCTCGAGTTATGCTCTCTAGTTCATTTTCCTTGTTACTCATACACTATACATTTCTATATCCTGAGTCCTTGGATTTTATTGTTAGCTACTTTCTTAGACTACATTCACACACACACACACACACACACACACACATACACACACATACAAATATATATATATATATATATATATACATAAATATATATATATTTGGTTTTCTACCATACTTAATATTTCCTCTTTATATAGTACAGAATATGGAAAGACACAGGCAGCTATCTTTCAAACTCATTTAGATTTGCAGAACTGTTACAACCTCATAAGCACAATCTATCCTTGACTAAGACTTACTATTCCCATATTAAAACATAGTTCAGAACTGTAGATAACTATTTTAAAAATTATTAATAGGAAAATAATGATATGGCTCCTGTCTTAAATTGTAGCCAATTTTATGTTTATGATATGGTTTTGGACTTGTACATTTCCTTCTTAATGAAAAAATTCTAGGTAATGTATATCAAATATTAATTATTCATAATGTAACAAAATGAATATAGTATTATATTAAGAAATGCTAAGAAATAACACCTATATAGCTTGGTTTATTATTCTTTTTTTTCTATTTATGCCTAAGTGTGTGGTTTTAGGTTCAATTTTAGTATCCTTAAGCCAAAATTTCAAAGGTCAAAGATGCATTTCGTTAGCCAGACGATTTCTTGACTACAGGAAAAATCTGGAAATCAGTCTTTGTGATAGCCAAATGTCTCCATTAAGAAGGATGACTGCTGTTCTGTCCAGTATGGAAAGGTATTGATTTATGTATTGTTTTAAGGATATAATGCATCCATGTGCTACTGTAGTAGGCATATAAATCACTAAATAAGAGAGAAAAAATTCAAGAATGCGAGTGTTCCAAAAAAACGAACAAAGAAATAAAAAAATACGCAAATTTCCAAAGGCAGATGAGCTCTGATTAATAAGAGAAAGATATTAATTCATACCTTGTAAATTGCCTGGATCAGGAGAGGTAATTTTCAAATGAAAATAAAAGTTGATATCTTCATGTTATTCGTGATACTTTTAACCTAGATTAATCTGTTCATGCCAAATGGGGAGGGGTTTAAGTGTATTAATAACTCTTACATTATCATCCAAAGAAGCCAATATTTCAAAGTATTGATGGAAGGTTTATGTTTCAGTCTAATAACACATATAAATAAAATTGACTTGGGGAAAATGATGAGTATTAAATGGTTCAACAATGGTTTTCAGAGAATATATTGGTACGGGGTTCAAATTATTCAAATTGGTTTGTATGATGAAAAAGATTCTAAGTCAGAGCTATGACATGAGTCAAAATAAAAATAACTCTTGCTCTTCACAATTACTTTCCCAATAGATTTGACAGAATCCTATATAAAAGCAAAAAAGAATTTCACTAAATCATTCCCTCTCTAAACAAACAAAATCCTAAATTAGAAGAGAGAACAAAGGCAAGAACACTGATAGGTGAGTGATTCAGTCCCTGGAAGATTTTCTTTAATATCATGCATTACTACTCATGGCAGAAATAGCACTACTTGAGATTATGCTTTAAGATCATGTGACTTAGCTTTTTCATTTCCATAATGTTAAGGCAATAATAAACTTTTGTCTTTCCATATTACAAAGTTATTTTATTTTATAGTGGGGGTTGCATTAATATTTCCTGTGCAGGGTTTTGTACTTTAATTTGTAGCTTGGTTGGAACATGTTCCCTTCTCTAACTTGTTTGCAGCAACCAGCTTTGTAGAAGTGCCCAGAAGAAGTCTTAGGGCATGGGACACTGATGAAATGGAAATTGGCCATTGATCACTATTTAACAATAACCCTAGAAGACAGAACACACCTGACGTGGGACTGGTTACAAAGAGATAGTCATTTCACCTTAGGAGCTTGAATTCTAATTTTTTTGTGGAGATTTCCCAGTCAACTCCTGAAAAAAAGGAAGACACAGGCGCTGGGCACAAAGTAAGATATGAAGCAATATCTGATAATGGTGAGTAATTCAATTATAAGAAATGTCTAGGGCTGCATTCATATAGGCACATATTTACTCCCCAGTGTTTAAAGGGCAGTCTTCCTTCCTAGATGACAACCTAGGGAGAAGTCATTGTTTGGAAGTTAGGCGGTTCCCATCTCTGGAGCTTGGCGATAAGTATGACATTTACTCTGTCAGAGCAACGCAGTCGTTATTCTGTTTTTGTCTCTCCCTGGTTCTTTTTGCTCCTGAATATGACCCTCATGAATGGGTGGGTTGTTCTGCCTGTGGGAAATAAAAGATTCCTTCTGTGACCCCAGAGCTCCTCACAGAGTTGGAGTGACTTGTGACAGGACTGCTTTTATGTCTCCCTTTGCTTTCCAGTGTGGAGTACAATTTAAATATTCAGTGGTATGGTAATTATTCTAAAATATTCATGTAATTGAATCACTGAATTTTAGACTTGGGAGGGACCTCCATGGTCATTCAGCCCAATGTCTCCCTAAAATATGAAAACTGTCTATAACATCCCTATGAAAGAGCCATGGAGACTTCACTTGAAAAATTCTTATAGGAAAGAAATCCACTACCACTAAAGTGGCCTATTATCAGACAAATTTAATGGTTAGGAAGTTTTTTTCTTTGTATTGTTTGGAAGTCTGGATCTCTAACTTATTTCCATTAGTTCTAGTTAAAAGCAGGCAGATATTAACAAACCTTTATGAAAACCATTTGCATTGATGATCATTTGTGGTTATTTTATACAGAGTAGTAAAAACAGGATCCATTAGTCATAAATCTTTTTTAAATACCTGCTATATGTCAGACTGTGGATAAAGGAATTTATTGTTTAATGGGTGAAACAATATGCCTATATATATGTATATTTGTATATATATATATATACATATATATATATATGTATATATATATATATGTATATATATATATATATACATATATATATATATATATAGAGAGAGAGAGAGAGAGAGAGAGAGAGAGGGAAACAAGCTAACAAACCTACATTAAAAAAATTGAAATAATCAACAAAGGGAATGCATTAGACCTCAACTAGGAAACCTGTGTTGAAATCTCAACTCTAATAATGTTTTCTTTCTTCACAATCTTAGGGAGCTTAACCTCTCTGGTTTTCATTTTTTCTCATTTGCAACAAGATGGAAAGGACAATACCTTAATCTTCCTTTTTAACCGAGGTTTGCTTTAGCCAGCTCCCACTGATTTTAAGAGAGTGTTGTTAAATATTTTGGAAACCAGCAAATGCCACAAATTACAACTTGATTTATTGTTTTGATTGCCTAGACTCGGGGTGGAGCATCTGCCATCTCAAGGCCACATGTGATCTTCCAGGTCTTCAAATGCAACATGTGAGTGAATTCAAACTTCACAGAACAAATTTCTATAATAAAAGGATTTTTTTCTGTAAAACTTCGACTCAGTCAAAAAGCCACACTCGAGGACCACCATTTGTGGTCTTGAGGGAACAGATTTTTTGTCCCTGGTCTAGACAATAAAATGATGGAGAAAATGTTAATAAGGCAGATTAAACTTAGAAGTCCATTGTGTTTGAACTAGCTGTGTACTGGCTGAACTGGCTGTATCCTGCTTCACAGGGATATTTACTGCTCACTGGACTATAATTCTGAACTCCTCAGTATGTATATCCTAGACTTAGATATATGTATATTCATTTATCTTGTCCAAAGTCATTGATGGGTGACAGATTGGGTATTTCTCAGTCAGCCCTTACTGTTAATTGATTTAATGGCTTTTTTAGGCCTAAAGCCACACCTCCCTAAAACCATGCCTGCATAGTAGATACTGAAAATGCATGTTCCTTTTTAACCACTCCCTAATCCCACCCTGAATCACTTAGCAAATCTGGCACATGTTTTACTGTAGTATAACCTATATAAACTTTACCTGTACTCCCTTTTAAATCCCAGGTTCCCTAAGAACTCTAACCTGCTGGAAAGTGTAACAATAAATCTTTGCCACCTTGACTTCAAGAATGCTTGAGTTTGTGAATTCATTCCAGAACATTCTTCCCTGTACTCTGGTCATTGAGAGGTCCTTGAATTTCCCCACTTCAAACCACAGCACTCCCATATCACTTTAGAATCCAGATGTGCAAAGTCATCATGGGCAAGTCACATAACCCTATTGGCCTCAGTTCCTCCTCTATAAAATGAGCTGGAGGAGGAGATGGAAAACTACTCTGTATCTTTGCCAAGAAAAAATCAAACAAGATCACAAAGACTTAGACATGACTTAACTAAAACAATAACAACAGATAGAAGGAAAGATATGTGTGGGGGAGATGATTAATTTCAAAGTCCATGAACGTGCCCTTATATTTCCTATATTCCATGTTATATAGGAGACTGTAGGTTCTTGAAGGCTAAGTCAGCAAAGTGAAATATTCAATCTCTTGAAGGCCTTATTAGGATAATATGATTTTGATTGCTGCCCAACAAGAGACTCTTTGATCTGTAATCTCCCCCAGAACAAAGAAAAGCACGAATGAAAATGGAAAACAATTCCATGAATTAAGAAAAAAATATTACTGCAAAATTGCTTAATTTGTCTTTACAAAACAAACAAAGACCTTTAAAGTAAACTGGAAATGAGAGGGATTATTAATAATTTCTCCCCAGTGCATTGTAGACTTCTTGAGAAAATAGTAGGAATAAAAACCAGCAAAAAGAGAAACCACTGCTACACCTTGTTATAAAGAAGAAAAAATGTTATGGGCATGACAATATAAAGACAGAAGTACAGATGTTTGGAGAATTCTAATATTTAATGATTAAAATCAGTTTTCAAGTCTATGCTAAGGACCATTGTCAGAAGAAGTCAAGTATTGACAATGAAAGCTGGGCACTTTTATTAAACTATTTTTCAAAAATCTTTTTTTTTATTTTATAGGTATTTATTACTTATAACATTCTTGGGAGTGTTTTCTTTATTGATGGAATTATTGACTCTAAAAAGTGTATTGATATATCAAAAAACAGAAGTGTTCTGGAATTTAAAAAAATCCCAAATATAGTATTATATGTATTGCTATGGAGATACACTAATATGATTTTATAGCATGTCACCAATTAGAAAAAGTTGAAAAACTTTATCCCAGAGATTGAAATAAATATGGTTAATGATGTGGTAATTCACTTTGCTTTAAATTTTTTTTTAAATCTATGACATAGAGAATTGGCTTTGAGGAAAAAAATGTTTATTTGAAATGCATTTAATATTTAATATGATAAAAGTGTGGCTTAATGATAAAAATGTAAGAATATATGTCAAAACTTTGCAAATAACACCAAGTTGTTTAAAACATGTAATAACACCAAAAAAGGACATTTTGCATTTTTTAAAATGAGGAATACAATTTTAAGATTTATTGTTTGCCAATACATTTTATTACTTTTCCTTGTCTCAGTTGATGTGTATTCCGCTATAAACATTGAGTTTTATGCAAAGGTTGCAAGAATAATTTAAATAAATTCACTATTTGCATAGATGTAAGTATGCAATATTATAGATGATACAGATAAAGTGAAATGTCTATCTAGAAGGAATAGGGAGTAAACCAGGGATAGGGAACCTGTGGCCTCAAGGCCTCATGTGATCTTCTAGGTTCTCAAGTGTGACCCTTTGACTGATCCAAACCATTTGCTCTGTGCAGTATGCATGATACCTTTTTCTACCTTTTAGTTTCAGAGTAGAAATTCTCAAACTTTTTGGTTTCAGGAATCTTCCACATTCTTAAAAATTATTAAGAACCTACCAAAGAACTTGTATGTGTGTGTATGTGTGTGTGTGTGCATGCACACATGCATGTGTGTGAAATATCTGCTTATATTTATCTTATTAGAAATTAGAATATCTGTTATTCTGAAAATAGTTTTGATATCATGGACCTATAAAAGAGTTTCAGAGTCCACAAGAGCCCCCACCTAGACCACACTTTGACAACTACATATTTAGAGTAATATCACACCAAGGTATTAAGTCATTTGCCCAGGCTCACAGTTCAATGTATGGTTTGAAGTAGGTGATTTGGACTTTCAAGGACAACTGTATATTCATTTTATCACGATTCCTTCCACCTATTTATCTTCCTTCCTTCCTTCCTTCCTTCCTTCCTCCTTCCTTCCTTCCTTCCTTCCTTCCTTCTTTCCTCCCTCCCTCCCTTCCTTTCTTCCTTCCTTCTTTTTCCTTTTGTCTCTCCATATTTCTATTTATCGTTCATTTTTTATTCATCTACCTTATAGGTGTTAGTTGTGAAGATGAATGAGCTACACTATTGAAGCTTAGTTAAACTACAGATGCTGTCTGTCAACAACACTGCTGTGTAAGCCACATGATTTTAGTCACATGCAATGATGGAGATTCTATTTTCTTTTTCTCTCCAGATGGCATCACCTTCTTTTATTTTTTTTGATTAAAAAGGATGTAGCCTTATTTCAAAACTTGGATTTTGAAAATGTAGCACTATTTTTTAATGATAACCTCCAAAATTGAAATCTCCATATTAAAACAAATCTTTAGTTATCTAATGCGCATTAACATGTGTGTGCATACATATACCCATGTAATATACATACACATTGTAGTTGTTCAGTCATTTTTAAATCCATTTCTTTGTGACTCTTTTTTGGATTTTCTTGACATTTCCTTTCCTAGCTCATTTCAAAGATGAGGAAACTGAGGCAAACAAGGATAAGCTACTTGTTCACATTTAGTAAGCATCTGAGGCCAGGTAGGAACTCAGGAAGATGAGTTTTTGACTACAGGCCCACTACTCTCTACTGGGTCACCCAGCTGCCCATATACAAACACACACATGCCCCCTGATATATATATATATATA
>CM053771.1:415223374-415243114 GCA_028658325.1 Potorous gilbertii
GATTTCCTCACTGGGACTTCAAAATACCAATGAAATCGAAGTATAAAAAAGCCCATTGATACACTGAATTATAGCATTTTTGTTTGTTCCTTTAGAGAATGTTATTTACTTGCGTGGATTCTCATGGTAACATTTCACATTATGGGAGTCTACTAAAAGTTTCTGTGTTCTCTTTTTATCATATTGCAGGTGTTTCAGTTACATGTTACTCTGGAAAAAATGAAGCATTACTATATGATGAGCAAACAGTAGTTATGTTTGAGCTTATAATGGAAAACACTGACAGATCTTCAAAGTTGTTAAAGAAAACATTCTTCTTCACTTGTTAGGTAGCTGGAGTAGTAGTAATGTACCAGGTGTGCTTGGTCTGGGGCTACAGAAGCCAAACTAAATAGTATGATTCCCAAAATGCAACATTTTTCTGAATTACACCACTAAACCAGTCACTCAGAATTTCCCAGGCTCTCTTGGAAGAAATATATATTTTTAAAAGGCAAAGAATTTTGTTCCTGTCTGATCTGGTCAAATTCAACAAATATTATTAAGTGCCAGCTGCATACAATTATCGAGGGAGATACAGGGATTAGCCAAAACATAAATCTCTTTCCTCTTAGAAGTTAAAAGTCTATTTGAGAGATACGGCACATTCACAACGAATTGTATTGAAGTATAATACATCAAACACACATAAGAAAGGTATTAATAAAGTTCTATGTGAATTCCAATGAGCAAACCTTATTTGGGGCAACTAGGAAAATGTCTGTGAGGGGTCAGTATTTAAACTAGGCTTTACAGGGTAGGTAAGACTTGAACTATGGGTGAAAAGGAAAGGCAAAGTTGATCAGCAGGTTAACATTCAGGATCCCTGGAATCATGACTGAAGTTTATAATCAGAGTTCTAATAAAGCATGTTTATTTTTGAACCAACCTCAGTGTCATACTCAACTTTTCATTCACTTCAATTACATTCAGTAAGTTGCAAAACTGTGTTTTCTTCTGTCTTGACAACTCTTTTTTCCCCTTCTTTCTTCTGACCCCTACCTTGGGGACCCTCATCACTTCTTGCTTGGGCTATTACAAGATCTTTCTGTTTATTATTCTTGCCTTGAGACATTCTCACCCCAATCCACACTCTACACAGTGCCTTAAATTTTTAAAATTAATTATTTTGTTTATTGTTAGTTTACAACGTTCAGTTCCACAAGATGTTGAGTTCCAAATTTTTTACTCCCCCTCCCCTCTGCCCACCCAAAACATCATGCATTCTGATTACCCCTTCCCCTAATCTTCCTTCCCTTTTATCGCACTCTTCATTTCTCTTATTCCTTTCCCCTCTACTGTCTTGTAGGGTAAGATAGATTTCTATATCAAATTTCCTGTGTCTTATTTCCCAGTTAGAGATAAAATCAAATTTTAACATTCATTTTAAAAACTTTGAGTTCCAACTTCTCTCCCTTCCTCCCTCCCAACCCATTTCCATTTAGAAGGTAAGCAATTCTATATAGGTTGTACATGTGTAGTCATGAAAAACACTTCCGTAATAGTCAAGTTGTGAAAGACTAACTACATTTTCTCTCCATCCTATCCTGCCATTTATTCTTTTCTCTCTTTTTACCCTATGTCTCCTCAAAATGTTTACATTTAATTATCCTCTCTTTCCATTTGCCCTCCTTTCTATCATCCCCCATATCACCTGCTTATCCCATTCCTCCTACTTTCCTGTTGTATAAGATAGATTTTTATATCAAATTGAGTGTGTATATTATTTCCTCCTTAAGTCAAATGTGATGAGCTTAAGGTTCACTCTTTCCCTCTTCCCTCCCCTCCCCACCTTTCCTTTCATTAAAAAAAAGCTTTTGCTTCCCTCATTTATGTGAGAGATAATTTACCCTATAGTATTTCTCCCTTTCTCCTTCTCCCAATGTATTCATCTGTCACCCCTTAACTTTATTTTTTTACATATCATCCCTTCATATTCAACTCACCCTGTGCCCTCTGTCTATATGGATAATCTCTCCAACTACCCTAATACTGAGAAAAGTCTTGAGTTACAAATATTATCTCTTCATATAAGAATGTAAACATTTCAATATTAGTAAGTCCCTCATGATTTTTCTTTCCTGTTTACCGTTTCATGCTTCTCTTGATTTTTGTATTTAAAAGTCAAATTTTCTATTCACCTCTGATATTTTCCACAAGAATACTTGAAGGGCCTCTATTTCATTGAATGACCATTCCCCCACCCCCACCCCCCAAAAAAAGTATTATGCTCAGTTTTGCTGGGTAGTTGATTCTTAGTTTTAATGCTACCTCTTTTGACCACTGGAGTATCATATTCCAAGTACTTTGATCCTTTAATATAGAAACTACTAGCTCTTGTGTCCCGCTGAGTGTGTTTCTACAATTCTTGAATTATTTCTTTCTAGTTGCTTATAATCTTTTTGCCTTAACTTTGAAGTTCTAGAATTTGGCTACAAAATTCCTAAAAGTTTTCCTTCTGGGATCTCTTTTGGGGGGTGAGTGGTGGATTCTTTCCACTTCTATTTAACCCTCTGGTTCCAGAATGTCAGGACAATTTTCCTTCATAATTTTTTGAAAGATTATGTCTAGGCTCTTTTATTTGATCATGATTTTCAGGTAGAGCAATAATTTTTAAATTGCCTCTCCTGGACCTATTTTCCAGGTCAGTTGTTTTTCTAATGAGATATTTCATATTACCTGATATTTTTTTCATTCTTTTTTTTTATACTTTTTTGATTGTTCACAAAGTCGTTAACTTCTATCTGTTCCATTGTAATTTTTAAGGAATTATTTTCTTCAGTGAGCTTTTGGGTCCCCTTTTCCACATGGCCAATTCTGCTTTTTAAGGCATTCTTGTCCTCATGGCTTTTTGGATCTCTTTTACTATTTGTATTAGTCTATTTTTTAAGGTGTTATTCTCTTTCTCATTTTTGGGGCCCCCTTAGCAAGCAGTTGACTTGTTTTTCATGATTTTCTTGCATCACTTTCATTTCTCTTCCCAGTTTTTCTTCTATTTTTCTTACTTGATTTTCAAATTCCCTTTTGAGCTCTTCCATGGCCTAAGATCAATTCTTATTCTTCTTGAAGGCTTTGGATGGAGGAGTCTTGACTTTGCTGTCTCCTTCTGATTGGATGTTTTGATCTTCCTTGTCCCCAAAGTAAGATTCTATAGCCTGATGTTTTTCCAGTTTTTGTTCCTTTCCTCATTCAGTTATTTGATTTTTGAGTTCTTTATCAAGGTAGCTCTCTGCTTCCAGTGGGAGTGGGAGCATGTACTGTCAGCTGCTCAATCTCCCCACAATCTGTGAGCCTATAGCTCTATAAATAGGTGCTGTCACTACCCTTGCAAATGTTGTTGCTGATGCAGGCTCCTCTGCTCCCTCCATCCCTCCTCTGCCCTTGGGCTGGGGCCACATCACTCTACTCTTTCACACAGGTCCAATAAGATTTTTCATTGACCTTCCAATTTGTCTTCTTTGTTTTGGGGTTCTGAAGTCTCAAAACCACCACAGGTGCCAGAAATTCAGTTCTCCCAAAGTCTATTCACATCTCATATATGATGGCATGATGGACTGAACTCTGCTTGCAGCCTGGCATTACAGAGGCTCCCTTGGATTGGAAATTTGCTTCACTCCATCATTCTGTAGATTCTGCAGCTCTAGAATTTCTTTTGAGTCATTCTTTTCAGGTATTTTATTGGATGTGGGGTGGATCTCTAGCAAATCTCTGCTTTTATTCTGCCATCTTGGCCCTGCCTTCACACTTGTATCATTTCTCCGCCCATGTCACACACTACCACTCAAACTCTCCCAAGCAAATGAAAAACAAAAATTTAAAATACCTCTTCCATTTAATAAAAATTATTTAGTCTATAATTTTACATTATCTGAAACATGATCCATTTCAAATTTTCTGGTATCTTCTTGCCCATTATTTTCTTTCATGTACATTACAGTACAATAATATTATCCTGAATATTACTCACATATACTACCCATCTCATTTCTCATTATCATTTCACTGACTTTATGCTTCAAATGTTTTTGCTTTTCACCTCCATATCTTGGAATCCCTGGTTTCCTTCAAAACTCATCTCAATCCTTGTCCTCCACAAGAAGACTATTTCTGATCCCTCTAGCTACTAGTTTCCTTTCTTAAAAAAAACCCAGGTTTTTAAAATTTTGAATATAGACAAATATACATTTTGTTTCTACAAATTCAGTGAAAACTCCTAGAGAGAAAAATTTTACATGTATCTTTTTATCACATTTTCTAGTATGATAAATAGCACAAAGTAGACACTTAATACAAGTGAATTGATTAATTAAGAATACATTTTCATTCATTATTTTTGGCAAATATATAAGTGCATAGTTTTTTGATTGATTTGTTTTTTGCATGGGCGGAGTAAATTATGAAGGGTACAACTAAAATTGATATTTTTCTCACAAATAAACATGAAGAATTATAAAATATTTTAAGCATCAAACATCTATTTTTGAGGGGAAGGGATTGAAGAAAAGTATTATTTCTACTAGTACCTAACACAAAATAATTTCTGTATCATGTAGTCTACTCCATGTCATGTCTTATCTATTTGGACCATCAGGTCTACCTTCTCCCCATTGGCAAGTAACCTGATTTCCTTCCTCACTTGGGTATCCTAGATCCACTAAGTAAGCTTTTGCCTTATGTTACCAGCCAACATGTCACTTTATACCATACTTTACACTATGCAGCCGAGAATCTATCCACCATGTTTTGTCTCGCACTATTAGAGCATAAGATTTTAAGGACTGGGACTTTCCTGCTTACTTGTATCCCCAGAGCTTAGAATAGTGCCTAGTAATGTAATAAATCTTCAGTCTATATATTAGAAAATTAAGCATGCCTTAACATCATATAATGTTTAGTTTAATAGAAATTATTCTAACTTTCTTCAATCAGAAGTATATTAATTATTTTATCCTGAAATATGAATATATATGGGATATACATATAATTATTTATATAATTGTATGTCCATGTGTATTTAATGTATTCACTTCAGCTACCTTCTGTACTCTAATGTCCATCTTCCTCTGAAAATCAGAAGGATATAACTGACTTCAAAACAATTGAATGTGGCAAAGATGAGGTAGCAGAAAAGAAAGAGCAAGAAATTCAGTCAATAGCCTTTGCCTTGTGGTTTTCTGTAGATGAATTGATGTTGCTGTATTGGCAACTGTAAATGCAAATTGATTTAGATTTCAATTTACATTTATGTTTGGATAAGGGGAAGAAATATCAATGAAATGTAAACATTGACACTTTAAATAGTAACAAGTGGAAATCCCACACCCCAAATGATTTTGAAGCATCTTGTAAAATCCTTAAGCACTAAATACAGGGCTAAAGGAAGTAAAAAAACTAAATCATTAAAAAATAGTATAGATATCTGCCAGTTCTTCCCCTAATACTTCAAGGTTCTCCTATGGAAAAAGAAATCATTTGAAAAAAAAAAAGGGAAAAATGTACTGACATTGTGGTGTACAGTGAAAAGCTCATTCACTTTTAATTATTTTATTAAAATTTCAAACCATCCTCCAAAATCAAAAGTGTAAGATTTATTTCTAGCTTAAATATACATTTTCACAATACCAGAGGACTAAATTTGATAAATGTTCTCAAGTTAATCACCCATATAGGACTTCCTAAATAGTACTCTGACATTGAGTGCTATCCCACAACTTAACAGTATAAAAACTGGAAGGCATATTTATAGCCCAATCCAGATGGACAAAAACAAAGTGTGATTATGCCTTCAAAAGTCGACCTTTGCATGCAGATTAAAATGGATTGCTTCCAAGATACAAATGGAGAAATGAACTTGGTCCCTCAATTGTCGTTCCTTCATTATAGCACTATTGGACTTGGTTTAGCGCTGCGCTAATTAGTGACATGTCTGTGTTAAAAGTTGGACTCACTGCCTCATTTATGGAGTGGCAGCAGGAAGAGTTGTTATGAAACTAATTACAGCTATCAGAGATGGTTCTATTTTAAGCTGCCTGTGAACTGGGCAGCTTCATAGAAGCAAATACAAGTGAATTCAACATTGACAATGAACAGCTATATGAAAGGACAGCAGTAAAATGTATTTTATCCTTTCTAGGTAAGAGGGACAATTAGAATGCTTCCTATTCTTAAAGACCATTGCAATTTAGGACTATGGAGCCAATCTTGATTTTGCTTACTTTTCCAGTTGGATAATAGAGATATAAGAAACTGTTAGGTTGGAATCATTTTTTTTTCTTAATGTAATCATAGATTAAAAAAAAATTTCAACAGAAGTAATGTTAGCTGGTATTCACACCTTGAAACTTTAAAGTTCGTTAATTCTCCCCATAAACAGTATTCTTAAAATGGAAGTGTTAACTTTAGGGGTACTCAGGACCCCAAAATACAAAAACACTGGTCCTACCAAAATGCATTCAACCCAAGCCTTCTTTCAGCCAAAGTAAAACAAAGTTTACTAATGGTCCACTGTGTTGGGTAAA
Source organism: Potorous gilbertii (assembly GCA_028658325.1). NCBI lineage: Eukaryota > Metazoa > Chordata > Mammalia > Diprotodontia > Potoroidae > Potorous > Potorous gilbertii. The sequence goes on from CM053771.1 coordinate 415,229,932, forward strand.
GTCTTAAAGAATCTGAGCATTTGTTTCACTAATGCCAGTGGACCAGATTGAACCTTGAGACCTTGTAACTCTAATGTAAATAGGCTAGATAGAATCTGAGCACTTTTATGGAAACAAGATAGGTCTTATATACAGAAAGACTGAGGGAGGTATGCAGGGGTGGCCAAGTGGTCTAGGGGTTCCAGGGATGGTTTTGATGATGGTGGTTAGTAGGAATATCTAAAGGTATGATCTTGATGGGAATGACCAATATCCTGGGGGACTAAAGATAGACTCCAGGGAGGATCTTGATGGGAGTGGTCAATAGCTTGGAGAATGGGATTTTGCTAGGATCAAGGGTAAGAAGTAGCTAAAGGAAATTCAGAAGTAATAGAGATTTGGGTATAGAGATTGGTTGCTGTCCTCTATTCTCAAAGAGGACAAAAAAGACATCACTATGGAAAATCAAGTTTTAATGTGTCTGACTGTGGGTAACTAGACAAATATAAGCTCAGAATAGTCTACCACAGGTCAAGCACAAATAGTCTATGTGAACATTTGAGTTGGATATTCTAAATTTGTGCATCCTTTGAGCTGTTTCAATGTTGCTTTGTTCATAGAGCACAGCTCTTTATCTGATGTGGGCATGCCACAATTCCAAAGTTTTTGAGAAGATGTTGAGTGCTCTTGCATAGCTTCTTCTGATTACCATGTGAACCTTACCCTGTGTGAGTTTTCCATAAAGTAGTCTTTTTGGCAAGGGCACTGTTTTGCATTCGATTTATGAAAACTTTATGACCTCAAGGGAATACCAGATCAAATAGGGAAATCCAAGGAGCTTTCAAGGTGAGGTTTTCCAGGACCTTTTAGACAAATGGGATCTAAACTCTTTTGGGGTAAGGAACAAAGTTCTTAGCTGGGACCTGAACCCTGTTAGACGAGTAGTTTATGTGATATAATCCACCAAATGCCAAAGGATAGCAGTCATTAACTGGAATTTTATGGCCTAGACTTAGGGTGGGGAACCTACAGCTTTGAGGCCACATGAGGCCTTCCTTCTACATCCTCAAGTATAGGCCTTTAACTGAATCCAAGTTTTACTGAACAAATTCTTTTGTTAAGGGAATTTGTTCTGTGAAGTTTGGATTCAATCAAAGAGCCGCAGTTGAGGACCTAAAAGGCCACATGTGGCCTCGAGGCTATAGGTTCTACATCCCTGGCATAGACTATATCTTGAATACTCCAAAGAATTTATACTTATGAGAGGCAGAGAGGCAGTGAGTTCAAACTTAGGAGGATCAAATTCTTCTCCTGACTTGTGACCCTTGACAATTTATGGAAACTTTTGTTTTCCTAGGAAGAATGAAAAACTAAGTGGCAGAATGGTCACTAATCTGATTTGCTAGAGGAAGTTTCCTCACTGATAATTGTTTAATTAATCCAGATTTATCCTATCCCTCTCAAGTGCCCCTCCCCATCAAAATAAAAATGAAAAACTTGAGCAAAGTATTTCCCCTCTGGCAGGCATACAACATGAGTTTGTTCAGAGTTTTCAGTCATATCTAACACTTTGTGTCCCTGTTTTTGTTGTTGCCAAAAGATATTGGAACGGTTTGCCATTTCCTTCTCCAGCTCATTTTATAGATGAGGAAGTTAAGGCAAATAGGGTGAACTTGCAAGATAAACTTGCCCATTGCATAGTTATTAAGCATCTGAGGTCAGATTTGAATTTAGGTCTTTCTGACTCTCTGCCCAGCACTCTAGTTACTATACCAAATAATGGCTCTGAAAAGTTAGATGCGGGCAGACTAGTACCTTTGCCTTATGTTTATCCTTCCTATTAGAAGCAAGGAAGATAGAGAGTACTCTTTTTTTCCCCTGGCAAATGAATGAATGAATAAATGACTGAAATATTATTAGGTGTTCAATGTGAGCAAAATAATGTGTTATGCAATTAGAATACAAATAAAGAAATTAAAACAGACTATGCCCTCAAGGAGCTCCTATTTTGATAGGGAAGACAATGCATAAGGAAATTTCAGAGGCCTGTCAAAAGGAAAAGCTCCATGATCCTTAGGCTGTGGGAGTAAAGCAGATGTTAATGGCACTACTTTAAAAATTATTTTCATATATCAGTTTCTGATGTTTAACTCCTGATATTCTGTTAGGTAGGAGGAAAACTAAACACCTTCCAAACATGCATAGAGGTTTGGAGTCTATAGGACCTGCCCACCATAGTCAATATATTAATGTCTTTTTTCCCCCAGTTCAGAAACTGTGGAAGCAGGTAGAAACTCCAATTTGTCATCACAATGATGGCCAATCATTGCACCTATCTCAATGTTTTACACTGAGTATTAAATTAAATATCTACTGGATAAATGAAATAAATTTATGATAATATATTGATTATCTTGTAATAATTGGGAAAGGATGTTGTTACAAATCAATATGAATCAATAAACTCATTTAACCCTGAAAGTATATTATTTCTAACAATTAACAATCTATACCTATGAACATTATCACAGGCTTCTAGATTAAAAGCTAAATTGATGATTGCAGTGAGAGATGCTGCTCTTTGATTGTGCATCAAGAGACAGATTTGATTTGAAACTAGAAGTTGAATCTGGCTTTGTCATTTGCCACCTACCTGATTTAAGTTTTTGTGGTTATTTTGTGTTATCCAACTGTCTATAATTCCATTTGAGGTTTTCTTGGCAAAGATATTAGAGTAGTTTTCCATGTCCTTTTCCAGTTCATTTTACAGATGAAGAAACTGAGACAAACAAGATTAGATGACTTGCCCAAGGTCACACAACTAGTAAAAATCTGAGGCCACATCTGAATTCACAAAGATGAGTCTTTCTAACTCTAACCTGGCACTCTATGCAATGAAACATTTGTTTAGGCTTGTAATATTTTTGGACTTCAGTTTTATTAAAAAGAGAAATGAGGGCATTGAATTCAATTTTCTCTAAAAATCCCTAAGTTCTCTCAATGTATAACTCTCAAAGTATTTTAAACTTCAGGGAATGTAAATGATATAGCTATAAAGTAATTTGAATTTTAGTGTTTAAAGAGGTACACTAAATCAAACATTATTCTTTATTTATTTGTCCTTTACAGTACCTTAAATCTTTTAAATGGCATGAAAAGATGGATATATTGGTATCTATGTCAATAAAAATTAGGAAATTTGACAGATCATATCAAGAATATCATATACTACTTTTGTATGTATAAGAGATATATCCATGCAAAATGTTGCAACTAGTCACATAAAATAACTTGAAGTATAATATTACTACATCATATTCAATTTTATATTGCAATGCTTCATGTATATCTTCAAAATGCTTTAGTGACCCCTTGATTCTCATATCTTCTCACTGTTGACTTTTTCCAATTTATCTCCATACTCGTCATGTTGCCTCCATTAAATTGAGTCTCATAAAATTTGATTTTCTTTGTATCCCCATTACTTATCACATTGCCTAGCACATAGTAGATGCTTAATAATAATTTATTAAGTGGCTGGATTGAATACATCAAGGATGTCACAATGAATATCCTTTCCTCTTATAAGGACTTTAACTTTGCTCTAATCTAGTAGATGGTCCTAGAAGCTTTATGGGTTTTGATCATCCTGTACCCAACCTGCTGCTGAACCTCTCCGGAAGTACCTGGGATGCTTGATAGCAGGTATAACAATGGAGCATTATATCAGTCATGACTTTTTGGTGGTATTTGACAATGTTCTCCCAATATAGGCATAACCTTCGAAAACCACAGTGGCAACTCCCTACCTTAGTGAGGTATCAGAGTAGTCTTTGAATGGAAGATTTTAATTATTTACATACTTATTTATAACAAGGTAATAATGCTGCTTTTTTTCCCCATTAGACCTGCACTTTTATTACTATGTGGAAGTTACAACGTGTGGAATCTCAATGCAGATGTGTCCCTGGGTTCAAACTTAGAATCTTAGAGAATTACTTAAGGAATTGAGAATTTTAATGACTTACTCTGGTTCACATAGCAAGACTGTCAGAGGAAGAAGATGAATCCAGGTCTTCCTAAAACTGCCCCATGGGGAAATGATAATCTTCATCATCGTCATAATACTTACCAAAAGCAATCTCTTTACCCATCAGGGCAATCATCAATAGAACAAGGGCTCTTGACAATTTCGTATGTGTCTTTCCAATCTTTAGAAATGTAGCTTGATTATAGACACTTATTTAGGTAGTGCTTTTAAATGCATAAAATGTATCAGATTGCAAATGCAATAAATTCTACTTTGTGTACTGGACATCTGCCATCATGTGCTATAAAATGATGATTCTAATAACTATAGTAATTTCAAAGTATCGATGAGTATAAATGATAATCTGAAATATCTGTTGCTGTAATGTGATATGTAAAGTATTATTATTTTTTTATTATTGATGAGAAAGTCACAGGTCCTTCTAATACTACAGTGATTTAGTGCTTATAAATATAATTTTTAAAATTCTAAATTTCAGTTTAAAATTAGGGAATATAAAGATACACACATACAAACACACCCTCATACCCCGTTTTTTATACAGTATCACAGATCCCCAAAATCTTCCTATAAGGGACTTATTACCCCAGATTCTCCTTCCACAGAAAACTGAATATAACCATTTTATGTACCCCATATTAAAAGATGAGAACAAGATAATGATGATTAATAACAAGCTAAATTATATTAAATAACTTACCTTTTGATATAAACTCGGTATGAATTTAAAATGAGTGCTCTCATTAGGATTTGCTACCAATACTCTTTAGGTTACTCATGTGAAGATAAATGAATTGCCTACCCCAAAATAGATCATGAATAACCATTAGGGCAGCTGATTTTCAACCTATTACTCCATGTGATGGGAATTCTTAGAAATTGTGGGCTTGTTCATTGTAAAAGAAACTTAGAAAATACCCAAGTTCCTTTTGTTCTCCTTTATAATCTTTTCAATCGTGCCCCCACTACTTACTCCTTCCTCTGGAGCAATAAGAGGTTGGCCTCACCAAGACTAGCCATTCTGATTAATTTGCTCTCACCCTTTTAGCATATGCATGTTTCTCAGAAAGTCTGTAATGATTCTGCCCATATGGGAAGGAAGATTACATCAGTTACAGATCTCCCCCCTGCTGTTCCTGGAGTCTAAAGTCCAAGTTTGTGGGTGTGTTTAGTCGTTAAAAGATTTTACAATATGGAACAAAAAGAACGAAAACTCAGTTGCCTGGATAATTTAAGACCCCTTTACACCACTTGAGCTAAATACTCCAGTCTTACAGAGCTGCTCTCTAGGGCAGTTAATTAAAATATTCACCTTTTTCAATCAGATTGCATTGAATATAATCTGGTTTAATTCTCATAGGAATTAATTTTTGGAGGAGAGGATGAAAGAATATATTGCTGATCCAGGATTAGTTGTAAATATATAATTCCTCAATAAAAGAAAGAGTAAAAAATAAAAGTAATATACTAAGGGTATTTCTACTCTCTGTCAGACAATAGCTTCTCATTAACTAACAAAAAATAAACTTTATTTGAAGAGAAGAAATGATTGGCTATTGGGCTAATGTTATTTATGAAGAAAATGCTTAACTTCAGTAGTACTTTCAATTAGGTAATTTCTTCCATAGTTTAATGTAGTAATAACTCCTTTGGTTCTATAAAATTGTGAGTGTGTGTGTATGTGTGTGTGAACATGTGCATGTGTGTGTTGGGGGTGTGGGGTGACTGGTTGAAATTTATTCTAAGTACTTGGTGATCTTTAAGTTGAATTTCCCTATTTGAAACAATATGTAAACTATGTGAAGTTTGAACCACAATAAGTCAAAAATCAATCCCTTTTTACAATTGTCTAGACACAGATATATTTCAATTCAGATCACATAAATCACATTTCTCAGCATTTAGCATACCTTAGGTATCTTAGCCTCTAACCATATCCTGGTTGTCACTTCTAAAATTGACCTTTTCACTTAATTCTTGTATCCATCTTTTATGTTTTGGACAATTTCTTCCTTTCAGAGGTTTAATATTTTAAAATTTCACCTTCAATTGCAACTTACTCTTTTTGGAGTCAAAGGACCTGGTTTTGTGCCCAAGTTCTGCCACTTGTTCATCTAAACTTGAACAAATCACTTAAACCTTCTGAGCCCTTGTTCCTCTTCTATAAATGAGAGAGTTGGACTAGATATCTTCTAAGGCAGGAATCTTCAAGCTCTCAGTGGATGATTCTCTGACTTAGTAAATGTGTTAAGCTATTTTGTAATTCTTCATTTCATCCCTCTTTCTTCCCTCACCTCTTTCAGATCAGTTGGAAATAGAACTGGCATTTATGTAAAGATTTAGATTTTGCAGAGTACTTGGCTTTAATTATCTTCATTATGAATTTATATCAGTAGAAACTGAGACTGAAAGCTTTCACAAATACATGGAATGTCACCCCAAAAATAGTTTCTGAGTTGAAATTAGAGCTAATAGACGTAAATGCTTAAAACTCCACAAAGTGAGATATGTAGGTAACAGGGCAAAATCCCACATAGTAGATAAAAGGATCATGCTTTCAGGGTTGGTGGCACAATGAAGTGAGTTGCAGATATATTTTGGAATCCCACACAGAGGAAGGCAAACAAGTGTCAGCAAGTTTGAAGAGGAGTTTGGAAAATTTTGGATATACACCTAAAGATTTAGAAATTAACTTATCAGTACTTATTGTGTGTACACTATGACTTCAGTAAAGTGCTCAGAGGCATGTAGACACAAAAGCATCTACCCACGTAATTCCCATTATCATCCATGAAGGAAATATTGCATCTCTCTTGACTTTGTACCTACATTTTAAAAACACTAGATGTATACTTTTAATTACTCTGAAGAATCATTTGAAACAAATAAAAATATCTTTTGTGTGCAGTAGTTTCCTAAGTTTAAGGAAAGTAGATTTTAGCATCTGCCTTGTTTGGTTTCATGATTTTCCTCCACACTCAATAATCTTGTTAGACCACAGGAATTTTCTTTGATCACACCAGCATAAAAAGAATATTGTTGTTTGTTGTGTATTTTCGCTTCTACTAATTAATTAATAATAGAGAGACCTCAGAACAGAAATATCTTGGATGAGTGTAGGAATGTATGACAGTAGAAGTAGTGATTGTTCAAAAGCCAACTGCAATGATCCAACTTCTGAAAACTTCCTTTTTTAACAAGTAGGATTCTATGTCACCCTTTCACATCAGCTATGTAGCATGATTGTAAACAAAAGAAAGTGATTCTTATTTGTAGATTGGGAAAATCAGCCTTGTTTCATTATAACAAGTATGTATATAAAATAAAATTACATTTGAGAAAGCTAAGTTGATGGATCAAGTAGTTTTATTGGGATGCTGCCCTCCATATGCTTTTGAGGATATAAATATTACCTGCTATTCATCATACCCAAATCATTCCAGTTCCTTTCTTCTTTGCTTCCTTCTTAATTTACTCTCTTTAATATAATTGATGTGATGTTGGTGATTGGAATGATCAAGATTGGTGCTCTGAGTAAACAAAGTAAATGATTCAGGGAATTTTGGGGAGCCAGGGTATAACAGAGATACAACGCTTCAAGTACAAAGCACTCCTTTTGTACTTCAGGAGAGTGTAATTTTGAGTTTCAAGATTCATTTTTTAGCCTATCTAAATCCTATATTTTATGTCACTAAAATGCTATGAAGCTATGGGCATTTATCTTATCCGTGAAATGGATAGAATTTTACTTTAGCTTTTTTCTTAGTGGTTTGGAACAAATGATATGATGATACTGTGATTCTTAATAGACATGCATTTTTCATAAATAACACATGATTAGAAAAATGTTGAAAGTTAATATTGACGTGATAACTCTTTCAAAACACTTCATTATAATTCATTGTCATTATATGTAAGAAGTAGAGTATTTAGCTTCAGATCATAAAAGAAAAAAATACAATGTCCAAAAGTCACCCAACTATTATGGCTGACAGAATATGTTAACCTTACATGATTCTCATTTTATATTTTCTGTCAGTGAAATGAAATAAGGGTGATAAGAAAATCCAGGGAAAGGTCTTTATGCTTAATACTCAATAGAGTATCATGGAAGATGTTTGCATTGTCTGGTAACATAGCTGACAAACGCATAGTAAATATGTTGTCTTGAGATTTATGAATCCATCAACATGGAATAAATATATTGGCTACAGTTCCCTCCTACAACTAGACTATGCATCATTTAACTAGCCTCATTCAGTGATGCAATTAATGCCAATGCCTTGGTAGCCAATGAAGTGTCAGCATTTTCCTTACCACCTTCCTTATTTTGCTAAGGTAGAAAATTCCTACAAGATGAAGTAACTGCTATTCTTACAGGGATTATAAAATGAATCAACTGACATTTTTGTTAAAAGATTAAGTCTGCAAAACAGAAAGACAAGTGACTTCCCTCATCCCCTCCAAAGAGGAAAAATAGATATGCCACAAGTGAAGCATAATTAGCATTGTAGGATCATAAATCTAAAGTGGCAATACACCTTAGAGGCCACCTAATCTAATGCATATCTTGCTCACTCAAGAAAAATGAGAATCAGAAAAGCTAAGTAATTTTGTCCAATGTTAGATTAAAAATATTACTTTACTCAAAGTGTCAGACAACAATTTTGAACTCAGATCACCTAGTTAAGAAAATCAGTTCTGGATCATAGATTATGAGACAGAAAGAACTTGGTATGCAATCTAGCCCAATATCTGATTTTATAGAGCAGGAATCCAAGGCTCTTCAAGGTTAAGCAACAATACTCAAGATTATATATAGGTAGCCAGTATCAAAAGAGATAGTAGAGTCTTAGTTTTCCAACGAAGTAAACTAAACTGCAGGCATGCCATCTGCTCACTTTTTGGTTTTCCATTGCTAGCACTTGAGATTTCAATTCTTATTGTACATACTAGGGATGAACCATTTATTGACAATGATTTGTTGGTTTTCCTTCTTTCCATTTCATTTGGATTATATCCAGGACCTTAACTCTCCATTTTAATATATTATAAGGATCCAATAAGTTGGTCATGACTATGAAGGATTTTATTCTATGGGATAATTTGTCATTGCTGTGCTCATCCTGCATTGCCTGAAGAATAATGAGATCAGAAAAATGATGACATGATTCACACAACTTTGTTTTGAATGAGGGGGGGCTGTGCAAAGTCACCAGTCTTATTTTATTCTCCTGAGCCATCTCAATCCAGTGGCCAGATATTCATCAAGATGACTGGAGATGATCCAGGATGCACCGGGAGACCTTGGCCCCTTTAGGCCAAGGTCTATGCAAGTATTCACTTAGGGTGAGGTAAAGCCCATTCATTGAATAGGTCTGTTTAAGAAGTAGCTAGGGCTGGCCCCTTTAATAAGGCAAGAAAAAGAAATACATCAGACTCCTTTCCCTTGCCTTCCCTTGCCTTCCCTTCCCTTCCCTTCCCTTCTCTTTTCTTCCCTTCACTAAACCTTAAACTGGCTGCACTGTGAAGCTCACACACCATGGGACCCCTGCCCCCTACTTGAAGTTTCTCTTCTGGATGCTCTTGGCTTAATGTGATGATCAGTAGCAGTTGTTCCTGCTTCCCTCCCAGTTTGATGGGACACTTTAACATTATGAGGGTGGTTCTATTCGTGTAAGGTAGTACATAATGATTATGATACTCCATTTCCTCCAGTTTGTATAACTTTTCTGTCAACACTTAGCAGTAGGCAAAGTCACGACGGTGGAGTAGAAAGATGCACATGCTCTAGCGCTTCTCTTACAGCCCATAAAACACCTGTAAAGGATAGCTCTCAACAAATTCTACTGCAGCAGAAACCACAGAACAACGGAGGGGAGGAGATTTCCATGTCAAGGGGACCTGAAAGACCAACAGGAAAGGTCCGTCACACAGGACATGGAGAAAAGAAGAGCCCAGCCTTGGCTGCACAGTACTGGGAGGGGCAGGACTAGAGCAAGCCTCGGGGGTGAAATCCCCAGCAGCAGCAGAGGTTCTCAGATCCCTCAACCCACAGGGGCTAAAGGCAGCTTCAAAGGTCAGTGAGAGGGCTTTATCACCTCATGGACAAAGGAGCAAGATTCTCCCCGAAGCCTGTCCCTAGGTGGTGGGGGTAGCAGCAGCAGGCATCCTTGGCAGGCAGCAGCCAGCCTCCATTGTTGGAGCCTGCCTTGAAAAACCCTTGGGGTAAATGAGTAGCTGATCTGAATTTCAGCCCTGAGTGGTGGCCATGCCCCTCTGCCTAAAGCCCTTGGGGGAATTGAGCAGCTGATCTAAATCATTGAAATAAAGGACTTTTAAGTATTCTTGATGAAAAGACCAGAGCTGAAAAGAAAATTTGACTTTCAAACACAAGAATCAAGAGAAGCATGAAAAGATAAACAGGAAAGAGAAATCATAAGGGACTTACTAAAGTTGAACTATTTACATTCCTACATGGAAAGATAATATTTGTAACTCTTGATACTTTTCTCAGTATCTAGGTAGTTGGAGGGATTACATAAACACACATACATACACGCACACATACACACACAGACAGAGAGCACAGGGTGAGTTGAATAGGAATCAAGTAAGAGAGGTGGAGGAAAAATTGGGAAGAGAAATGAGAGTGATGCAAGAAAATCATAAAAAAAGAGTCAACAACTTCCTAAAGGAGAGCTAACAAAATGCTGAAGAAAATAATACCTTTAAAAATAGGCTAACTCAACTGGCAAAAGAGGTCCAAAAAGCAATGAGGAAAAGAATACTTTAAAAAACAGAATTAGCCAAATGGAAAAGAAGGTTCAAAAGCTCACTGAAGAAAATAGTTCTTTCAAAATTGGAATAGAACAGATGGAGGCTAATGACTTTATGAGAAACCAAGAAATTACAAAACAAAACCAAAAGAATGAAAAAATGGAAGATAATGTGAAATATCTCATTGGAAAAACAATTGACCTGGAAAAAAGATCCAAGAGAGAAAATTTATGGGACTACTTGAAAGCCATGATCAAAAAAAAGAGCCTAGATATCATGTTTCATGAAATTATCAAAGAAAACTGCCCAGATAGTCTAGAAGCAGAGGGCAAAATAAATATTGAAAAAATCTACTGTCATCTCTTGAAAGAGATCTGAAAAGAGAAACTCCTAGGAATATTGTAACCAAATTTCAGAGTTCCCAGGACAAGGAGAATATATTGCAAACAGTTAGAAAGAAACAATTAAAAGTATTGTGGCAGGATAACTCAAGACCTAGCATCTTCTACACTAAGGGATCAAAGGTCATTGAATATGATATTCCAGAAGTCAAAGGAACTAGGATTAAAACCAAGAAGCACTCAGCAAAACTAAGTATGATACTTCAGGGGAAAAATGATTATTCATTGAAATAAAGGACTTTTAAGTATTCTTGATGAAAAGACCAGAGCTGAAAAGAAAATTTGACTTTCAAACACAAGAATCAAGAGAAGCATGAAAAGATAAACAGGAAAGAGAAATCATGAGGGACTTACTAAAGTTGAACTATTTACATTCTTACATGGAAAGATAATATTTTTAACTCTTGATACTTTTCTCAGTATCTAGGTAGTTGGAGGGATTACATACACACACACATACACGCACACATACACACACAGACAGAGAGCACAGGGTGAGCTGAATAGGAAGGGATCATATCTAAAAATAAAAATTAAGGGATAAGAGAGGAATATATTGGGAGGAGAAAGGGAGAAATGGAATTGGGGCAAATTATCTCTCATAAAAGAGACAAGAAAAAGCTTTTCCAATGGAGGGGGAAAGGGAGGATGTGAGAGGGAAAAAATGAAGCTTGCTCTCATCATATTTGGCTCAAGGAAGGAATAAAATGCACACTCAATTTGGTATGAAAACCTATCCTACAGTACAGGAAAGTATGGGAGAAAGGGACAAGCAGTGTGGGGGGTATGATGGAAGGGAGGGCAATGGGAGGAGGGAGCAATTTGAAGTTAACACTCAGGGAGGGTCAAGTTCAAAAGAGAGAATATAAAAAACGGGGTCAGGATATGATGGAGGGAAATATAGTTAGTCCTACACAGCATGACTATTATGGAAGTCATTTGCAAAACTATGCACATATAGCCTATATTGAATTGCTTGCCTTCTCATTGGGGATGGGTGGGGAGGGAGGAAGGAAGGAAGAGAAGTTGGAACTCAAAGTTTCAGGAACAAATTTTGAGAATTGTTTTTGCATACAACTGAGAAATAAGAAATACAGGTTATGGGGTATAGAAATTTATGCTGCCCTCCAAGACAAGAGAGAAGATGGGGATAAGGGAAGGGAGGGGTGTTAGAAGGGAGGGCAGATTGACAGAAAGGGTAATCAGAATGCAAGGTGCTTTGGGGTGGGGCGGAGAGAGACATGGGGAGAAAATTTGGAACTCAGAATTTTGTGAAAATGAATGTTGAAAACTTAAAATAAATTTAAAAGAATAACACTTAGCAGTAGGAAGTTCTCATGCTGCTCTATTAAGTATATTTTTTACTTCACTTAAAGATATTCAGTCATTAACTTTGACTGGTGAACCACTCAAACCTCTTCATCACATACTTGGGGGTTTTATGTGCCTATATGTAGATATTTTATGTGTCAAGTTTTTTTTAAAAAAATTTATTTATTTAACTTTTTTACATTCATTTTCACAAGATTTTGGGTTCCAAAATTTTCTCCCCATTTTTCCCCTCCTCCCTCCCCAATACACTGAGCATTCTAATTACCCATATCATCAATCTGCCCTCTCTTCTTTCATCCCTGCCTTCCCTTACCCCATCTTCTCTTCTGTCCTGTAGGGCCAGATAACTTTCTATTCCTCATTACTTGTATTTCTTATTTTCTAGTAGCAAGAAAAATACTCAACAGTTGTTCCGAAAACTTTGAGTTTCAACTTCTCCCCATCCCTCCCTCCCCACCCATTTCCATGGGAAGGCAGGAAATTCAATATAGGCCATATCTGTGTAGTTTTGCAAGTGATTTCCATAATAGTCATGTTGTGTAGGACTAACTATATTTCCCTCCATCCTATCCTGCCCCCCATTGTTGCTATTCTCTCTTTTGATCCTGTCCCTCCCTGAGTGTTAACTTCAAATTGCTCC
>CM053771.1:415243614-415258694 GCA_028658325.1 Potorous gilbertii
GTCAAAGACAAATGGAGGAATCATCTTCTCAAGAAAATAACCATCTATGGTCTTAGTTTTTTTCCCTTTTCTGGGCATTTTCCCAGTCAGTTACTTGACTTCTGAGAGTCCTCTCCACCCCCTGGCCTAGATCTGCCCACTAGTGCTTGGGGTCTGGGATTCAAATGCTGCTCCCCAGCCTCAGGGCTTTTGGTGGCAGGCCTGAGTGCTCTTCAATGGGAGCTTATCTGCTGGTTCTCAGGTGGGGTCAGGGCCGCCTCTCAGGCTCAGTTCCCTCAGGGGGTTTATGCAGAGATCTTTTGTAGTGGAGCTGGGGTGGAGCTCCTGCCTGCTCTGTCGGCCTCTGGTCAAGAGGCCTCTTCCTCTGGCCAAGTGGCCTCTACCTCTGCCTCTCCTGCGCCCACAGCCTCCTGAGGGTGTCCGAGTCCCAGAGATACCCCGCTCCCCTCTCAGCCTGTCTCTCTCACTGACCTGTGAGTCTGTGGGTGGAGGGACCTTCTCGGCTGCTGGAGATTCAGGTCCCTGATGCCTGCTGGGCTCTCCTTGCTCCTCTCAGTGCCACGTGGCTGGGGCGGGGGAGGGGAGCACTCCGCAGGGCAGGGCTCTGCTCCCGTCCGGGTACCTTTGGGGTCGGTTTTTCAGGGCTCTCTGCAACAGAAATCTCCTTCACTGTGTTGCTGCATGGCTTCCACTGTTCCAGAATTTGTCAGGAGTTTTTTTTACAGGAAATCTATGGGCTGTGGGTTCGGAGCTAGCAAATGTGAGTCTTTCTACTCCGCCATCTTGGCTCCGCCTGTTTAAAAGTTCTTAAAGTGAAGAATACAATTTTGGGAAAAATGAGATATAGATTGTGATGATACAATTCTATTTTTTCAATAGTCAAAATGGCAACCTTATTTTTAATACCTAAACAAGTTCTCAAGTTCAGTATTTTGGTGGACCTTACTATGCATATACTTGATTTTAAAATCATTCTAATTAAATTATTCATAGAAGTCCACAATTAAAAGAAACCACATCTAACTATACCATTTCATGGAAAATAAAACTAAGACTTTCAGGGGTTAGTGACTAACCTAGGGTCACATGACTTATATGCAGAAGAGCTAGGATTTGAACTTAAGCTTTCCTAGGTCCATGATCTTTCTGTCCTGTTGCCTCCTCACCATGGTATTAACTTATCCTTAAACAGTACTTTAATGTTTTTAGTGAAATTTCTTAACAATTCAAATGGGAGAATTAGTATGAAGAGAATCAACTTAATTTTACTGATAATGAAACCTAGGCTTGAAAGGTTATGTGACTTGATTCCAAGATACATAAGCTAGAAAATCTAAAAACATTCTCAAACTCAATTATTGTTGTTGGCTTTTCCCCTTGACTTCAAGTTCCTTTCTCTTTCCTATATCTTGGAGAATGATAAGCATAAAATTATCTAATATCAGAGCTAGAAGAATGTGAAAATAATTTATCTCACTGTGTCTTATTTTAAACATAAGGAAACTAAGTCTGGAAATCTTAATCAACTTTCCCAAAGCTATGCAACTGGCTAGAGAGAAAGCCATGAAAAGACCTTTGATTTCATGACCCTCACCACTATGCTTATTCTATGATGGCAAGTCCATGTAAAGAAACCAGTTTGTAGTAGAGATCAAATGTCCTCCAAGTCAAAGGATACAATCAAACAGACCATATTTAGAAATTGTGGAAGATCAGTTTGACAGATTTTAATGTATTTCAACGAAGCATTTTCCCATTAACTTTTATTTTAGAATATTTTGATGAAGCAGTCTATTAGTTGATTGATTTATACTGTCATCAAAATGTTATTTTGATGTCTAAGAAGTATTATGGCAATTTCTCTCATTTGTTTTTTCTTCTAGCCAAGAACTGGTACATTTGCCAAAAAATAAATTGCATTCTGTCCTTGAAAGGTTTCAGTCAGTTTGACGTATAAAATACTTTGGATTTGAACAGAGGCCAAACTTAACGAAGTGTTTTCACTCATCTTTTCTATTTAGGGTTGTGAACACATGACCTAATATACTAAAATCTACGAGATTCCTTATGCCATGGAAGCAAAGGCTGTGTTGGTTACTATATTTATTTTTAGAAATAAATGTTATCAATTATTGATTTTTAAGACTATCTGTATGGAAGGTTATTAGATGTTTTGCCTTTAATTATAACTGGTATTTATTTAATATTTTTCAAACATTTTCCACATCTTGTTTTGTTTGAACCTCACAAGGCCCTCATAAATTAGGTACTATTATAACATGTTAGAAAATTGGGACTAAGAAATTAGACCACCCAGCTGGATCGCACAGATATTAAGCATCTGAGTCAGAATTCAACTCAAGTATTTCTGAGACAATCTATCAGCCTGAAGGGCTTTTACTTAAGGAATTTCATTGTCAGAGTTCTTACCTGTAAAAACAACTTTTTGACCAATTGTAATGTTTTGATGCTCAGTGATTCATAACTAGTTCCCACATTTTACATAAGGGAAAATTGAAATCCTGGAGCATCACTGGACCAGGATCACAGAACTATTTAGGAGAAAAAGTGTTTTCTAGTTATGTATCCTGATAATGAAATCTCTTATGTAGAACTCCCTTCAGGCATCCAGATTTTCTCAGTAGCAATTAGTTCATTCTTCTTTGTCGTATTTTTTCACAACACAATGAAGAAAATCAAATTCATATAATTCTCTTCCCAAATGCATTTTAGGCCATGCCCAGAAAGAGGAAGGAAGTAGGTCACCACTTTGAAGTCATGGTTCATTGGTGCTCTGTCACTCTAACTGGCAGCTGTATTGGCAAATGCATGTTTGATTGTAAAGAGGGTGTACCCAATTTTCTTAGTCACAGTCATAAGTCTGGTTCCCATTCTCATAACCTCTGGTTCCAGTAACATCTTCCTTTCTAATTATATAAAATAATAGCCAGAAGGAAAATACTACAGAAGAATTACACAGGACAGACTGAACTTACCTCTATATCTCCTCTTCCTAAAAAGAAGAGTCAATATCCTGATATAGATTTGACTTTAATTCTATTGGTAAAACATGCATTTTATAAACTTCCATTTAAAAAGAGATATAGACAATCACAATTATTAAAAATAACTGTTATAAAAATATAATCACATCATTGCACAGTAAGAAATGATGACTATGAAGAATTCAGAGAAACATGAAAAAATACTTCTTTGACAAGAAAAAAGAAATCCTAGCAACACAGTGCCAGTTCTTGAAAACCTCTTATTAATAAGCAATTTGACTCTATCAAATGACTGTTTGTCCTCATTTTCCATTTTTATCTTGTCTTTTTTCTTCGGGTCCTCAACTTTGGTTTGTGACCCTACTTTTTTCTACCTCTCGTTGGTGACTCAGTAGTTCCTTAATGAGCTTTTTTCCTAGATCAAACACTTAAGTAGTAAATTAATCTGTATGGATGTGATGATGAGACTGACAGTGGATTTTGTATCCATCAGATTATAACTTTCGTATAGCAGGAAAAAAAGCTGAATTTGGAGTCAGATGATCTGACCAAATCCTAATTTCTTGATAAATGGAAATGATATTATATATGGAGGTGGGGGAATAAAGGTCCTCCAATTTTTTGGTAGGCATTGAACTTTGCTTTACATGCAAAGCAAATTCTAAACTTGGTGTTTACTTCTGAAAAGCTTAATATTTTTGATGAATGATTTTCTGCACAATACAACTTTGTATTACAATTCCTAAATTCATACTGATAGGGTCCCACTCTCTACACATGCAAACAGTTCAATATTTTACTTCCATAGAGTAAGCTATTACACCTATCTTACCCATGCCTTGATTATTTAGCAGCCATGTCATTAACTTGCTAATTCATTCTAATTCCTCAAGAGAAAGATGATTGGGGATATCTAGGAAAGAGTCTTTGAACAGATAGAAAAGAAGGACATATTACTATTATTATATCTTTATTATGTAGCATTTTTTTGATGTATGGGAGGGAATGATTTGGGTAAGTTCTCAATCTTCCTAAAAAAGAAGATGAGTTTTGTACTTGGACCCCAAGCATTGTGTATAAAAATGAGCCCCAAAGGTCATGGGAATAATTTTCTTCTCAAAGGTAATCATTTCATAAATATATAAAATTGATAATTAAATAGATGAAGTTATTTTTTTGTTTTTGTTTTGTCTTTTTCTGTTTTGTTTTGTTTTTGTCTTTTTATGTCCCTATAGTAGTCAATCTCAATCCCTTAAGAATGGAAGGTTTTTAAATGATGGAAAACAGAGATAGATGTATAGACCTAATTTTTTAAAGTAGAGAAACCATTTTGTTTTCATTTATATTAAAGTGTATTCAAATTTCATTTGTGAAGAGTTTCCACAATTAGCATCTGTTATTCATTTCATAGTTAAATATGACAGAGAAGGATTTTTTTTTAAATATTGAGGTGGGGGAAACTAATTTTGCTTGGACTTTTTGCAAATGGACAGTAAAAACAACATGCTGCTCTAAGAACAAGAAACAGTATTCTATATTAAATGATTTTAGTCAATAGGTTAAAAAATTTCCTAAAAATATTTTAGTTTGACACTGGAAAAAGCATTTTCAAGATTTAATGTGAAAAAATGTTCCCTAATTTAAAATCTGATTGAAAATACGGGCACATTTTCTACTTGGCACAAAATAGAGAAACAAAAATTTTAAACTGCTTGCCTGTTGAATATTGGCCTTTCCAATGCAATCCATTATGTGTGATCTGTAAGCAAGGGCAAATGGTAACTATCATTACCAGGTGGTTATTTGCAATGCAAATCCTAAATGGTAACTGGTAGCTCTTTGGCCTTGTTAGTTGCCAAACAGCTGGGTTTTGACCTCTGAGCTCATAGTGTGGCCAACATTATAATTTGAGGGGAATTTCACTAGCAAAATTAAATTTATTTCAATTTCATCAATCATGATTATTGAAAGCACCTAGTTAAAGATAACGTAGTCTTCGACACTATCTAAAATGAATTACCAAATATGAGTCCTACTTTCCTGGATCATGTAATCCAAGGACAAGCTTTTCACATGCAAAAATATTGGAGGTAAATATTTTAAAATGTATGCTCAAAGTTAAATATGTTTGTGCATATATGTATACATGTATTATATGGTCTATATATACACACATACATGCAGACACACATCCATGTCATCTCTGGAAGATTTATGGGAAAATATGGACAAGATGATATGGGCAAGAAAGAGGTAGAAGAATCTTAAGTAAAGTGTAGACACATTTAATTTTACAATTGAGAATAGTGAGTCTAGTATTCATGGCTTGCCCAGAATTGCAGGTAGTAACATTCAAGGTGAGATTTGAACTCTTATTCTGAGACTTCAGAGTCAATGTCCTTTCCACTCTAACAAGGAATTACCAAGACTCTGTGACTCTCACTCAGTCAATGTATTTATGTTGAAGTAAGGCAAATGTACATGAAAGAGGGAGGAAAAAATATATCTAATATATTTTCAGTCAAATTTTGAGATTTAACCATTAGGCTCTGCCTGACTCTCACATACCGTCCCACTTGGTGTACGTTGTTAGACTCAATAATTAGCTAACAAGTATATTAAAACTGTTAGAAAATCAATTTAGAAATGACTTGTCTTATTGTCACAATACTCAACTCCAAGTATTCCAGACTATATCTAAGTTACTCAGAATTCATAAAGGGAAGAGTCTTCACTAGCATTTTTCCATTGATAAAGTGTTTTCTTTCAGTAAAGGTGTTTCTCTGCCCTCACTTTTGTGTTATTTTACTTCTTATAGAGATAGATAATTCCCATTTTCTTTTCAAAACATATATGATGAAGACAGGATCTACCTCATGTGTGAAAAGTTGGGGTTGGGTCACATGATCTCCAATGTCCTTCTTGGCTTACAATGCTACTTTTTTGTTTGTTTTTAATTGAAGGGTTGAACAGAGAACAAACAGCTCATCCATCCTGAGAAGAACATCTTAATCTATCCAGTGAAGAAAAGAAAGATTCTTAGACGCGTGTGACCTTGGTTTTTTAAATGCTATTGTCATCATCACAAAATTGGAGAAGAAAAAATTGGACAAGCTGAAACCATAAGGCGCGTCATTGGAGAAGTCATGGAGGTGTGTGGGGGATGAACAAAGGCATGTGACAAAATTCCACAAAGGTGTGAGAGCTAATATAAGAGAGCTTTGTTAGTTTCAAATTAAGCTATTTTAAGTTTGAGGGGAAAGAGTGGATATACTATTTAGAAGGTGGAAATTTTTGCATATACTTAACGTTTTCCATCAGTAGTACAGTTGTTGCATCTTGATAACTATGTAGACCATAATACAATAAGGAGATAGCTTAGAGGGAAAAAAAGAAAACAAAGAGAAAAACAGAGGAATCTAGCTGGCTAGTAATACCTTTGGGGAATGAAAGAATTAAACCTAAGGATAGTTGCAAGATTCAGTTGAACTAACACAGCTACATTGTAAAAAAATTCTTTTTTCGTCATCTCTGAACCAAATTGTAGATCTCTACATTTCCTGTGATTGTGAGACTTAGACCTGTCTAGTCGTAGCACATGGATTTGATTAATTCTCAGGTACCGTCAATACAAGGTACAATGAAAATTTCATCAGATGATTATAGACTTTAGGTTAGAAAAGACTTCAGAGATGTTATATTTAAGGAAATTGAGGTCCAAAAAAGATTCTTTTACCCAAGGTTCATATTGATAATAAATCTCAGAAGCAGATTTTGAACCCAAGTGCTCAGCCTTCAAAGTCAATTGTCATTATACTCTACCATAAAATGGGAAACCCAGATCATTAATGATAACTTTAAAACATAACCAATCTCCCAACAATGAGTAGATGGTTCAATATATTAAAATATTTTTAAAATTAAAAATGATGAACTTTGCTTTTATCTTATTGAGGTAATCATAAAATTTTAATTTCTGTGTTATAGCCATGCATTTATATGTTATAGCCATAAAAACATGATGGATCAGTAAATCAGGAATACAGTGGGTTTTTTTAAAAAGTAGAGTGCATTTCAAAACAGCCATAAAATCCCTTTTATTCTTTGTTACATGGAAGATAAACAAATCCATAGCTCCCTCAAGTGTGGAGGACTTACATTTAGATCATCTTTATAGGAATTAAAGGAAATTGCATAATTATAAAACCTATCTTCTTGATCTACTTTCACCTCCAAATCTCTGCTTTGATAATCAATTATTGAAGATGTCTAAATACATATCTGCACCATCTAAATAATTAATAATTAATAATATTGAATTATTATTATATTATAATTAAAATATTTAACAACCGAGGACCTAGTACAAGCCCTCAATGAATAAGTGAATCTTAGACCTCTGATATTATGCAGTAAATAGCTCTAATTAAATTAGAAAAACTGTAAGGTGATTACCAAGCTACTTAGAGCTGAATAGTCCTAGAGTCTTCAAATTATAGAAATTTAAATTCATAGTTTAAAGGACATGGTATTTTTTCTGAACCATACCTTGCGCATTTGGTAGTCTATACATATATATGTGTGTGTGTGTGTGTGTGTGTGTGTGTGTGTGTGTGTATGTGTGTGTGTGTGTGTTAGTGTATATATAGATATAGATATCCCATACAACATTTGGATGAGAACTGAGAAATACATATAGGTTGTACATACCATAATTCCAATAGAGCAATGCATCTGTGATGTTAGTGATTTAGTTATATCATACAAAGATGTATGTAGATCAAAAACCATTCATGCCTGCATCATGAGAGTCATGTATGGCTTTCTGTAAATATATGCTATGAGAGCGATTCGATGTGCCTTTAAGGTATTCTCTCCCTCTCCCTCTCTCTCTCTGTCTCCCAGTCCCCCCATCTATCTGTCTCTCTCTCTCCCTCTGTATGTATGTATGCATACACATATCACATATATGTTCATATATGTATATATGGGTATATTTGTGTGTATATGTGTATGTTTTTCTCCCCTGTCTCTGACATTGCATTGATTAAGCAGGTCAGTTATCCACTCCATTATCTTACTACATACAATTAATTCATCTATTTTTCCTTAGTCATTCATTTCTCTGATGAGACCCTTCATAAAATTTTTCCCTTCTCTCCTCCCTTTCCTCTACCTGTTGAAACCTAGCAGGATGTCTTGGGGTTTATGGGCTACATTTCTTCTTAAGAACCATAATAGTTTATATTTTGTCCACACCCAGAATTTTTTTGACTAAAAAAATAGGCCATTCTTTGCTTCATTTCTTACCTACCTTAATTCAGTCAAGGGACATTACTTCAGTCAAATGAAGACGTGGAAAACTGAAAAAGGTCAAGGTCTTTCAGTGCATCCTGGGCCATCTCTAGTTGTCCTGCTTTATATCTTACTGCTCGACCCGGATGACTCTGGGGGAGAAATTGAGGCTGGTGACTGCACGGCACCTCTCTTCCTTAAATCAAATTTACTTGCAAGTCATGGCATCACCTCCCTGATGCCATGGTTCTCTTTGAGAAGGAAAGGACAAACCACAGCTTTGGTGATTCCTAATTTGCAATGTGTTGCAGACTGTTCTTACTAACAGTGATTTTCTTCACTGTCTTTCAGGGGATCCCCAATTTCAGTTCTTTAGAGACCATGACAAATATGTCACTGTGGAGAAATATCTGGATAATAGAATGAATTTTCCACTTTATTTTTTAATACGCCAAAAAAAAGTCACCTATAAAAATTACTGTAAATGCCATTTTTAATGAGAATAATAAAATACATGTATTATAAAGTTTCAATAGTGATAATGAGGAGTTTGATTGACAAGTCTGAATGCATACTTTTTGAGGTAAATCTGCAACTGTATTGCTGCAAAGTGCAGTAGGTCCCATGAGAGGCCTGTGAAATAAGTTTCATTACTTTTTTGCTTTGTTTAATAAAAAATAATGTATTATATTTTAACTTTACAGTAATTTATCTAATAACAGACGTTTCTCTTGCTGAAAATGATACTATAAATGTCATGTATTTGTCCCTGACCACTAGAAGAAGAGTTTTCAAAGAAAATACCTTAATTAATCAGTGCCCATGAAAATGATTTTTTCCTTGTGTGTAGCAAATGTCATTTTAAATAAAACTTTACATTGTATTGAATTCCAGCAGAGCATGAATTTCCAATTATTTTATGCCATGTTAGTACAATTTAATTGAGAACTAATTAACATATTCTAATATCTCCCTTCTTTAAACATACACACATAACAAAAGATAGCTTCCAATTTGTTCAATTTATGGTGTCCAAAAATCTGTTTACACATGAAAGGATGAAAAGTATTGGAGACTGGGGATTGGATACAATTAACAAATATCTGCTGAATACATACATAATTTATGCTGCAGAATGCCAATGGGAATTCCTTCCCTTTGCTTCTTGTTATTGTCTAATTAGTTATGCCAAGGATTTTAGGGAGAGAAGGAAGACATAGTAGGAGGGAGGAAAGGAGCAGCCTTGCCCAGTAGGTCTTTGAAGATGAAAATTCTTTGAGGTTCTTCCATCAATATTCACTAAATGAAATGTAAAAGACACCCTGATGCCCACTAATGAAGACATCAGTAAAATGAGGCATCTTTATTTTCTTACAGAAAGGTTTCCATTTTGAGCTGCCAGATGCATGTTGAATCATAGCCAAGGCATGTTTTGGAAATGAAGCCTTTAGTAGTTTAGTAGCATTGATTGGGTTAACAAAAATTAGGAGAGGAAGAAATAAAGAACTTTGAATCACAAACCCATCTGGCTTAAATGCCTGCTATTAGTTAGCTACAGATATACACAAAAGCTGCCAAAACTTCTGCTATGACCCTTATTAAGAGATCTACAAAATTAATGATGTTAGCCTATTATTTTGAGAAACTCACAGGCTCTGTGCCTTTAGTTTTATTATTTTTAGTTTAAGTGAGATTTAAAACATTTTTTCTCTACAAATAGTGCCATCGTAGGATATAACTAAAGAAAGATAATATTCCTGGGGTTATGGAATAATTTCTGCTCTGTTCACATGACAATAAAAAAATGAAGCATTATTTATTTCTTTGCACTTACTGTAATTTTCCACCCTCTGAAAATCTTTCTAGAAAATTCAATATATTTTACTCTCTAGATATATTCAAAATTTTCAATTGTTTACCTATTTCACTTTTCCATTATGGTCATTCAGAAATACAACATTCAAAAGAATTTCGAAGGAGACTTTGGTAACAGCAAATTGGATTCATATATTCATCATGAGAAAATACTACATTTCATAGTTTCTCATGGACTCATGGATTTAAAAATAAAAAAGATACAAAACCCTGAGTCAGCAAACAGACAAAATGATTCTCAGATGTTGACAGCTGCATTTTTTTTAATGAATATAAATCTTCACAAATAAATGTCAGTGCACTGTATGTACAGAAACTGAAATGTGTGTTTTGTAGTGAAGGAAGTGATGTGAAATAACGATTTACATTGCTAGATGGGAAATCCTTTAGTGGAAAATGGAAGAACCATTCAGTGGAAAATAGAAGAGTCATTCAGATTGCTGTTGCCAGAAAAGCCTTAAAAAGACGTTTTCGTCATCTTGGTTTAATCTGTTTACATGTTTCTCAGTAGTTATAATGGACTCCCTTATGTTAAATCACTCACTAATAGTCTAGACTATATAGGTTTACCATACTGTGAAGACAGCCTATTCATTATGTTTTAATCTCTTCAAAAATCCTCATATATATATATATATATATGTATATATATACACATATATATATGAATATATATGTGTATATATATACACACATATGTACACATACACACATATACACATACACACACATATATATACATATATGTATACATACATATATGTATATATATATGCACCCATGTGCTCAACTATACCACAAGAGAAACTATGGCAATTTTGTCACTTTGGAGGCATGCACACATTCTTACTTGTTTTAATTAGTATGCCGTTTTTCAAGGCAAGCTTTCCTGCCCTCTGTGTGTCTCCTAGCAGTAGCATGTCTAATTAAATTATCCTTTCTTTGTGCAACTTTCAAAGCATTCCATACTATATCAATAATAGGGGCTAAATTTCCTGTTCACCCTGAGAGAAATCCCAAATATAGTTTAATATTTTCTGGGTACTCAGAATTTTTCATTTTGCAGACTCTTTAAATATAATTTCTATTTGCGCAGGTTATTTTGGAAGAAAAAAATGGAATATAAAACATACTTTGGATCTTTAGCTGCAGGAAATCTATATTACTATTCCCTGGCATGAATAGGGGACTGTGATTTTTTCAAGTTATGCAATGAATCATATTTGCCCAATGCTTCACACTATGGACTGAATTATCTTCTCTGAATCATAGAGACAGTTCTCATTGACTTCAAAAGCAGCCCCTGGGGAGGCCCAAGTAGTTACAAAAACTTTTCATGAGAGATAGCTATAGTCAGGTCTTTGCCCAGGACTTCCTTCACAGGGAAATCTGAGGTAACATTTCCTTTCCTTTCATAGGAATATGAAATGTATACACTGCAAGTTTTATTCATAGTGACAGTATGCATCAGATAAAGCGGCTAAAGGAATAAGTGAATTGCATTAAGCAATCTTAAGACCTTCTACTTTACTAATACTCTTATAAGTAATTATAAGTACTTTCCTCTAAGGCAAATGGCACTCAATAGATCCTAATGAGAACACAAAATTTCCTGGGCTCCAATAGGCACCTGGATTGGAAACCAGCATTGAAGAAATGATGAGTGGTTTGGAGGTGGAGAAGGATGTGGTAAAGATGGGGCAATCTGGAGGAGGAAGGCTGACAAATGAACTTCAAGATTCTTCTTGACAATTGGTATATTTGGAAAGGCTCCATCACCCAAGGTCTAGTCTTTGCTGCCAGGGCCATCTGTGAATCTCCTTCCCCTAAACAGAGATTCTTAAACTAGAATATATGGAAAGATTTCAGCAAGATTCTTGAAATTGTTAGGGAAAATTACATCATTGTTTCACTGAAATGAAATTTGTGATTTCTTTCAAATATAATTTTATGTGATAATAAATAGTAGTATCAGTAATATTTATGACATTGTCACCAATAGAATTCACAGATATTTTCATATCACATTACACTTATTGTAGATCTTTCCAAAACATCATTTGTAGGTGCAGAGACAAAATGGTGGATTAGAGGCAACCCATCTGAACTCTGTATATATGGTCTTCCACACAACTTTAAGAAAATGCTTCAAATAAATGATTAAAGCAGTAGAGTCAAAAAAAGTCCGAGATTTTTTTTTCTGCCCTAAAAAAAGTGAGCAGGAGAAGTTGGACACGAGGACAACAGACTCTCTAAAGACCACACGTGTAGTGAAAGCTATGGTGGTCACAGCAACAGCAACAGCAGCTTTGAAACACAGATCCAAGAAGGTAAGGGAGTCAGAAAACTGATCAGAAAGAGATTATTGACAACTACTTTGTTGGCTTTATTTACAGTTAGTACTGAGTGTCAACTCTCTCACCTAGGTTGCAATTCCAGGGCAGAAAGGAGTATTGGGTGGTCAGCCTTAAGGGAATAATAGCCTTGGTCACAGTTCCAGGTAAACGAGAGTACTAGTGCTTGTGACCTCTAGGGACCAAAAGTGCCATCTGGGCAAAGACCAAAGTAGACTTGGAAAACAGTGACCACACCTCTCCTCATGTTAATACTACCTTGGAAGCACTGTAAACTTACAGACCCCTAGAAGTAGCACTGAAACAGCAACAGAAAAAAAAAATACATGAAGTTTGGGACAGCACCTCACAAGAATCAAGTGAAAAGAACCTAACTTGAACATAAAGTTCAAAGTCAATAAATAGTCTGGAAAAATAAGCAAAGAAGAAAAACAAAATAATTTGACCATAAAAAGTTACTTGTGTTTGTCTTTTGTTTTCAAAGAGGACCATGACATGAGAACAATGATGACATAACTTACACTTGACTTGACTTTGAGTGAGGGGGGGTTGTGCAGGTCACCAGACTCACTTTCTTTTCCTGAGTCATCTGGATCCAGTGAGCAGATATTCATCAGGATGACTGGGGATGGTCCAGGATGCAATGGGAGGCTTTGATGTTTTAGGCTTAGGCATTTTCAGGTAGTCACTTAAAGTGAGGTAATGTCCATTCAGTGAATAGACCTCTTTAAAAAGTAATTAAGGGGATGGCTCCTTTAAAAGAAAAGAAAAAAATAGATAAATTCTGCTGGGAGAGGCAGAAGCCTGAAGGTTGTTGTTTGGAAGAGAAACTGTTATCATTCACTGTAAGCCAAGAGGGTCCAAAAACAGCCATTGAGTGGAGGTCTTGTGAGGGACATGTTGTTATTCAATCCATGAGCTTCAGAGTGCACTGGGCCTAAGGTTTTAGAGGAGAAGGAAGGAAGGAAGACAAGGAAGGAAGAAGAAAGAAAAAAAGATAGCCCAAGTTAATTGGTCAGCTTCTGGTCATCAAAATGGCTCCAAAATCTCCCATCCCCCTAAAAAAAGTTACTACAGTGTCAGAGAAGACAAATATATAAACTCAGAAGAAGACAAAAGTATGGAAACAGCTACAAAAGATATTATCATGGAAAAAAGCCAGTTGGATTCAAGTCCAACAAAAATTCATGAAAGAGTCAAAAAAGAGATAAGAATGGCAGAATGGTAGAGGAAAATTGGGGGAAAAAATTAGGGTAATGCAAGAAAACTAAGAAAAGAGAATTAACAGCTTGTTAGGAGAGGTAAAAAAAAATACTGAAAACAATGAGATTTTAAAAACTAGAGATGGTCAAATGACAAAAGACAGACACATACATAGAAACATACGCACACACACATATGCACCCACACATAATTTATTCTCACCATTACTTTAGATTACTATAATTATGAAACTTATAGCTAAACATATTACTATGTCACTCACTCGCCCACTTACTGTGGCAGCTGGGTATCCCAACCTGTGTTCAAGCCCTTTCAAAATGTATTTTTTTTGGGAGGATGACTCCACTGACTATCAGTATGTGGGTTATGTTCAAGTTTATGGACAATCCAAAATCCAGTAGACCTGAAAGGTGAACAGCCATTTTTCTGACAGAAAAAAATATAAAAAAAACTCAGCAGGTACCTTATCCAAATAGTATCCTGGAATGAAATGATGCTGGCAAATGAAGGTACAGTGTATTGAAGTCAGAGCTGTATACCAGTTATTCTGGAGTGGTTTCAGTGATATGTGTAGTGCCAATGCAAACTTCACAGTGCACACAGCAGACATGAATATTGTGATGCAATTCAGCATCAAGAAATACAACAGACTTTCCACAAGGAATGCAGAACAAAACTTTTATTCAGAAACCAGAAAGCCAAATCCATCATAGCAACAAAAATCAATACATAGTAACAATGCAGAGAACAACACATCCTCAAGTTGTCGCCCCACTTGGCTTCCCACAAACCAGCTCCATTGAACAAATCACAAGCAACCTCTCCTAAACAAAATAATGCACAAGCTATTTCACTCACACTAGCCCATTGACTGTATCCTTCCTAGCTCTGACAGTTATCAAATAGTAAATTCCTCACAGCTCTGCTCCAGCTACACCTCTTCCTGCTCCAACCATTCAGCAAACTCCTCCCACCACAGACACCATATAACACAGAGTCATGTAACTCAGGCTTTCATGTAACCCAAGCCAGTTACATGAGCCTATTAATGTTTTTTTTTTATTTTTTTAATATAAATTTATTTATTTAACTTTTTACATGCATTTTCACAAGATTTTGGGTTCCAACATTTTCTCCCCATTTGTCCCCTCCCCCACTGAAATACACCAAGCATTCTAATTTCCCCTATCACCAATCTGCCCTCTCTTCTATCATCCCTCCCTTCTCTTGTCCCCATCTTCTCTCTTGTCCTGTAGGGCCAGATAACATTCTATACCTCATTACCTGTATTTCTTATTTCCTAGTAGCAAGAACAATACTCAACAGT
>CM053771.1:415259194-415283783 GCA_028658325.1 Potorous gilbertii
GGTATTGACCCGTTTTTCATGCTTTTCTTGCATCTCTCTCATTTCTTTTCCCAGTTTTTCCTCCACCTGTCTAACTTGATTTTCAAAATCCTTTCTGAGCTCTTCCATGGCCTGAGCCCATTGGATATCTATTTCCGATGTTTGGGATAGAGAGGCCTTGACTCTTGTGTCTTTACCTGATGATAAGCAGTTTTCTTCCTCGTCAGAGAGGAAGGTTGGGATCATTTTTTCACCCAGAAAATAACCTTCTATGGTCTTATTTTTTTTCCTTTTCTGGGCATTTTCCCTACCAGTTATTTGACTTCTGAGAGTCCTCTCCACCCCTGCCCAGTTCCACCCAGCTAGTGCTTGGGGTCTGAGATTCAAATGCTGCTCCCCAGCCTCAGGGATTTCAGCCTGGCTGCTATTCAAGGTAAGAATAAATCAGGTTCTCAGGTGGTGGCAGGGCCACCTTCCAGGCTCAGTTCCCTCAGGGGGTATATGCAGAGATCTTCTCTAATGGAGCTGCTGCTGAGCTCCTACCTGCTCCAGGACCCTCTGGACGCCTGCTGCCTCTGCTGTTGCCTCCCAAGGGGGCCCGAGTAATGGAGACACCCCGCTCCCCTCTCAGCCCATCTCTCACTGACCTTGCATCTGTGGGTGGAGGGACCTTCAGGTCCCATGGAAATTCCATCCCTGAAGCCTGCTCAGATCTGCTCGTTCCTCTCAGTGCCACGCGGCCAGGGCCGGGCAGGCTTCCACCCCAGTCTGGTGCGCGATAGACCTTTGATATCGGTTTTTCAGGGCTCTCTAGAACGGAAATCTCCTTCACTGTGTGCTGTGTGGCTTCCACTGTTCCAGAATCTGTTGGGAGTTCTTTTTAGAGGAAATCCATGGGCTGTGGGTTCGGAGCTTGCATATGAGAGTCTTTGTACTCAGCTATCTTGGCTCTGCCCCCAATCCTATTAATATGAAAGATTTTCCATTTAAATTACCATTACATGCGACCTCAAGATCTTTCTTATTCATTACATAACTCAGGTTCAGTGGGGCAACTGTGTCAACAGAACTGTAACAGGGATAGCAGAAAATAAACGTATGAAACTATAACTTGGGCAACTGGTGTAAGCAGAATTTTATAATGATATAACAGGGATCACACAATTCATTTTACATAGTTCATTAGTTAGAATGCCATCTCTAAAACACATAAACAACATCTTCAAGTGAGGTTTGAGCAGGAACATTCCCTTCTTGAATAAATGGGGTCCCAAATCTTAAGATGAGGGACAAAGGTCTCTTTTTCCATAGTCATTTCCTGCTGAGAATGGATACAGAGCTGTCCCTGCCCCAGAGGTCCTATTGAAGTTGTCAGTTCATCAGTGGCATCTGGAATTTTTCAATGTCAGGTTCAGGGGTAGCACCACACATAGGACAGGGGGTGACATCTGGCTTAAGCAATCAGGCATCTGCAGGTGGAGTGTTTTGAACCTGCAGAAAACAAATCTGACAAGGTGAACAGACAAAAAGTTCAAAAGGAGTGAGGAGAGGATAACCAGTAGCAGGTTAGATATAGGATTGGCCATGCTTCAGGAATCTATGAACCTATTATCAAAGCCTCATTGACTATTGTATACTCTTTTCCAATTTTCAGTCCCAGAGTCCATCATTCTTGCTAGAGGTATACTCTCTTTAAAATGAGCTGGGGCCTGGCCAAACCCTCCCCTCCCCATTTCTCTGCAGGTATGGTGAACTTGGATACAATGTTTCAGAATGGTTTGTAAGGGCAGCATTCACCTCCTTGCTCAATCTAAAATCAAGCTTCTTTCCTCGATACATTTTGTATAGTTCCTTAGTTCGAATTACATCTATTCTTCAAAATCTACTGCTGCCTTCAATAGAGCAATAAACAAGCTGATTTTTGTCAATCTCTTCTGACTTTGAATCCAGTGGGTTTTTATTTTTCTCTCTTAAGGAAGTTTATCTTTTCATTGATTCTCACTGTCCTTTGATTCTCCCACCCTTTGGGGGAACTGACTCAAAATAGCTGTGACCTCCTGCTGAGTAAAGTCCTCAATTACTTCCTCAAACGCTGAGGGGACCTCCTGGTTCTCATGTAACTCAGGCTTCCATGTGATGGATTTTCCATTTGAATTACCATTACAGTGGGGAGCACTATGAAGCTGGCATAGGTGTTGGAATCAAAATTAATCTAGTCAACAAGCTTGTATGTCTTCCAAAAGGAGTGAATAATAACCTCAGAATAATGTGATTTCCACTTTCAGGACACTTCCCCACCAGTGTCATGTGTGTGTATGCTCCCTCCATGACAAACCCTGATGAAGTTAAAGAGAAATTTTGTGAAGGTCTGGAGCCCCTCATCATCAATGTGCCAGAAAAAGAAAAACTTCTAATTCTAGGTAACTTTAATGCGAGAGTTGGCACAGACTATCAGACAGGGCAAGAAGCCTTTGGGAGGAATGGAGTCTGAAACAACACCAGTAATGTCACTTATAGTACTAAGACTTGTGAGGCTCATGACTTCGTCACAAAATCTGCTTTCCTTTTACCTAAATTCAATGATACTTCATTGATACAGCCTCATCACAACCATCGGCATTTAAATAAAACAGACACATGGGATGTGTGAGATGGACAAAGGCAATGTGTGACTCAGTGCTGGACAAATCATTGACTTATCCTCTTCACATTACACACTTGCATTCAACAAAGGAAAGATGGCTACTGAAGGACAATGTCAACAGATTAGAAAACTTCTACATGTGCCAACAATTTGTTGCTAACTGGGAAGAAATATTGAGCCAAAACACAGTTGGAAACGGTGGACCAGCAAAGGAGTAGGTAGGTTTCAGAGACTTGGTGTAGAGCATGACATTTACTCCTCTGGGCCAGAACACTTGCAAACATCAAATTTAGTTAGACAAAAATAATGGAAAAATTCAAAAGCTGCTAAACAACAATAACAACAAAGAATTTTGTAGGACTTACCAGCAGATTCATTTGTATTTCTCTAAAAAGGAACCATTTAACTCTATTAAAATTAAAGGGCAAGCAAAGCTAAGAGAGATGTAGAAGTTGTGGCTGGTAAGATGTCAGATAAAATTTATTTTTATACTGATAGTAACTATCCAGTGTTTTATGAGGTCCTGAAGGCTGTTTATGGAACAAAGAATTAGAGTGTCACATAACACTGGATAGTTTTTATCAGCATCTCAACTACTCAGCACTGATAGAGCCACATCGACTAGAGATAATGACATCATTCTGGAGAGATGGGATGAACTGTTCCAGAGAATTCTCAACAGATCATCATCCACCAATGCTAAAGTCATTGACTGTATACCTCGTGTTGAAGTCAATTGATTTCTAACTGAATTTTCTAATGCAGAAGAAGTTCTGAATGTTATTAGTCTCCTCTCTTATGCCAAAGAATCAGGTATCAATTGTATTCTGGCTGAGATTTACAAGGCAAAGTGTCCATTGCTCATATAAAAGCTGTAAGGGTAATATGGCAAGATGAGGTTATCCCCTAGCAATTCAATACTGCTTCTATTGTCCATCTCTACAAAGGAAAGAGCATAATAGCCTGATATGACCTGAAAGGTCATCTACTCAAGAGCCACTGTGCTTCAGAAAGGGCCAAAGAACTGCTGATATGGTATTTTCTGCCTGACAACTTCAAGTGAAATCTGAGAAGCAGAACAAAGGTTTACCTACAATGTTCATAGATCTGACCAAAGTCTTTGACAATCATGCAAGCTTGTGGAAAATTGTGGCAAAATTTAGTTGCATAGAGAAGTTCATCAGTATTGCTTGCAAGTTCCATGATGGCATGCTTGAAAATTTCTAGATAATGGATATTTTACAGAAATATTGTCAGATGTCTTCATTAAGGATAGAAATGGCATTAAGTTCAGCTAGGACACTGACTAATTAACTTGGAAAGGCTGCAAGCCAAGACTAAACTGCAGGGAGAGTGGATGTATTTCTTTTTTTTTTTGCAAGTTAGAATGCACTCAATGCAGCTTCTGAGGCTGAGGTACACAAGAGTATGGACCAACTCTCTGCTGCTTGGGCTAGCTTTGATCTGACAATTGACATCAATGCTCTCCATGAGCTAATAACCACAGCATCCACACATAGAAAAATCAGTTACAACAAATAGAGATTTCAAATGTTGTACATAAATTAATCTATCTTGGCAATATAATTTCCGAGAATGTACACATAGATGATGAGGTGGAAGCATGTGTTGCCAAAACTAGCTCAGTTAGGTGCTTCTACAGGAGAATGTGGGAGAGAAGAGGTATTTGGTATACCTACCAAACTGAAGGTCTACAAAGCCATTGCGTGTTCTCATTGTTATATACTTTTGAAACCTGGACACTTTAACAGCACCATGACAGAAAATTGAATTGATTATCTTAGGAAGATCCTAGAAATCAACTGGTAAGATAATTTATCAGACATTCAGGTCCTTTCTTAAGTTGAACTGCCAAGCATTCAAAGTTTATTGCAGAGAGTGGAACTCTGATGGGCTGGCCATGTTGTTTTAATGTGAAATATACATTTAATTGAAAGGTATTTTCTCAGAGAAGGCAAGTTCTCATACGTAGGTCAGAAATGATACAAAGACAATCTCAAGATGTCTGAGAAACTTTGGTATCCATTATGAGACATGGGAGACACTGGCACAGGACAGCCCAACACTGTGTTCCAGCATCAAAAAAGTGTAGTACTTTGTGAACAAAGAAAATTTCAGTAGCTCAAAAGAAGTTTGAGGTACACAAATCTAGGGACATCTCCACCCTCAGTGTTCATGTGGATCATTTGTGTCCAACCAGTGATAGAGACTCCTGATCTCATACCTGAGCTCATGATCAGAGATAGTCAGACAAAATGTAACTAATTGATGCTGACATAGTGATGTCATTCTGGTCCTTTGCCAGCATGAAGGACAACAAAACTAACTTCTTTCTTCTTCAGTAATTAGCCTAATGACTGGCAGTGGTAAGAAGTTTTTATTTATCTAATGACATTCCTTCTGATTTGACTTGCCACACATGAGAATTAAGAGTAAGTCATATATATCTATATAGAGCACCAGACCTGGAGTGAGGAAGACCTGAGTTCAAATTGCCCCTCAGGCACTTACTAGAGATGTGATCCTGGGAAAATTTCTTAACCCTATTTGTCTCAGTTCCTAATCAGTAAAATGATCTGGAGAATAAAATGGCAAATAACTTCAGTATCTTTAACAAGAAAACTCCAAATGGGGTCACAAAGAGTCATACATGACTCAATAACAACTAAATAATACCTTAAAAATTTTGCAAAAGGTCATAATATCAAAGAAACCCCTCTCTCTGACTTTTAGGATTATAGAAGTGATAATCTATTCTAAAATCCTCTTTTTTATAGATGAGGAAACAAATCCATAGAAGTTATGTGACACTCCTAAATAGGTGAAGGGGGGTGTTTAATAATCTGTTGTTGGTGTATGGTACAATAGTTTGTCATGCTTCTTAAAGCCATCCTCAAATGTTCATAACCAGCTCTTTACATTTTCTGAAATCATTTTCCTTCTCTCCTTATCATAATCTAATACATTCCTTAAATCTCAATTCAAATAAATTTCCTCAAAAAGTTATCCTCCAACCTGTTAGCTTAGTGCCTTGCACATTATAGGTGCTTAATAAAACTTAAATTGAATAGTTCAATCCATGCTGATTTCTCCTTTCTCTAATTTCCTATAGCATTTAATATTAATTTGCTCATTTGAGTATTTATTCATATGTTTCATTTATCTTTTAAAATTATTTTTCATGAATCTTACCAAACTGTCAGCTCCTAGAATAAACTGGCTATGGTGAAAGAAGGAAGGAAGGAAGGAAGGAAGGAAAGAGGGAGGGGAAAGAGGAAAAGAAGGCAACAAATGAGCTAAGTATATGTCTTACAATAAATGGTAAAGTAACAGAAATAGAAACGGTAGAAAGATTCAAGTCTGAATGTAGGAAACTAACATCAAAGTTATATAACTTTGTCCTGAACTGAAATATCTCTCAAAAAAGAAAATAAAAGAAACTTCTAAGGAATAATGCATAAACAATATTTATGGAAATATCTCTTAAGTGTTTAGGCATAAAGTATAACATTAAATAATTCATCACAATTATACCCTAGAAAGTCTACTCTAAAAAGGAATGAGTGTATCTTTGAAATCATGAGAGCTCGTATGGAAAAGACTATGTAATATAAATGAAAATTTTGTAAAAATACGTAGAATTTGGTTCCATTTGATCTCTACATTTTTATTTTATAAAGTGTCAACCCAACAAAATTTAAAAAAATACTCATTCTACCTATGTAATTTGTAATGAAAATTGTCATGAGTATGTGTGTGTGTGAATAACGTGAGGATGAAAAATAGATTAATCCATTTCTGACAAGTTTAAAGTTAATAAAAGTTTATTAAATCAAGTTAGTAAAAGTTTAAGTTAAATAAAGTTAAATTAAATAACTGAGTTGAGGTAGAAACCAGCAAAGCATTCCTTTTCTTTTTCCATTCTCCTTTTTCTATATCATTCTTCTCTTTGGTCACTACTTTCTCCCTTCCAAATTACTTGGCTGAAACCAGCCCCTTTTAACACAACTAACAAGAGACAGCAGGGCTTCAGGGAATGCAAGACTTCAGAGAACAAGGCAGTTAAGCTCAAGTGAGTCTATCCTTTGAAGTCTCACTGTCTAGCTAGCTCTCCTGAGAGACATGTCTGGTCTTTCAAAGTCTCCCATAGTGAGACCTACAATACTCCCTTCATTTGGAAAAGATAAGAGATGGAGAAAAAAAAAAGAACCAAGAAGGCAGTTTTTTATGCCACAGTTCACTTGTTTCAAAATTAGCAGATTTTTATGATATTACTTTTAAACTTGTGATTAAAATATAATACGTGTTTATTATCCCATTGAAATACCCCTAATGAGAGTGATTTTAGAAGATGAATGTAACAATTGTGGTTGACACTAAAGTGAATGAAAAGTTCCAAAGGAGAAATATTTTTTTTTTAAATTAAGTGCCAGTTAAGGTAGAAGAGACAGATTATTTAGCTGAGGAATCCAGACTTTAATAATCTCATTACTTAGATAAATTCTATATCTATATAAGAAGCCTGTAAATTGATGTTGGAAAGAGAGAGAGAGAAAGAGAGAGAGAGAGAGAGAGAGAGAGAATGCTTTTCATGAAATAACACATGTATATAGTTAAAAATCGAAGGGTATAGTTTTCAATTGAAGGTAAATAAAAACATTTCTAATTAGGACTATATATAGTTTTATATTTGTTGGGCTACTTCTGGGAGACAACAGGGAGAAATAAATAGTAAATCTCCTTAACTCTTCCATATTTACAAACTGTGAAACAATCTTTATAGCAAGTATCTCTGACAAAGGCCCCATTTCTCAAATGTATAGAAAACTGAGTCTAATTTATAAGAATATAAGCCATTTCATAAGGGATGAGTGGTCAAAAGACATGGACAGCCAGTTTTCGGATGACATAATCAAAGCTATATATAGGAATATGAACACGTGCTCCAAATTACTTTTTATTAGACAAAAGCAAATAAAAACAACTCTGAGATGCTACCACACACCGATCAGATTGTTTAATATGACAAGAAAGAAAAATGATAAATATTGGTGGAGATATAGGAAAAGTGGGGCACTAATACACTGTTAGTAAAGCTGTGAACTGATCAGATCATTCTGGAGAGCAATTTGGAACTATGTCTAAAGGGCAACCAGACTGTTATGTAGCCCTTTGATCTAGCAATACTACTGCTAGGTCTGTCTGCCAATGAGATCATAAAAAAAAGAAAAAGTACCAACATGTGCAAAAATATTTATAGCAGCCCTATTTGTGGCGGCAAGATATTTGAAATTAAAGGGATGCTCCAGAATTGGGGAATGGGCTGAACAAGGTGAATAATATGAATATAATGGAATAATATTGTGCTGTGAGAAATGATAAACAGGATTTCAGAAAATCCTTGAAAGTCTTCTATGGACTGATGCAAAGTGAAATGAGCAGAACAAGTAAAACATTGTACATGGTATCAATAACTGTGTCATGATCAACTATGAAAGATTCAGCTCTTCTCAGCTATGTAATGATCTAAGACAAGGGCAAAGGACTCATCTTTTATCCACATCCAGATAAAGAACTGATGGATTCTGAATGCAGATCAAAACATACTTTTTAAAAATTACTTTATTCTTTTTTCATTTTTTTCCTTTTGCACTGTTTCTTTTCACTCAGCTGTGTCTAATATGGAGACAAGTTTGACAAGATGACATTTACATAATCTATATCAAATTGCCTACCAGTTTTGGAAGAGAGAAATAGAAGGGAGGGAGAAATATCTGAAACTCAAAGTCTCGTAAAAGTGAATGCTAAAAATTGTCTTGACATGTAGTTGGAAAAAATAAAATTTTATACATATATATATATATTGTTTGACAACTGTATAGAATGTGACAAATGAAAACAAATTAAATCATAAAATGATTTTTCTGTGGTGCCTCATTATATATAGAAGCTAAACTAAGTTTCAGAGGTAATTTTGCTGGTCTCATTTTGCCATCATCTTTCCTAACTCGCTATCATTAGTCCTCCTACTTTTGTGTGACTGTAGACTTTTGTGTGATAGCGACAAGATCACAGTATTTGAGTTCAAGGTCCTGAGTGTGAATCATATCTTCTATTTAATAACCATAAGACCCAAACAATTCATTGACTCTCCCTGGGCCTCATCTCTAAAATGGGTGTGCATAGGGGTGGGGCAATGCCATGCCATACGATCTTGGTGGTTCCTTTGAGCTCTAATTTCTAGACTTTCTTGGCTGTCCAAAACTACATGTTTTGTTATACATGCTTAGTTACACACATTAATTACACATGCTTAATCTGGCTAATTTGATTAGTAGGCTTTGATGCTGGAAGGGTATGTATAAAATTATTTCAAAGTTGAACCTAATGTATGTTTGACAAGTGCTTGGAATTAGCATTCCAAAACATATCTCTTCTCTTTCCTTTTCCACTACCTTACAGTACTGCCCTTTATGGTCTACAGTTCAGAAGGCTGCATGATTATACAGTTGTGTATCACTTAGGGAAAAATCTGTGAGTATCTATTTGAATAGATTGAGGATTCAAGTCACATTTCTGAAACTTAATCAGTACTTGTATGTTTGCAGACAACTCATCTTAACTTTCAGGGACTTTGTTTCATCATCTACGAAAAGGGGCTAATGCTTTACCAACTACCATACAAGATCTTTGTGAAAGTTCCTCTTAAATCTTAAAGCTCTGCAGAAATGTGAACTAATAAGAGTATGTCTATTCCTTCTCTGCTATTTCTTTTCCCCAAAAAAAGAATAATTGTCAATGAATCTGAAATATCAACTTAATGTATAGAATGTGTTAATTCATAGGGAAAGGAGACATTTTACATAAGATTTTTAAAACTCTTGTTTATGTTGGAACTTGCTCTAATTTTAATTTTGCGTGGATTTTGCAACATCTATACATTCTGAATATTTAGCTGGACATAATTATAGGAAAAGGACTCTTGAATATCAAATAAAAGCTTAAAGATAAAACTAGGTCCAAGGGAAATTAATTTTTTAACCTTAAGTCTTCAAAAAATAAAAAAGAAACAGTCTCATCAGATTCTGGCCTAAGAAAATGCAGTTCCCTAAATTATGTTCAAAAATAAGAGTGGGGGATGATTAACTGACCCTTTACTATGTTTAGTGAGTGAATAATAATTTAACCTTTAAATTGGCAAGAGATTTAATGATTCAGTCTTCTATATATTTGGTAGCCTGGGGAATTTTAATTTTCACTTTTCTTTTGACAATTATGTCCAGATACTTAGGTATAATATTGCCTGCTAAACTGTGAGTGTCTGTGTGTAGGTATCATTGGCAATATTTTTTTTTTATCCCATTACATTTTGTCCTTATCCCATAATAAAAAAAAATCCATGTTATAGAGATTTAATATTTCACTATGATTTTTAAAATTAATTATGTCTTCAGTACTTCTTAGAAATTTATTAATAATCCATAAGATAATTGGAGATGCCCTATGTTTGTGATTCACAGATTTAGGTGGTTAAATTGACATTGTGCTAAGAAAACACTAATTGCATTTTGTTTATTTTTTTTTTACCAATGTATTCTATAGGATAACCAGAATAGATTACAAATGAGTCAAAGGACTTTTTTTTTTCAAATTTGATGTTTTTTTTTTAATTGAACTCTCAGGACAGCTCTAGGTAAAACTAACTTGTGGTGAACCTATCTAAATTAATGCTACTTTTTATTGTTGTTCAGTTGTGTTCAACTCTTGGTGATACAATTTAGGATATTTTTGGCAAAGATAGTGGAGTGGTTTGCCATTTTTCTCCTCCAGCTCATTGTACAAATGAGAAACTGGGGCAAACAAGATTAAGTGACTTGCTCAGGGCCATTAAAAGTTGGAGGCTAGATTTGAACTCAGGAAGATGAGTCTTCCTGACTCCAGACCCAGCACTCTATCCACTGTTACACCTAGCTTCCCCCAAATTGATGGTCACAAGTACTTAAAAGAGTGGAAAGGATGATGCCATATCCTTCATTGATGTTTACTTACATTCTTGGATTAAAGAAGGCAAAAAACATTATGTAATAACTGAAACCAGAATTTATGCTATTAAAAGTAATGAATGGAAGAGCTAACGCCAAATTCAACCTTAGTATAAGGGTGGGTGGAGGAGAAGAAGGAAGGAAAATAATATGAAAGTCCACAACCCAGTAGTTACCACAAATCCTTAAAAACATTTAAAATATCAAGAAATTACTTGTATTCATATCTAGTTTGTTGGAAAATAGAAGTAATTGGATTAATTTACTAGTAACTACACAAATAAAAGCCTGTCATATTATTTGACATTTCCGCATCTGAATTTGCTTGCTTGTATGACTTAAAATAAAAGATTGCACATTAGATTTTGCCTTGCTTGCACGCGCATGCGCGCGCGCACACACACACACAGACACACACCCTGTTGTATAGCAAGTAGGAATTGAAGTTATTTTTAATAATGAGATAAGAAACTTGAGTTAGAGAATATAATTTGTCATTTTTCCTAAAAATATTTATTGATGAGAAATGAACTAAATGGCAATACAAAATAGTATATATGATAATTAAAAAATAATTAAAGTAATTAAGCAGTCAGCTTAATTTGGCTATAGGATGCATTAAGATTTGTATGGTTCAACTACTTTGCTGTTGATTTTATATTGACTTTCTAAGTTGCTTAGAGGATTCTGGTCAAGTAGTGGATAGAACTCTGGGACATAAATCAGTATCATCTGAGTTCAAATACAGCACCTTCTAATCCTTTCTAATTGTGTGACCCAGGGTAAGACACTTAACCTCTATCTGCCTCATTTTCCTCAACTGTAAAAGAGAGGCAATAATAACAGCTACCTCAATGTTGTTTAGAGAATAAGATGAAATAATATTTAGCATAGTGCCTAGCCCCTAGTAAATGTATAGCTCCTGTTTATTTCTTCCTTTCAATTACATCAAATGGGCTACCTAACAAGAATTGCTTTGTAAATATTAAAGTGCTGCATAAATGCTACAAATTATTATTAATTCTTATTAAATGTAGAGGTAATGAGTTTAATTTTAGATATGTTGAGTTTAAGGTCTTTAAAAGGGTTTCACTGTGTATTGTCCAATAGACAACTACAATAATAGAGAAGAAAGTTCAACATGGAATACAGAAAATCAGGGTAGTATTGAAACTACTATGTAGTATATGAAACTACTACATTTAATAACCA
Source organism: Potorous gilbertii (assembly GCA_028658325.1). Taxonomy (NCBI): domain Eukaryota; kingdom Metazoa; phylum Chordata; class Mammalia; order Diprotodontia; family Potoroidae; genus Potorous; species Potorous gilbertii. The sequence continues at coordinate 415,271,093 of CM053771.1, forward strand.
GTTAGACATAATAGGAATTAATTTTTCATATACAATCCTTTTAATCTTTATATTTTTAAATGCACATTTTGGGGTATTTCTTGAGTTTATAATAAAACAGGAGGAGAGGAGAAGGGAGGCTGGTGACCTGTACAGCCCTCCCTCACTCAAAACAAGGTCAAATGTGAGTCATGCCATCATTTCTCTGATGTCATGGTCTTCTTAGCCAACGAAGGCCGAATACAACAACAGAAATAATAGACCTCAAGAGACAGGTTAGGATTAGGTAGACTGGGAATATTCATCATAGAGGTGATAAATGTATCCATACTAGCTAATGAAATCACTAGGCAAAAAAGTATAGGAGGAGAGAAAAGATAGCCCTAGACAATCTAGTTGGGAGTAGAACTAATTAGTGGGCACATCTAGTTAGCGGATATAATCTGAGTAAAGCTATGGCAAAGGAGACTGAGAATCCCTCTCTCCATTAATAATTGACATAATCTAATATTTACACTACTCTCTTCCCTCTAAATATAAGCTGTCATCTAAAGACTGAGGTTACCCAATTTTTTTCTTTGATTAGTTATATATTTTAAAAAGCCAATTAAAGAGATAAGGTAGGAATTTTGAGTTTTCTATGGTTTTCAGATAACTATACTAAGTATTACTCCTTGACATGTATAATTGATGGTTAGTTTTAAGACGTAGTCTATAATTTTAGCTTAACATATTGTTACCTTGTCAACAGGAATCTGTCATTTAGATCTAATGTGAGAATATTGGCCAATGACCAAAGACCAATAGTCATCAGAGAAATAAATCAACTTTTGTTTGATTCTTTCTACAATTAAACTTTTAAAGGTAGTTTGTTGAAAGTGCTATTACTTGTTTATATCTCTTATCATACAAATGATTGGCATGTACCACTTCCTATTGTAAATGGTAACATTTGTCAAATACAAAAATACTCACAGTCAGAATATTGTTGTACTTAGTTGTAGTCATTAACAGTAATTGTGGTTCACAGTATTAGCCAAATGAAATTTTGTCCCATTTGAAGTTCAGGCAGAAGGGTCAAAATTTGAGATAATGTTAATCTGGATTACAAAACTCACATGCAGTTCAGCTAGCACATTCAGAAATGGAATGGGCTACCTCTCAAAGCATTGGTTTCCTCCCACACGGATGAGCTTTAAACAGCCTAGATAACTATCAGGAACGTTGCACAGGAGTTTATACTTCAGGGACAGATTGAATTAAATGGATTTTGAAATTATAATGTAATATATATCATTATCTATTTCCAATCAGTTTATACCACTATGGATTTCAATTCTCCTTTACCCCTCCTTTTTCAGTTTTCTTTTATATGTGGTCTACCCCACTAGAATATGAACTCTTTGAGAATGGGGATTGGCTATTTTTTTCTTAAATTTGTATTCTCAAATGCTAAGCATAATTCTTGGAACATAGTAAGCATTTAATAAATATGTGTTGACTGTAGAATAATAAATTCAGAGCTTCAAGTAATATCAGATGATAAAATCTGACCTACTTATGGTTTACCTCCACATTTTATAAATAAAGAACTTATTTCTAAAATGTGGAGGTAAACCCAGAGATCTTACTTGTTTTGTGCAGAGCCACATAGCTAGTAAATGTATGAGTCAGGAATTGAATAAAAGTCTTTCTGATTCCAGCTCCACTACTCTCCATTACACCAGTTTTTCCAATTCTGTTATTGTATGTTTAAAGATTCCTGAGTAAATTGGCCACATCGGTAAATTTTAGCTAGATGTTTTTCATCACGTAGACACTTCTCTGAGAAAGGGGTATTGCAGCTATGTTTTCAAATATTAGAATGTTACACAATATGAAGATAAACAGTTTCATTGGTTTTTTTTTTGAGACAGTCAGAAATTGCCCAAACTAAACTAAATATAATAGTAACAGCAACAAAACTTTTCCCTATCAATATTTTAATGCTTGATTATTTCATAGTTACTGACTTTTTATGAAGTCACGTCTGTTTCTACCATGTTTTAAACTTTCTGACTAGGAGGCATTTTTTTTGCCCTGGGCATAAAGCATTGTGGGCCAAGGACTGTCATACGACATGCATGAATAATTCTCATTGCCTTCATCTAAGACTATAATTTAGCCAAAGGCATTTTTGTGGTTTATTGAATTGGCTTTTTGACCAGCTCGAAGTCAATGAGCCAAAATGCTAGATAATTGCTAAAGCAACCTGTAAGAAAAATTACTATTCAATATAAAATTGGCGATGGGAGGATATTTCAGTTAAAACCTTTATAGTCATTCTCAGGTTCAGTCATGGTCTGTGTTAACTTAATGCAGTACATAGCTATTTTAATCCCATGAAATAGAAGCTTGTTAACATCTTATGTGTATTCTTTGTTGTCTTGTAAAATATTTCTTTAGATCCTAAATGCCCTTCTAAAAGGCATAAGGATGAAAAATGGCAGTCTTTAGTTGTTGGATTTGCAAAGGCACAAACTAGATGTTATAGCTTATAATCCTTAAAGCCACAGTGGCAGGGACACACCTGTGTGAAAAAGACCTGAGTCTTAAAATCCTTGTCACATTTTTTTCCCATTTTAGCTTGATTAATGGATATCAAAACAGGTTGACTTCAGTAATAAGTAAACATGCCTCTCAAATCAAGTTTCCAGTAACCTGCAATCCTGGGCGTTTCATGCTTCTGGAATGGGGTTCCTTGTCATTTTGACAAGGACCTATATTTCTTTGAAGCTGAACCTCTTTTTCACTCTCAATTTTTAATTTCTAGACCTTGTATTTTGGTAAGGTTGCTTGATTGTTTAAGTGACACAGATGTTTGTTATTATTAACAAGTGAAGCACTCTAAGAGCACGCTGCATCCCTAAGAGGTCTTATTAATGACTTGAGTGCAGTCAGTATTTGATTGTTATATAGAGATGTAAATATAGAAACAAATATATCTATAAATAGAAATCTCTCTCTCCACCCATCTAGTTGATAATGAGGAAGAATCTTTATTTTTTTTTTACTTGTTCAGTCCTTTAAAAAAACCATGACTATATCAGCATTGGTATCTTTTTTATTGGTTCATATTGTTGACTTTCACTAGATGGTTTTCACATGTTGTAATAGAAGTAGTGGTGGTGGTGGTGGTGGTTTTTATGGCCACTATCATTTTTGTGATTTTATTGATTTAAGGAACTCCCAGTAAGAAAAATCCCTCTAAAAATGTTGATTATCACCATCTGCTCTTTAATTTATACTCTTTTTGTTTTAGATGAGTTGTTTTGGTCTTGTCTGACTCTTTAGGACCCCATTCGGGGTTTTCTTGGCAAAGATACTGGAGTGGTTTGCCGTTTTCTTCCCCAGATCACCTTTATACAAGAGGAAAATGAGACCAAAAAAGGTTAAATGAATTGCCCAGGGTCATATAACAAGCAAGTGCTGAAGTCAGAACTCAGAAAAATGAGTCTGACTCCAGGACCAGAACACTATCCATTATACAACCTAGCTGCCCTGTAAAATCATAGAGACATAGAAACAGGAAAGAAATATATGTATCAACAATCTTATTTTATAGATTTAGAAACTGAGTTTCAGCAAAGGGTGGTGACTTCCTCATAATTAATACATAAGCCTGTAGCCTGAGTTAAATTTGCTAGGATGGTTTACTACACATGCACAGATGATAAAAGATTTTTTTTAAATGTTTATTTAGTTCATCTATTTTTCTCAGTGTAATTTAAGATTTGTATTTGTATTTTCTCTACTACTTCATGGAATACATTTCAAAGCCAATAAGTTATATCCTGCTCTCTGACATCAGGCCCATCTTTTAAATAAAACAGCATTTGGCTTAATCTTTGCATAGCTGAATATATAACACATTACCCTTAAAGTCTTTGTTCTTTAGCAATTACATATCTGAAGCTGAAATAAACTACCCTTTATCCAAACTTGGCATAGTTTTCATGATTTATACTTTTTGTACCAGGCACTGTCTGCTAATTTTTTTTTTGTTGTTGTTACTTTAAAGTTTATTATAAAGGGATAAGTTACTGTGATTTATAGAGAGAACTGGCTAATGAAAACAGCATTTTCTTGATCAACTCTGGTTAATTTTTGGGGGGGTCCCATTTGGTGAATCTTTCAAAAATGTCATCAGTTACCATGAAATGTTTTCATGTACTTTTATAACCTTTATTTTTAAAAATTATAATTTAGTTAACTCCTTCAGCTTCCCATTTACCTTCCCCTATATTCAACTATTCAATTCCCAGTTCTTTGTTCCCTTAGTATATGACATTTATTCTGGATCAGTCTTCATGTATTCTGCATATGTGTGTGTGTATGTGTGTGTGTAGTAACCAAATTTAATTTGAGGTCAGTTTAGCAAGAATTTATTAAACAGATTTTACATACATAATTAATTATCTATAATAGCATTAACCCTTGGTCCAACACAATCATAGCACAAGGTAGGACAAGGAGGTCAACATCAGGAGACCCCATAAAAGAAACATGGCAGATAGTGAAGCATACAAGCTAGAATTCATTACTTGATGTAAAAGCAGTTTAAATAATTTAACCAAAAAAATGTTGTATGTAAGGTATCTGTGGGGTACAGGGGATATAAAAATTAAGAAATAAAAAGACTTCCAAGGAGCTTATATTCTACTGGTAATTCAATGTGCACGTAGGCAAGTTTTAATCTTATTATTTTGAGTAAGGAAAGCATGAATTATGAAAGGGTTCCAACAGGATATGGCACAAGAACTAAGGTCAGACCTGCTGAGTAAAATTAGAAACCATTCATTTTAAGAGGATGAGAAATAGAACACCAAGGTAATCAAAGAGGCATAATTGTATATGTGAAAGTATGTAAGTATGAAGGTAAGAGATAAGTATGGAGGGGAAAAAAGCAAGGGTAATGCTCAGAGAGCCAATAAGTGACAGAGAGAATTAGGAAAGGATAATCCTTTGAGAAGTTTCATAGTGTCAATGGAAAACAAGGACTATCGTGACTGTTCTGAAAATCAACATGTTTAGGTGACCTTTGCATTACATACTTAGTTGCATGTAAAACATGTTCTAGTCAATTAGGAAAATACAAAGTTATTGGTAGAATTTATACTTCATTAAATATTTATGAACTAAACACAGAGAGTACAGAAACATATTTTGATTATACATACTTGGCTGAGGCAAATAGCTTTTAAACATGAGGTGAGACATTTGACAAGGAATATATATATATATATATATATATATATATATATATATATATATTATATAACATATATACATATATATGTATACAGACATATTCTTTGATTCTGAATATATCTGATTCTTTGATTCTGAATACAAGTCAAGATATTGAATAGCAATAGGCAAATTCGATGTATCTACATTGTGCGGGATGAGGAAGTCAGAATCTTAAAAGAAATAACATAGACAAATAAACAGTTTAAAATTATTGATGTGTTATTAAGAAAAGAACAAAAAATGCATGTTTAATAGTTTTCAGAGGAGGTGTGAATTGAAGACACATGAAAGATGACTACCATTTAGCTACATTGGGGAAGGACAAAATGAAGGGTGATGTGGATTTCTAAGCACTAAATACATAATATGTAAAAAGTTCAGGGGTAGAGAGGAGTTTAGGGCATTCAACAGACAATAGGGAGATCTGATCCAAAGTTGTAAGTGTACATTATCCATGCAAAACTTACTGTAATGTTACTTTTTTATATTTCAAACACATTTGGCATATAGTAAGCATTATATAAGTGTTTGTTATTATTTATGTGCATGTCTTATCTCCACTGTTGGAAGTACATTTCTTAGACAAGATCTACCATATACTGCCCCACACTCCCAAACAGTCTTTGCACATAGTAAGTAGGCAATGTAATGTAATAGAAGAATGTTACCCTTGGAGAGCCTGAAGCCACATTCATCCTCTATCTTTCATTATCCTTTTTTTTTTACTTTGAGCAAACCACAAATTATTTGAATTTCAGTTATTTCACTTCTGAAATGAAGCTAATAATCCATAACCTGTCTCTCTCACAGTGATTTTGTGGACCAAGTGAAAAAATGTTTTTCAAGCAATAAAATACTAATGAAACGTAAGGTATTAGTATCACTTTACCGTCTGGGTGGCACAGTGAATCGAACACTGGACTTGGAGTCAAGCAGACCTGTGTGTGAATCTTGACTAGCAATTTACTAGTTCTATAATCCCCAGGGTAAGTCACTCAAACCTTTCAGAGCTTTCAAAATAACACCTCACATGTTTGCTGTGAGGATGAAATATTTATAAAACCAAATCGAAGGGCTATATCATTTCCAGCTATCATCATCAATAAATGTTGTTTAAGTGAATAAATGAATGACAATAGACATTGTGTCATACTTGCAGATAATGCAAAGAGATAGGTGGAGGAGAGAGATACTGGAGGGACTTGAATGTTCAAGGCATTTCTGCAAAATTTTGTGCATGATGGTAAACAATTGAAAACTTTTATCATAAGAAAGTTAAATAACAAGAGAAGAATTTGGGGAAGATTCTGTACTGTGTAAAATGGGGAAGAAATGATAAAAACCAATGAAGGTTTTAATGGCAGTGACCTTGTAGCATTATGTGTATATGGATTGTAAATGGGAACAATAATGGAAAAGAAGGTTGGGAGATGAGATAGATTCCAAAGGAAGAGTTAATGAACCTCAGTGAAAATGGGATGTGAAAGGAGAAGGAAAGGGAATATTACAGGAGGCAACTTTGGAGTTTTAATTCTTGATAGCTGGGAAGATAGACCATGAACACAAATATAACTGTCTGGAGACTAGAGTGGCTTGGGAGAGTTGGAGTTAGATATTTATATTTTTGAAATTATGGTGGAATATTATTGAGTTCAAACAGATTAAAACAGGGTTTTTTTTAAGTTCATAGGATAGTTCTTTGAAAAGTTTCGTACCTCTTCTTTTATTCTTATTCATTTCTCATAACAGTTGACGATGAGTACTTTACAGATATTGTTTAATGTACAGAAGGTTTGTTTTATAATATAGCTTATTTTGTCATCTATGTCCTATATTCAATAGTCATCAATAAAATAATGCAATAAATGCAATATAACCGATAGGGCCAGTCTCAGGCAGAAAGATTAAATGGAGTTAGTCTTTAGCAGCCTCCTTTACCTCCATTTGAGCAATTTGGAAATTAACCATATCATGAAGATTCCATTCATTCCAACTTTTCCCTAGGGAAGGCAAGGCCACAAGATTTATTAAGTTCTTACAATGTGCAACACACTGTGCTTTTTTTACCCAAGACTTCACAGGATGACACCAAATTCTGAGTGTGCCTTCCCCAGTATGCTCTATTTATCCAAACAACAAACCAAAAACTACAGTCTGGCTGTACCTTCACCTCCCCTTATTCATCAATATGTAAAACAAAACAAAACAAAAACAACCTTTAATTCCCTCTAGGAATCTAATTTCCACTTTTCACCATGACTACTATATCATTCTTGCATTTAGACTAGGGTCTCCTGGCAATGAAATGTAGCAAAAACTTCGATCAGAATGGCAGGTCAATGAGAGAGAGTTTTAGAGAAATGGCCCAGGCAATTTTCCAAAGACAACTCTACACAGAAAAGTACATACTTTACCTTCCTATGGTAGTGATGCAGATTGTTCAGCTTGATCTGTTTTCATAGGGTTCTCATATCATTCAGTTTCTCTATCCTCTGAAGTATTTGAAGTATTCTATGTTACAGTGCCTCATGGGGATGGTTTGCTCTTCACAATATACAGAAAACATGAGTTTTCTTCTATTGACAAGGTAACATCTGAAGTTCTTGGTGCTGATCAACATACTGTTTTATTTCTTCTTGACTCACAGGGACAATATGACAAAGTCTAAAGACTGCTATAATGTCAAAATTGTACCCTTCCAGGATCCATCTGCTTTCTGTTCCTACCCCTTAATAACACCACTGGGACCTATTTTGAATGTAACTTGACAGTCTGAGGGTTCTAACATATTATCTGGGAAATCTTTGCTAATTGATGTCACCAAAATCACTGATTTGAGACTGAGCATTTGGCCCAGTAGTATGCATAGTTATCTTTAATCAATTACCTATTGAATTTGGAGATTATACTCTTTTTCCTTATCAGATTTTGGAACTTATTCCCAATGAATTATAATTCCCTCTAAAATAACAGAATGATATGAGAAAATTCTTTTAATAGCAGTATTTGCTTTTTTCTTCTACCTTAGATTCTCTGAGTTAACAAGAAAGATTAGAGAAAAAAAGTGACAATACAAGGCAAGAGCTCAAATGTGAGTTTGGCTCCATAAACAGTTACTGAACCATAAATAGTCCAGTGAAAGACCAGTAAGAAAGTAGAAAAAGTAAATGATAAGTCATTTTGAAGGCACTGTATATCTACACTGGGTTCAAGAGATGCACTCTGTAACCTATCGTGACCAAATAATCATTGATTTTCTGTACCACTCAGGGCACTTCACATTGTGAGTACAAAAACATGTGTGGTCCTTCTTGAAATTAATAACAGCATATGTATGATGACTGCATGAACCTCAGGTGTTTGAACCATATTCAGTTTCTGATGTTCTCTAGGTTGAAGGAGACTGATCATGTATTCACATTTGTAAATGGAATGAATTTAAGGATTATCCATCTAACAGCAAAATCACGTTTGTGTAGCATAGCAGCGGGAGCACGCTCAGAAGAGGAAAGAGATGTTCATTGAGAATAGTTGATTCAAGTGTCCCATGCTGTTGCTGAGCAATCCAAAGCTTGAGGGAAGTGCTTCAATCTTGTATGCGCTGGATGTTTTTATTCTTAGGCCACCAGGAAATTATATAAATAGATTGAACCTTAACTCCTTGATTCAAATAAATCTCAAGGGGAGTTTAAATAGGTGGCAACATCCCTTAGGTCTTCTAGAGCAATGGTATCAGTTCAAATAGAAAGGAAGGATTGTTGCAGCCTGCAAATTGATATGATATCATATATTAAAATTATATACATTCTACTGCATTTTTATTTGATTTGTTAAATATTTTCCAATTACATTTTAATTCAGGTCAGGTAAGACTCCTGAATGTTTCCAGGCTTTACCACAAGCCACCTGCTTGAAACCTATATTCTAGAGGACTTTTTTCACTTAATATCTTTAGGATTGTTACTGGACAACCTTAACCTAAGAGGGAAAAACATAAAAGACTGGCATAAGATAATACTAAAATAAAAACTAAAATAAAACGATAGCAAAACATAAACAAGCTACTACAGGCCTGAAGGATTGGTCAAATGGCCAAGAATAAGGAAAAAAACTGTCCCCTCAGACAGTATAGTACCTCTCACTACAGTTGACATAAGAAAAGATATATTTCCGGCTCTTTCTAAAATGCACTGGCAATATTTCTCTTGATCTTCACAAAGCATAACTTTCATTCAGTAACCAGGACAAAAAGAGTGATCAAATAAAAAACAATTTTTCTGATGGATAACAATTAAATCTTTTAGAGATAAGCATAAATGTGTCCCATTACAATGGAAAGGTGTATATAGTACCTAAGTGAGAATAAAGTCTTCAAATCCACAGGGTTCAAGGGTCTGCAAGGCCAGAAATAGTATCCTGGAAGCAAAACAACAGAAATGAAGTCTTCAGTGCCAAAGAAGCATCTCCAGAACCATTAGCAACAGCAGATATCTGGAGATTTGACACTCACTAGCAACAGTGAATGCCTTGATTTTTCTTGTGGGTGACTGCCTTTATTTTCGATTGATTAATTTAAAAGAAAATCTGCTTGGTTACATTGACCCTAGGGTCATCTTTCTACACATGATTCCCTCCATCTTTTTGAGAATGAACTTCCTTGGTCCTCTTCCTGCATACCTCAGACCTTATCAGTCTTATAGCCACATTCTCTGTAGCCATAAAAGAGAGATAGAAGAAATATCTGAGTATACCTATTTTTTCCTGTACTTTTGACAACTTTTCTCCTCATTTTTTCTGCTCATTTTAAGCTCTAGAACCATACTCAGCCATCCTTCTCTCATGACTCTTCAGTCTCTCGCCATTCACTCTTATCCAGATACCTGTATCTACTTACTTCTCCCTAAAAAAAAAACAAAAACAAAACTTCATTCCCTTACTCTTCCATCTAATGCAGTTACCAATTCCCTCCTCCCCTCAACTGCCAAATTACTTGAGTTGTCTATATCTGATGCCTCCTTCTCCTTGCTACATACCCTTCCTTTACCCCATCCATTTAGGATTCTTTCATCATTCCATAAAAATTTTTCTCCCCAGGGTTACCAATGCATGTTAATGAACTTATACTTTTATACAGTCAACAGAACATAGATTTAGGATTTCATTAGATATTTTAGAGTAAAGGCAACTGAGGTACAGATGATGAGTGGCCTACCTAAGACCAGGGTATTGGATTCAGAAAAAGTATTTCATTCCAGATCCCCTGTATCAAAACCCAGATCCCTTATCACTCCATCATGTTGTTTCCCAAGTGTGGCCTTTTCTTAGCTCTCTTTAGTCATTCTGCAGCTCTTGACACTGTTGACTCCCTGCACCATTTAAAAGTTATGGTCTCTTCTCCTTTGGCTTCAGGTCAAATTGGAAAAAGTGCCATGTAAATGTCAACTATCTGCTTAGGATGATCATGATTACAGACAACATATTTTCTTGATTTTCCTCAAAGCTTCTACAATGAATCATGGGAGAAAGAGATTTCCATTCATTTCTTAACACAGATTAAGCTTTAAAATGTGTCATGCACATTTTTTTTAAAAGAGAGTCTATTGTTTAATATTTACCAGCATTTGACTGAAACTCTTCATTCATTTCTTGACTCAAAGTAGTTTAAGGGTAGAAAGGCTTGATGGATTGTTTTGATATCTAGACTTAAGAAATGGATTGAAAAAGTGTTATTAATGTAGATTAAGCTTTAAAATGTGTAATGCATAGGGTTTTTTAAGAGCGCCTGTCATTTATTATTTACCAGCATATGATTGGAATTCTCCAGGCATATACATGTATGGAAATTTCTCACATAAGGATTACAGTAGAGAAGATTAAATTTTGAATTATGTTAGCATGTTTACTTCCAAAACAATAGGTGTAAAGTTTTGATTTGAGACACCAATTTCTGAACATTGGCTAAAATAGACTGATCATCATAAAGAAAACACATCAATTTTCTATTAGATGATGTGACATCATGAAACCTTAATTGTAGTGGATATTGTATTTGATATATAAGGTTTATACACTTTCTGTCATCTTTTATTAATACTTCTCTTCTTTAATGTTTATATGGTAGCATTTCCCTGTCAGGGGTCTGGACTGACTTTGGAACTGGCATTCCTCCTGCTGAAATCTTCCATTTCAGTGATAGACTGCACTAACTGCTGTTTTTATACATATGCCTAAGTTGCTGCCTCTTTCATCCATTGACAAGAAGTTTCCCTACTGTGTTATCTGATTTTATGCAACATTCAAAGCTTTCCTAATTGATTAAGGAGTCATTCATGAATTTGCAGGGAAATATTCACAATGATTAATTAATTCTGTAATTCAATAAAAGATATTCACAAACATTAAAGGTATCTTACATATGTCTTGTTTGCATTTTAAAATAATCATATTCATTGATTGGATTCCTGGGCTTTCTGTGATTATATTGAGCATTTAGCTTAAGTACCTTCTCCAGCCCCCTTTTCACCCTGCTATTTACGTCATAGAGCTATTGTGAGGAAAGCTCTATCTTAAAATGTTACTTAGGTTTGAGTTGTTCCAATTAATTATGGAAAGAGTGTTTTTCTAGGGGCAGCTAGTTCAAATGTGGCCCCAGGCACTTTCTAGCAAACCTGTTTGCCTCAGTTCCTTATTTGTAAAATGATCTGGAGAAGGAAATGGCAAAAACTCCAGTATGTTTGCCAAGAAAACCCTAAATGGACACAACTGAAGCATTGGACACAACTGAAATTATCGAAAAACAAAGTTCTGTTCTACTGACTGTGAGCTCATTAAGTTGGACACAATTCAATCTGTCTTTGTGAGAAAGTGAAGAGTAATATGCAAGCAGGACTTGGAGTCTTCAATTTTCTTGTATTTTAAAAAATTAGGCTTATTTTTTCAAACAAAATTAAATAAAACAAAAATTCAATTTTCTCTCTCTCCCACCTCCTCCCCCAATGATAGAAAAAATAAATAAATGATACAAAAATTATTATAACAAACATGTATAACCAAGCAAAATGCATTTTCACTGTGGCCATTTCCAAAAATATATTTCTGATCCTGTACTCTGAGTCCTTTACTTCTCTTTCTGGAGGTGGGTAGCATGTTCTAGCATCAGTCCTCCCGAACTGTAGTCTGTCGTTGATCCGATAGAGTTCTTAAGTCTTTCAAAAAGTTTTTGTATACAGTGTTGTTAGTGTGTGAAATATTCTCCTGTTTGTGCTCACTATACTCAGACAGATAGGGCCCTTTTCTTCCCACTATTTTTTCTTTATTTCCATTGATTTTTCTTTTTTTTTTTTTTTTTTTTTTTGTTGTTGTTTTTTTTTTTTTAATTAAATTTTTATTTTATTTATAAATGTTCTACAATCACTTCCTT
>CM053771.1:415284283-415306457 GCA_028658325.1 Potorous gilbertii
TCTGATAAATACACTATTCCTTGCTTCTCCAGTTTATTCATGGTATCAATCTTTATACCTAGATCATGTACCCATCTAGACTTTATTCTTGTGTACGGTGTTAGGCATGGGTCTATGCCTAACTTCCGCCACAATTGATTTTGTGTTTCCCTAGATGAATCTATTAGTTTCTTTTAAACAACATACTGTAGGATTCTGGTTTTTGATCCAAACTGCCATCTGCTTCCATTTTATGGGAGAGTTCATCCCTTTCACATTCACAGTTATTATTACTGTGTATTTCCCTCCATCCTATTTTTCTTCCTTTTTGTCTTCTCCAGCCTTTCAGCCTTTCCCTCCTCACCAGTGGTTTGGTTCCGTCTACCACCTCCACTGATTTGCCCTCCCTTCTATCAGATGCCCCTTTATTTTTCAATCATGCTCCCTCATACTTCCCTGTCAGGTAAGATAGATTTCTATTTTCAACCAACTGTGTGTATTATTCCATTTTTGAGCCAATACTGATTAGAGAAGTTCATTACCCACCTTGCTATCTTCTCCCCCACCGAAACAGGTCTTTTGTGCCTTATCATGTGAAATAATTTACTATGTTCAAACTCTCCCTTTATTTTGAACTCAGTGTGCTCTTTTTTTCTCATCTTTTAATTAATTCTTATCTTATTTCCTTAAATTCACCTTATACCTATACCCTCTCTTTATGTATATTCTTTCTATCTATACTATTAGTGGTACAGTTTTCAAGGATTACAAGTATCATCTTCCCACATAGTGATATGAACAGTTTAGCTCTATTGAATCCTCTCATATTTTCCTTTCCCTTTTTAGGCTTCTCTTGTGTCTTAATATTGAAGATCAAATTATTAATTTAATTCTGGTCTTCTCCTTAAAAATCTTGAAATTCTTCTATTTTATTCAATGACTATTTTTCCCCTCGATGTATTATGCTTAATTCTACTAGGCAGGTGATTCTTGGTAGTTCTATTGCTTTCTGGAATATCATGTTCCATGAACTCTGATGTTGTGATGTTTCAGCTGCTAAGTCCTGTATCATTCTGATTGTGGCTGTTTGAATTGTTCCTTTCTAGTCACTTGCATTGTTTTCCTTGATCATATAGTTCTGAAATTCAACTATGGTGTTACTTGGAGCTCTTTCCTGAGCTGACCAGTGGATTCTTTAAATGCCTATTTTGCCCTCTGGTTCCATGAGGTCAGGGTATTTTTCCTTGCTAATTTCTTGAAAGATGCTATTCCAATCCTCCTTTTGATCATGGCTTTCAGATAATACAGTTATTTTGATATTGTTTTTCCTGGATCTATTTTCTAGGTCAGTTGTTTTTCCCAAGATGTATTTTACATTTTCTCTTATTTTTGTTTTCATACTTTTGAGTTTGTTTGATTGATTCTCATGTCGGGTCATTTACTTCCACTTGCGTTTTCCTCAATTAGTTTTTGTACATTCTTTTTCATTTGTTCAATTGTACTCTTCAAGGAGTTGTTTTCTTCAGTGGATTTTTGTATCTCCTGTTCCATTTGGTCAGTTCTATTTTTTAAGCAGTTTTTCAACATATTGATTTTTTTTCATAATCCTCTTGCATCACTCTAATTTCTTTTCCACTTTTCTCTACTACCTCCCTAATATAGATTTTTAAGGTTGATTTTCAAAGTCTCCCATGAGTTCTTTCTGGGCTCAAAACCACTTCCCATTTGTCTTTGGCTTTCACCCAGAAGTGTTTGGAAATTATTGTCTTCTGCTGAGCTTGTGTCTTAATCTTCCTGGTCACATAATAACTCTCTGTGGTCAGAATCTTTGTGCTATTTTCTGGGCCTTTTTCCAAAGTAGTAGTCTCAGACTTGTGCCAGGCACTGCAGGTCCTAGCTGTTTACCTGGTGCTGCACTGATGCTGCCTTGAGGTTCATGGGAGACCCTCATGTCTGGTCACATCCTGAGGGGCTGGGGTAAGCAGTTCTGAGCATTGCTGGAGGCTTTAGAGTTATGGCAGCTTAGGTGAGCTAGGACACTAGTAGTGGAGCCTGGCATGGGCAGAGGCAGCAAGAGTGTTTCTGCATTTTCCTGGGGATACATTAAATCACTTGGTGTTCTGGCCACTGTGGGTGGACTGTTTACCCAGAACTATACTGAAACAAGTGGAGGTCCTCAGAGCTGGTCTGCCCATTTTCCTGGCTATGTTGAGGCACATCCTGGTGTTGGAGTTTGCCTGCTCCACTACAACGGGGCTCAGAATATACAAATGGCTTATTCAGGTAAGGTTTTCTACTGTTTTGCTGGGATGCTTCCTGTACTGGGCTGCATTCCTTCTATGCCTAAGTGAAACAGACTTCTTATTTGTTGGGCTCAAAAATTGTTTCACCCTGCCTTCCTGCTGGTTCTATTGTTCCAGGATTTGTCCTGGTTGCTTTTTTATTGTTGTCTGTGCTTACTCCCCCCACCATCCTGGCTCTTGGAAGTGGTACAAGGACCAAAAGTTATTTAATAGAGCTAGAAAAAATAGTAATAAAATTCATTTGGAAGAACAAAATGTTGAGAATATAGAGGCAATTCATGAAAAAAATGCAAAGGAAGGTAACTTAGCTGTACCAGATCTAAAACTATATTATGGAGTGGCAACCATCAAATCTACTTGGTACCGCCTAAGAAATAGAGTAGTGGATCAGTGGAATAGACCAGGGAGTCATAAAGCAGTAGTAAATGACAATAGTAACCTGTTTAATAAACCCGGTACTTGGTACCGCCTAAGAAATAGAGTAGTGGATCAGTGGAATAGATCAGGCAGTCATAAAGCAGTAGTAAATGACAATAGTAACCTGTTTAATAAACCCGGTACTTGGTACCGCCTAAGAAATAGAGTAGTGGATCAGTGGAATAGATCAGGGAGTCATAAAGCAGTAGTAAATGACAATAGTAACCTGTTTAATAAACCCGAAGACTCCAGCTTCTGCGATAAGAACTCCCTATTTGATAAAAAAAAGCTTCTGGGAAAACTGGAGAATAGTATGACAGAAACTAGGCACAGACCAACATCTCACATCCTACACCAAGATAAGGTCCAAATAAATTTTGATTATGATTATATATATATATATATATATATATATATATACACTCATATATGTATGTAAATATATATTTATCTATGTATGTATGTATACATATATATACATATGTATATATGATTTAGATATAAATGATAATACCATAAGCAAATTAGGAGAGCAAGGAATAGTTTAGCTTTCAGATTTATGGGGAATATAAAAATTTATTACCAAACAAGTGACACAAAATTATGAAATGCAAAAGGGATAAGATTGCATTAAGTTAAAAATATGTTGCACAAAGGAAACCAGATTAGAAGGAAAGCAGAAAGCTCAAAAATAATTCTTGTAACCATTATTTCTGATAAAGACCTCATTTGTCAAATACATAGAGAACGGACTCAAATTTATTAGAATACAACTCATTCGCCAATTGAGAAAGGGTCAGTGGATGGGAACAGGCATTTTTCAGATGAAAATAAAGCTCTGCAGTCACATGAAAAGATACTCTGGATCATTACCGATTAATGAGATGCAAACTAGAACCACTCCAAGATGCCAATTCATACCTATCAGATTGGCTGTTAGGACAGAAAAGGAAAATGATAAGTGTTGGAGAAGATGTGGGGAAATTGAGACATTAATAAGTTGTTGGAAGACTTGTGAACTAATCCAACCATTTTGGAGAGCAATTTGGAACTATGCCCAAAAGGCTATAAAACTGTGCACACCCTTTGATCCAACAATACCACACATAGACCTGTATCCCAAAGAGAACATAAAAAATGGAAACGGACCCACATGGACAAAAAAAAGTATTTATAGCAGCTCTTTCTGAAGTGGCAGAAAAATTGGAAATTTTAGGGATGCACATCCTTTGGGGAATGACTGAACAAGTTTTTATATATGAATGTATTGGAATATGATTGTTCCATAAGAAATGATGAGCAGGCAGATTTCAGAAAAACCAGGAAAGACTTACATGAACTGATTCGGAGTGGAGTGAGCAGAACCAGGAGAACATTGTACATAGTAAAAGCAGTATTGTATGGCGATCAAAGATGATGGATTTTCTCAGCAATACAATGATTGAGATATGCAAAAGATTCATGAAGGAACAGGCTATTCACAACCAGAGAAAAAATTCTGGAGTCTGAATGCAGATTGAAACATACGATTTTCACTTTTGTTTTACTTCTTGTGGTTTTTCCACTTTGTTCTGATTCTTCTTTCACAACATGACTAATGTGGAAATATATTTGACAAGATTGATTGTACACGTGTAATCTATATCATAATGCTTACTGTCTTGGGGAGGGAGGAGGTAATGTAGGGAGGTAGAAAAATTTGGAACTCAAAATTACAAAAATAAATGTTGAAATCTATATTTGCATATAATTGGGGGAAAATACCATTAAGTTCTCCCCAAAAAGGAAGAAAAAAACATATCATGATAACACGACTATTCCTGGGTCCTCCAGAAGAGTCTGCATTAGGTTTAATAAGATTTCAAGCTCCTTGGGTAAACTCCTATGAAGTTTTTATCAACATTAACAAAAGACAAATAGAATAAGCGAGCATAAATGAGTTGAGAATTGAATTGTTGAAGAAGGAATGCACAGACTTGGTGCCACTGATCCCTTTAAATCTCAAAACATAGGCTGTCCTTGATATGAGGAAATTCGTTTCTATCTACTCTATTTTCTATTAAAAAATTCCATCATTTAGAGAGTTCATCCTTGAACATAAGTAGAACTGTTATTCAAAAGAAATCTTATACCAATGGTCCTGGGGAACCTAAAAATTTTACTGTAGTTTCCTAACCTACATGCATTTTTAATATTATTAGCTAATAATGTGTGGGTTATATACAGCCCATTTAATATTATAAGCTCACTTCCTATCACCATCTAGCTTATTTTTCTACCACCACCAGTGTTTATATGCCCAAGGAATATAAATTCATTTTACTATTCACTTAAGTAAAGTATGTATAATTTGGAACTCAAGTACAGCTTTGCATCATGGGGAAATCAGCTATTGAATTATAAAGTCAAGTATCAGGAATTTAGGGTGATGTGAGTTATTTAAGATTATCCATATTATTGTTCACTTTATTGATGTAAGTAATGAAAGTACTTTCTATGCTTCTTGAAATTAAGATGGTGTTAGAAGTGGAATTATTGGGGATAAAATTTTCTTTTGATATAAATATGAATGTCAGGCAGGCCATCTTGTTTTAATTTTACAGGATGTTATATATTCCTCCAAGTTTTTTGTTCTTGTTATATTACTTCTATAGCTTTGGTGCCTTAAATTAGTAGCCAAGAGTATTTTTTCACTCTTCCTTTTTTTCACTCCTTTTTTTCACAAATTATTTAAAGTGCAAATCCTAAATCATTTTGTGTGTATATCTCAATCGTTTTTGTCTTATAGACACTCACCCAGGATAGCCAAAATACATTTTCAACTGCAAGAAAAAGGCTGCCAAGTTTTTCAATTACAAAAATATTTTTTTACTTCTGTTGTTTTTTCTGGCACCACTTTTTTTTTCTTAATGATCCTAATTTTTAAAATCATAAGCCTCACAAGCAGGGAGAGCTAATTAGTTAAGAGGCTGAAATACTGGATGGGTGGCCTTGGAACACAGTTTCAAAGCAGTATTTGGATTCCTCTCTTTATTTTCCTCTTAAATTTAAAACTTAATTTTAAAAGTGCTGATGATTGTCTATATAAGGAACCAAAGTTGTGTAGGTTTTTTTACTATTCTAGCAACATAACCAGTAATGTGGTTGCTACAATTTATCTCCTTTATAATCCTTTCTCATTTTAATAATCCTATGCTTAATATATATGTTGACATAAACCTATGCAA
The DNA here is from genome assembly GCA_028658325.1 of Potorous gilbertii. NCBI lineage: Eukaryota > Metazoa > Chordata > Mammalia > Diprotodontia > Potoroidae > Potorous > Potorous gilbertii. The sequence continues at coordinate 415,290,210 of CM053771.1, forward strand.
TGAAAAGAGGACCCTAGAGATACTCAGTCCAACTGCCACATTTTTGCTGATGAGGAAACTGGCCCTAAGAGCTTAAGTTATCATTTCCTTAAAATAATACAGATAGTAACAATATGGTATGTTGGAAAACAGAAACAGAATAAAGTTACTATGTCTAGTAGTCTAGAGTCCTGGCACCTGTAACTAATTGTGTGACAACCACTTTGGTTTGTAGTTTTGATACATATAAAATGAGACAGTTGCATTAGATGGTCACTGAGCCCTTGTAGTTATAGGTTTCTAATACTGACCCTAGCCTGGTGCTCTTTCTTCGCTTTATCTCTATTATCAGAACCAAATGAATTCTGAGCATCTTGCTCTGGATGAACCATGCTTCCTAGGAAGAAAATACTGTGATTGCTATTGAGAATACAAAGATAAAATGAAACACACCCTTAGATTCTAGTAGCTTAAAATCAAATACAAAAATGAAACATGCATAACAATTCTATCCATTGATTCTTTCGTAGATTAAATATGTATTTGTTAATATTATAATCATATAATATTTAATATTAATTTAATATTTTATTAATATTAATTTATTGATCAGTGTTATATGTTATAACATGTTGCATATAATGATTATGACCATAATGAAATGTATATATTATAACATATATGATTATTATATGCATATACATATATAATACATACAATATATACATACATATAATACCTACAAATATATATAGCAATACAGCTAGGTTCTGATTAATGTGAAGAACAGATTCCCCTAAGGGGTTCATATAATGTGAATTCACACTGAATGGAAATAATTACCATATTTTCATAGTTATAACTTGGAATAGTGTGAATTCTAATGCATCTAACTTCTTCAGTGTATTTATTGTTCTCACTCATCCAGAACTGGCTGTATCTGTTTGTTTAACTCTGTTAAGTGGTATGAAGAGAGTTAAAAAGAAAAAGTTGAATTAGGCTTTCTTATCATTAGTTTGTAAGAAAAATAAGACATGCACATAAATATTAAAGTACAAGCAATATTTGAAAATCAGTCAATAAACTAGTTGACTTCATTCCTCAAATCACTATGCAGATTTGTTTTCCTCCTTGAAGACTTTCTCCCTAATCTGGAGAAATACTTATCATAGGCTTCATCTGGTTGATTTGTAACTACTCCCCAAGATCACTTTCAAGAACCATCCCATCCATGAAATCTTCCCAGAGCTTCCATTTGAAAAGAGAGCGCATGGAACATCTCTTCATTTTCCACCCAGCTCCATTCCTCTGAACTTTCCCATCATGCTTCTGAATCAGGTACTTTCCCATTCATCTCCTGGATTTCCAGCTTCTTCTTGAGTACTGTGCTCCCCCTTTAGATTGTTAAGTTCCTTGAGTGCAAAGGCTTATTTTAATGATTATTCATATCTGTAGCACATCACGCTATATAGTATATAATAAACTTTTCTGGACTGACTAATATTAATTATCTTTGTTCCTTGCCTTCCCATTCTTTTAGAGCCTTCTGCTCTAAGGTCCCATTTTCCTAATTGATGACTCCTGTACTGGACCTACTATTTCAAAAAGGATTCCATCCATGCTAACTCACTCTATAGATTTCATCAACTCCTGACAACTACCTTGTAGGCATTAACCTTCCTTCCACATAACTTCCAACTCCTTTTTATATATTGTCTAATTCTTTTAGAATTTGTTATTCTCTGCCTTATTCATTTGCATTTGTAACCCTGATACTTAACACAGTGCCTGGCAAAAGAAAAGTGTTTATTAATGCTCTATCTATAATAAATTATTAAGGACCTAGCAATATACAAAAATTGTATTGTGTATAATAGTGTATAATAATATAATAACAGTGACAAAAATAAAATAGTCTCTTAATAAGGAAGGAAACATGTCCATGGACAAGTATAGAAAAAATGAATAAGCACATAACATATAGAAAATGAACACATATAAATTTGAAGAGTGAGGCATTAACAGCTGGATGGCAAAAAAATGACCTCCTCGAGTAGCACATTTGATCTGACTTGGAAAGAATTAGGACTTCTTAAATGCGACAGTGAGGAGGAATTTCATTCCAAACATGGGGAACAGCATAGGTATGACATGAAGATTGGAGATGAAGTGTCATAGGAGAAATAGCAAAAAGGTCAGTTTCACTCAAGGGAAGAGTGTGTGGAGTGATATAAAATAAGGCTAAGAAGGTAGAGCAAAGCCATACAAAGAATTTAAAATGTTAAGCAACGGAGTATTTACCTGAGTCGTAAGGTCACACAGAGTCATCGTAGTTTGTTAAATATGGTCAGATCTGTAGTTTTCACTTATTCCTGTGAATCCTATAAAAAGAACATTGACTTATAAATGACACATGAGAGATAAATCAAGTGGTATAGGGAAGGCATATAATGATAAGTTTGAAGATTATAGAAATGGTTTAGAAGGTGAATTCTCAGAATCGTCATAAGGACTTAAAATATGTAAACACATTAACTATAAGCAACAATAACTAATATAGCATCTTTCTTTGTGATCCTGTATACTGAAACCAGAAACTGGGTAACTGAATTGTTTGTCAATGATGATATTCACATTTTTCTTGAATTACTGCTATTGCCTTTTAGTGTCTTATATTCATAACCCAATTATTTCCATTTCTTCTAAAAGAAGCCACTTATATGTTATAGCTCTCAATAAATCACTTCATTCTTGAACTACCATATGGGGTCCTTTCTAGTTAGTTACTGCGTCTTGTTCTAAGAGCACCAAAATGACATCACTATGTTGGGGTCAAGGTACAGTGTATTCAATTTTGGTTGATCAGAGCAATATGAGCTCAAGAGGCTCTACCACACGTCAGGCAAAAATAGTCCATATAAACATATGTGCAAACCGTGTTTCTTTTGTGTTACTGCAATTCCATTTTACTCACACAGTACAGAGTCTTTTTTGATATGGACACACCATACTAGGTGATCCTGTGCCAGTGTCTCCCATATCTCACAATCAATTCCAAAGTTGTTCAGAGAAACCTTGAGAGTACCCTTGAATTACTTCTTTTGACCTCCTTGTCAGTGTTTACTCTGTGTAATTTCTTTGTAAAATAGGTAAATGTATATTTGGCATTCCAATAATGTGAGCAGTTCATCAGGTTGGCACTCTCTGTAGTTTGAGAAAGGACTTCATTATCCAGTACCCTATCTTGCCAGGTAATTTTCAGAATTTTCCTAAGACAATTCAAGTTTCCTGGCATGGCTTTGGTATGCTGTCCAGGTTACACAGGCATGCTACAATGAGGTCAGCATAATACCTCTGCAGACTTTCATTTTGGTAGGCAGTCTAATACCTCTTCTCTCACACACTTTCCTTCAGAGCCTCCCAAACACTGAGTTCACCCTGGCAATTGGTGTATCAGCTGCATTATCTACATCTATAATCCTGGAAAGTGTACTACCAAGGTAAATGAACTTATTCATGGCATTCAAAATTTCTCCATTTGCTGGTTCCACATATGGATTGCAGTGCTGGCAGGTTGATAATCTCTATTTTCTTTATGTTAATTGTGAGACAAAAATTAGCACAAGCATCAGAGAATCAATTCTTATTTATTTTGTAGTTTCTCAAACTACAGAGAGTGCCAAACCTGACTGCTTTGAGTACACAATCATCTATGAAGAAAACGTTGCACACCAAATCTCCCTTTACTTTCATCTTGGCTTATAGCCTTTTCAAGTTAAATAATTTATTGTAATTATGGTAGCTCACTGTGAGGCTATTCTTTTCCCCATTTAAGGCATCTGACAACATTGCTGAAAATAGCATGCAGAAAAGCACAGAAACAAGTTTACAGCCCTGCTGTGCTCCATTTGTGAGTGAGAAAGTGCAAGAACATCATCCATTATCCAGAACCCATGCAAGAATGCCATCATGGTGAGTAGGCCGATTTCAGAAAAACCTGTAAAGGCTTACATTAACTGATGATAAGTGAAATGAGCAGAACCAGGAGAACATTGTACCCAGTAACAGCAACAATGTGTGATGATTAACTTTGACAGATTGAGCTCTTCTCAGCAATGCAGTGATCTAAGACAATCCCAAAGACTCATGATGGAAAATACTATCCACATTCAGAGAACTACAGAGTCTGAATGTAGATCAAAGTATAATAATCTCTTTTTTTTTTACTTATAGTTTTTCCTTTTGTTCCAATACTTCTTTCACAACATGACTAATGTGAAAATATTTTAATTTGATTATACATGTATGGCTATATCAAATTGTATGTCATCATGGGGAAGGGGATGGAGGGAAAGTTTTACAACTCAAAATTTTATAAAAGTGAATAATGAAAACTAAAAATAAATAATATTTTTAAAAATTAAAATAAAGGAATGCCATCATGGTACTGGCATATAATACTGATAATTTCTCCATACAACCAAATTTTGCCATGATCTTCTAAAGCCCCCTATGACTAGCAGTATCAAAAACCCTCACCTGAAGTAGTCAGGCAACAAATATCATATTAACTGTTCTTTGGGCCTTTCTGAAGTCACACTGGTTCTTAGAGCATGCCATTCTCCAGGTGAAGGATCAGTCTATTAAGAAGGACTCTGGCAAGAATCTTGCTGGAAATGACCAATAGAGAGACCCCTTCCTTATTGTGATCACAGGAAAACCTAGTTCCTTTGCGTTTATAAAGATGGACAACAGAGGCATCCTCACCAGTACCCATGCAAGAGAGATACAAAATCTCAATAGGTAGTTGAGAGTAAATGTGACTTAGTAGTCACATTTAGTATGTCTCTTTCTTTTCCCATTTTTCAAACATGACAATTTATCAGTACCGGGGTGGAGAAGAAAATGGCCTATGTACATTCTTCTTGACACATGAAAATTCAACCATAAAAAATTTCTCACCAAAGAAGAGGAAGCATTGTCAAGGAATTTCTATCTCAATGCAAATCTACTTCCCAGGTAAGTACCCAAGTGCACCATTTTACTTGTTTCACTCTGGTTCCAGTGGAAATTTGAATTTAGTGACTAAAGAACCAATACTATTGTCACATACTTGGATTCAAGGTCAATTTCCATTACATAATGACTTTGTAAATTTAAGCAAGTGTCTCAACCTCAATTTGCCTTAGGGTACCCTAAGACTTTGTTCTTTAATGATATCCGGAGGCTATTGTCTAGACTTGCAAGTAAATTGGATTTAAGTGAGACAGGGTTGTGAGAAATCATCCTTGGAGTTTTTCTTGGCAAAAATACTGCAGTGATTTAATATTTCCTTATCTTGATCATTTAATAGATGAGAAAACTAAGGCAAACAGTGTTCAGTGACTTGTCCAGAGTCACACAGCTGGTAAAATGACTAAGGCTGAATTTTAACTCAGGTCTTTCTGACTATAGATCTAGCACTCTATCCACTACACTTACCTGACTGATGAGATTCTACTTGGAACAAAAGGAACCCAAGAGAAGTCAGAGGCAGAGAGGAGGAGGGAAAACATTCCAGGCATGAGAAATAGCTAGAAAAAATAACCAATGCCAAGAGATGGCATGTCTTGTCTATCTAGCAGCACTGATGCCATTGTCATTGAATCAAAGATTACATGGTGGGAAGCAAAATGTAAGACAACTGGAAAGGGAAAAAAGGGAGTAAGATTATAAAATACTTTGAACAACAAACAGGAATCTTTAAAGTTTGTTCCGGGAAATCCTATTTTAATCTCATGATACTGTGAGATAGGTGCCACTATTATTATTCTGATTTTAAAGCTGAGGAAACTGAGGCAGGCAGAATGAAAATTACATAAGCTGGATTACACAACTGGTGCTAACCAGAGACTAGATTTTAACTTACATTCCTGACTCCAAGTCTAGTGCTCTATTAGACATGCTACTTCGCTTCCTACAAAAAAGAATGACAACCCTTGTCTTCAAGGACCTTGCAATCTAATGGAAGAAGACAACATATAAAAGAAAGCTAAAAAGAGGGTAGAGGAAGAGGGTATGTGCAAGGGCATGGTGAAGTCCAAGAAGTCCAAAGCATGCATCTGCATTCTCTCACCATTTGTCTTCCCTCTATCCATTTACTATAGTCAACTAAACTAAGACTATAACCTGAGTACTCCTAGGACTTGATATAATCTGACAACTGAATGCTTTGTACTTTCCATCTATCTTATAGCTAAATATTTATTTATTGACTCCCTCAAGTAGAATAAGAATTCCTTAAAAACCTGAACTGTCTCACTTTCTTTTTTTCTCTATTTTTATCCCCAGGGCTTAGTATGCACAGCATAGAGTAAGTTCTTAATAGAAAACACACACACATACACACAAACATTTTCTCCAGTGTTTAGCACAGTGTCTGGTACATAGTAGGGGCTTAATTAATGCTTGTTGACTTGAGTACTTCTCATGTGAGCTTCACATGAGTAAGTTAGAATCATTTCCATGATCATTTTGTAGAATAGGAAAATGAATCTTATAGAGGTTCAATGCCTTGTCTTACATCACAGGATTAATAAATGGTAGGTCAAGGATATAAAACTATTCCCTAAACATATTCTTTTTTTCCCCATGATATAACATATTGTGTATTTCAGTGACGTTAATCAAAATGATCCCACGTGTTTTACTGAAATCATAAACATCTTTCCACCTGTCACTCACAACAAGGCATTATTGAACCAAAGAAAGAAAAAAACATCAGCAAGACACAACACAGCTGAAACATTTCAGAATTTTAAACATTCTTGAAGACTTGTAGAGGGAATATGTGTTTACTCTTAGCAATACACTACTTTGTGTTTCTTATAGAAATTTTCTTGGCCTGGAAAGTCATTCTTTCAAATTAACATCCTGATGAGTAAAATGGAAATGATTCAAGTGCGGATTAAATTTTCAATTAAAGTACAAGTGGTTCTTGAAATTTCTGGAAAGTGCTTTGGCAAAACATTCTGGTTTTGACCAAACTTGAAAGAACTGAAAACACTAGGATACTTTTTGCAAATCCTCAATTTTGACAGGTAGCAAGGAGACACAGTGGCTAGAAGTCTAGATTTGGAGACAAGAAAATCTGAGTTCAAAATCTCCCTGTGATCCTCCTAGATGTGTGACTCTGGGTAAGTCACAATATTCAAGGCATTAGGTTCTACATTTATTATATAAAGGGGGTAGATTTAATAACCTCTGACATCTCTTCTATTTCTAAGTCTATGAGCTTTATTTAACTAACCCAAATGATGCCTTAATGAACATCATTTATTCTAACTATTTAATAGACCAAATTATTTTTTTTAAAGTTAGGGTTATTTGATATTATTGATTTGAAACTTTTTTTTCTTTTTAGTCGATGCAAAAAAGAAGCAGAATACTTATTGGCTTTTGAAAAAAATAGTAATCTACTCTTTACAAAAACAAACAAAAATCCTGAATTGTAGTTTTTCCTCCCAAGAAAAGGGTATGTAATGAATACTTTTCATTTTTCACTTGTTAAGTTCAAACTGTGCTACCTGAGACTTTAGGTGCTGAAAAGACTCAGTATTTTAAATGTCATGAACAAGTTAAGCTCATAAGTTCTACTTGGTCACAGTCTTTTTTATCTTCAAGGAATCCAAGGCTGATGACAGGTCTTAAAGACAGTTTGTTAAAATTAGGAAATTCTCAGGAAAACTGCAGCAGCAGAAAGAGGGTATCTCTTTTATAAAGATGTCCTCAGTTTCACAGTAGGCACTCGGGTAACTTTCTATTCTCCTTTCTGGCTCAGTTGGAAGAAAATTTTACCACAAAGGAAACCTGATTTTATGCATATTTGCCTTAATTTAGATGGGGTTCACAATGCCACAGTAGCCTGTTTAGTTTGGCTGTGAATAATGTGAAACAGATAGCTTTCATTTTATTTCAAACTGAAATTTATAATGTTTTCTTAGTAGTTCTTTTATAGCACAAGAGATATTTTGAATTCTAGGACCCCACCTTCAAACATTCTTGCTTGTTCATTTTTAAAATACTTTCTGAAATATGTGAAAAAGGCAGGATGTCTAATTCAAATGCAAACTCAAAAAAGACAAGGGAAATAAATATCGAACAAGTAGAGCTGTCTAGCTCAAATTTAGTGCTGTCTAACTTAGATTTAATGCTTCACATTGGAGAAAACCTAAAGGGAGAAGGGGGTGGGGAGTGAGGGAGCCATGAAAATATGCTTTTAAACTCAGAGACGAGCATAGAATATAAATATCATTTGAATACTGGATAAAATTGGAATTGTTTTTAATGTTTGCTGGTGAAGGGGATGAGGAATTAGACAAATCTATTTTGGAAAAAAATTCTATCTTTATTATGTGAATCAGGATTGTAATGAAAATATGTCCTTCTTATATTCTCTTTTGTTTTTGAGTAGTCTTTGTGTTATTTCAAAACCTTCTAACATGTGTCAAGGCAGTATATTAGATTCGATTCCTAAAGCACAAAGTAATTTCTATAAGAGGTGGACCTTATGTATACACTGAGTATTAGTGATGGAGGGGTATGAACAAAAGACAAAATAAAAATATTTTATTCATTTACCACATAGTGGTAAAGGATGTTCAGGATCTGATTGATTGACCAATTCACACAATCAACATTTATTAAGTGCTTACTCTTTTCAGGAGTAACATGGTGGTGTAGTGGACAGAGCACCAGTGCAGGAGTCAGGAGGACCTGAGTTCAAATCTCACCCCAGACACTTGACACTCACTAGCTATGTGACTTTGGGCAAGTTACTTAACCCCAATTGCCTCATCCTAGGTCATCTCCAGTCATCTGATCACTGCATTCAGATGGTTCTGGAGGAGAAATGAGGCTGGTGACCTGCACAGCCCTCCCTCACTCAAAACAAAGTCAAGTGCAAAGTCATGTAATTGTTTATCTGAGGGCATGGTCTTCTTGGGGCAATGCAGGAGGAACACAGGCTGTTTACCAGCCACAGTGTTAACAAAGCTGTTGGGATACAATGAAAAGCAAAACCAATCCCTTCCCTTAAGGCACTCACATTCGAAATAACAGGGTATATACAGAGCAGACAGAAAGAAATCTCAAAAGGGAAGGAACTAACAGCTGGAGTACCCAGGAAAGGGTCTACTGCAGAAGACTGGATTTGAGTTGAACCATGAAAGAGGCCAGAAACTAACAAACTGTCAGAGGTCAGGGAGGAAAGCATTCCAAGTACTGAGAAAGGAGGTGCATTGTTTTTGGTGTGGTGTGTGTGTATGTATGTGCATGGGTGTGCGCGTGCGCGCCTGTGTGTGTGTGTGTGTGTGTGTGTGTGAAAGTAAGTAGTCTAGTGTGGTTAGATTATAGAGTGAGTGCATGAGAGTCAAAGTAAGATTAGAAAGGTAGGATGCGTCCAGGCTGTGAAAGCCTTTAAATGACAAGATTGGAGTCATGGCCCTCAGCTCTGCCTTAGAATAAGCTCATGTCTCATTATTTTCTTTTCATTGTTTTTCATTTATTTTGTTTTGTTTTGTTTTGTCTGGGGTCACACAGCTAGTGTCAAGTGTCTGAGGCTACATTTGAACTCAGGTCCTCCTGACTCCAGAGTCAGTGTTCCTCTTACTGCACTACCTAGATGCTCCTCATTAACTGTTAACCAGTCAAAGTCGATGGCCACCTTCAGTAGCACCCACTCTTCCAAAGGCATGTAAGCATTGAGTGGGTTTTGGTATTCAAGAGTGCCACTGACCTCTTCTATTAATTATTTTAAAAAGATTAATAAAGATGACTAATTTTCTAGAAACTATGTCTCTCAAACTTTTTACATATATATAGATAGATATGTATTTGCATACATATACATTTATATTCATATATGTATGTATGTATAAATACATATATGTGTGTACGTGCATATATATCATACATATCAGAAAATCACTTGCAAAGAAATGTTCAATGAAACTCTGAGAGTAGACCAGATTATCAAATGAAGTAATATTGATGGGGGAAAGAAGAGGGTTCAGGACAAAGATATGAGGGACACAGGTGGTTATTGAGTGATATGGTTAAAAATTATGAATGAACATGGAAAACAAGGTAGGAGGAAAACTGAGAGAGCAGAATTATGAAAACATGGAGGAGAGACTATTAAGCAATAAATATTTGCCCAGTACCCATATGCTGAGCCCTGTGGAAGGTACAAAATTGCCTACTTTTAATGATAACAGAATGAATAAGGTTCAGAGGAGTCACTGCTAGATTTGGAAAAAAAAAATCTGCAGTGGCATGTGTCAATTCATAAGATCAAGAATAACAGGTTGATATTCAGAAGAGACCTCAAAGGTCATCTAATGCAATCCTCAGAAACAGTGTTTCTGTAAGCCTGATGCTACATTTGTCATTTTAACACCAACGCAGTTGACTAAGTCTTATGAGGATTATCATCAGGTTGGCCATAGAGTAATTAATTTTCTGGCCACAACAGCTAACAAATGCTATATTCTAAGTTTTAGAAGGGCTGTGATTTGTGTCAGTATACACAGTGACAAATCACCAGTATTTGATATCCATTTATTCAGAAATGTAAACTAACTCTCCAACTACAGACTCTCTGGTTTGGCATTTCTTGGTCAAAGGGTCCATATTGATAAGAAAAAAATAATCAGAGAAAGTAAATAAACATTTACATAGCACTTAAGTGTGCCAGCTACAGTGGTAAGGATTTTTTTTTACAAATATTATCTCAGTTGATCCTCACAACAACCCAACAAGTGTTATTTTCTTCTCTATTTTACAGATAAGGAAATTGATGACTTGCCAAGGGTCATACAATTAGTAAATGAGACCAGACTTCCTGATTCCAGGTCCAGCATTTTATGTGCTGTGCCACCTCGTTGTTTCACTAATCAAGGAATTTCAATGCATTGTTAATTTAAGGAGAATACAAAGTTAAAATGGCAGAAAATGTATATTAAGAATTCTCCCAGCCTTCCCTGTCCCTTCTCCCACAAAGACTATTTTTTTCTAGGATATGGCACCTAAATGAGAATGGTCTAGAGAATTTTGACTTGAAAACTTCATAATATTTTATTTTTCACATAGTATATCTGAAAAATCAACCATACTCTCGTTGTAATGCTATCAAAATGCTCCTCAAAATGTCTTTTCCCAAGAAAACTATTCTTTTTCTCTGTTTTCTTCCGATTAGTATGTGAGCTATGCCATCCAGCATGTATATGCCATGCTTTATTTTCCAGAGACCAGAGTTTAATTTCTGCTAAATGGAAACTGAATATATCACAAACCAGACAGAAATAAGGTAAGAGTTAATGGAAAGAAATAAAATGAAACAAATGTTTTATTCTCACAATTTTAATGTTTAGATATAAATTCCAGTCTGTTGGTAGCATTATCTGATATATATATCTTCTCAGGTTATTTTCCAAGAACTTAATAAAAATGTGAAACTTTCATCTACTACTAACTTAATAAAATTGAGATTCACAGTAGAACAAAGCCTAAAGTTAATATCTAAACTCCTGTTCATGACATTCATAAGGATGATTCTAATTTGTTCTGAGGGTAGGCTGAAAATTAATTTTCTCCTTTTTTCATTGTTTATTATGGAATTTTAAGGAAAATTAGATCATTCTTTCTCATGTTGTTTGTGTGACAGATCTTTTCTCCAAGTTGGTTTATTAATGCCAAAAGAATACAGAACCCAGGAAAAGTTCAAAGTCTTCTACCAATATTTTTGTTATTGTTTATTCATTGTATTATCTTTGCTGCTCCACATAGGACACTTTCATGATTACGTTTGTGTGAACTTAAGTATATGTTTTTTCTAAGTATTTATAATGATGACTTTTATGTATTTTCGAGTTATGATTGTATGTCAATGCCCTCTGAAAACAAACTTCGTAGAAGAAGAATAAGATAAACTTAAGAAATCATTACCTCTATTACCATCACATGTTGTAACACTCAGAAACATAATTTTAAAGTTGTGCCCTAGGAAGATAACTTGATTTGGAATCAGAGGACCAGAGTTCAAATTTGACTTCCATTTTAGCTCTAAATCAATCATCCTCTGTGAATGAATTTGTGATTCTTGTTCACATTTCTGTGCTATGGGAGTGAAGGGGACATGTTGTAAAACTTTAAAAAAATAATTAAATGTTTTAGAGAAAAGTCATTTTCCAGGCCCTCAGCCTTACTCAGTATAGAAAGGCAGATGAAGAGGTCTGCAGAGACTGCAAATAGAGGATGGATAGGAATAGTCATGTACAATGTTCCACCACAGGGAGAAGCTGTTTATCAGGGGAAGAAAAGAATCTACATCCAGTAGAGAAGAAACTAAACTTTTGTAAAGTGCAGGAACAAGTGTGAAGGATCACTTTCATCTCATACTATCTAGTTCTAGGTCATAGATCCAGGTAGGACTGAAGAGGGGGACTCCACCTGCAGGTAAATTTTACCTAGTGTTTTTGTGTTTTTGATGAATCATATTTCAAGAAACAATCAAATAAAACTTCCAAGATCTCTTAGAATCTGGGGCAAAGTAGACATAAAGAGAACCCAATGATTATGTCCTAAAGCAACACCCCAACATGAAACCCTAGACACATTATATGCAAAAATAGGATCTTTTAGGTAAAAGGGAAAAAAATACTGCAAGCACCCAGAAAGCATTCACATATAAAAGGTTCATGATCAGCCTTAAGAATGATTTGGAATCTAACACTATAAAGAAGTAGAGAGCTAGCAATAAGAAGACAGTGGATATAGGATTACATTTAAGAAAACTTATACAACAAAGGTAAGCATAGTGTTGGGGAGCAGGGCACAGGAATAGACCTGTAATCAAAACTGAGATCTTCTAAGTATACCTGATGAAAAAAGAAATGAAATCTTCATTGAAAGTTTGAAGTTCAAATACAAGAGCCCAGAAAAAGATAAAAAACTAAAGATGAGAGAACAATCTTAAGATAATAAACAAGGATAAATTGCTTACATTCCTGTGTGGGGAGATGATGCACATCTTGAGGGTGCAGAGATTTTAATTAAACAGCAGCCCTAGGAGTGGGTGTGCCTTTCCTGATCATCTTAAAAAGGAAATGAAAAAGAAGGGGAAAGTAAAAAGGGATAAGAAGGTTAGGAAAGACTCAGAGTACACAAGTAGAAGTCATTTATAAACAATGAGAAAAGATTGGTGGCACAGACTTTTCAAAAGAGGGAAGAATGCATATATGCACAGTTGGATACAGAAATATATTTCATTAACCAGGGAAACTGAAGTGAAATGAGCGAAGGCAGTGGGGAGTGATTTGAGAAACAAAACTGTAGGTAGATTAAGGGAGGGATTATTCCAAAGCAAAACAAACTATAAATAAAGAGGTTTTAAACCATCATATCAGTTTTTTTTTTGCAGTGGCAAAGAATTGGAAGCTAAGGGAATGGTGAAAAACTTTGGGCATATAAATATGATGGAATATTTATAAGAAATCATGAAGATGATAGTTATAAAAAAATTTAGGAAGTCTCATATGAACTGATGCAGAGTGAAGTTATTAGAACCAAGTGACAACAGTATTGTAAAGACAAAGAACTTTGAAAGAATTACTGATTCTGTTCAGCATATGCCTAACCATCATTCTAGAAGGCTCATGATAAAATAAGCTACCCATGTCTTGATAGAGGGGTGAAAAACTCAGAATGAAGAATATGACAAAAAAAAATCAAACAATCCAGAAATTTGTTTTTTTTTTTAGTCCACATTTGTAACAAGGTTTTTTGTGTTTTTGTTTTTGTTTTGCTTTCTTTTTTAATTGATGGTAAAGGAGGGAGAAAAGCCTTGCTGAAATAAAAAATTGCGTAAAAGAAAGTTGCTTCTCAGTTTGGAAGTCAAGGTTGAATTGAACATGGCCTAAGGGTAGGAAAAAGTTACACTGAACTTATTACAAACCTGGGACCTAGAAAAAAAGCAATATATTTATGATGATTTTACTCAACAGAGAATTAAACTGATTGTTAGTGTCAAATGGATGTGCCAGTATTTCTCTTTCATTCAATAGGATGACCTCTACAGCTAATTTCTCCCATTCCACTATGTTAATGAGATCTCCCCATTTCTGTACAATTCTCCATTGTATATATAATTCTCCATTTAATGTCAGCATATTGTCTCTTCTACCTATCTAATATCAGCATATTTATACCTTCAGGTGTCTAGATTCAAAACTTTTCTTAATACATTTGAAAACCACATGAAACTATGATTTATGTACACATAGACATACTGTTATATGCAATTTAATGTTTTGTTTCATGGAAGTTTTCACCAAAACACAGCAATTCACATTTAAGGCTCACTATAAATGTGTCTTAGAATTGATAAAAAAAAAACCCATTATAAATGAGTGCTAAATATTATGGATATGTCCATTTAAAGTAGGAAACATTAGTCTTTTTTCAACATGTACAGTTACCGTTTCATAATAGTGTAAGAAAAGCATTATTCAGTATACAGCATTGTCCTATGTATATACTGATGACAGTGATGACAATTTTAATTCATGTTAAAGTAGGAATGATAATTGCAAATTCCCAGTCCTCAATGAGACTTTTATTTAAGTGGTTCATTATAAGTGATAGATCAATAAGAGAATCTCCCAGTATATATTTAGTTTCTAGGAAAACTATGTTTATACATGTTTATAAGATACATATTTGTATGATACATATATACATTACATATGTAAAATGATATGCAAGTATACTATATAATGTATATAATATAATATGTGTTATATATAACATAATTTATATTTATACTTTTTATATACTTGTAACACATACATGTATTATATATGTATGCATACATACACATATATACATGCATATATATTCAATACTAATATAATGAAATCATTCAGGAAATATATTTTGGAGTAGGAAGAAAATGGGTCCTAGGAGAACTAATATAACAAGGTAAGCAAGGTGAATTTCCAAAAAGTATATATGTATTTCTCATTTGCTTTCATATATTACGAAGAGAGGAACAGGGTGAACCCTGGGTGTTATGGATATCTTCACATTACATGTCTAAAGGATACAATTATATTTTACTAGATGAACAATAGGCCATAATAAAAAACTAACAGCATTTTTTTTTCTAATTGTATGTGTTGGGGGAGGCAAATTGGGTGGAGGGATGAATGAAAGTAATGTCTTCACAAAGCACACCAATTCCAATCAATATTTTCAAATCTTGTATATGATAGACCTGCATAAAACATTATTTGATTCCATAGTTACATTTTTTATTACCTTTCATTAGAAAACTAAAAAAAAAGGCAAAAAAGTAAATCAAAACACTCAAAAGCTTTATCTTGCTTAATGGCTGCATTTTTAGGGATTCTTCGTAATCATGTATTAATAAAATAAATGTGTGATTATTGTAGACAAAAATATAAAAATGATGATTATTTTCCTGACTATGATTAAGGTCAATAATGTCCATGGTATTTTGTCCTGGAGTTCAGATGGAAGAGTGCAAAATACTTGAAAAATGACATCCTGCTTCCTTGCAGAGTAACACAATTCAATATTGACATTACTTATATATTTGTTAAAGTAAGATATTGCTTCCCGTCTTACTGCACCAGTGTACAGTACAAAGTAATCACATTAATGAAACTCATTTTCCTACAAGGTAAATTAGTCTTGGTCACCTCAACAATGACTAGTCAAATTCTAGGAAGGCTTGCTCTTGAGATGTTCACTTTCTGCTTAGAGATCCAGCTGTGAGCTGAATTAACTTTCGAAATAAAGAAAATGGCCTCCACAGCTGGTGAAAGAGAGTTTTTGGCCCACTTGAATAAAGCACAGTTGGTGGAAGGAGGAAATATCCTGAATACCTCTCCACTACTTTTGTCTCCCTGTAGGAGGGCTCTGTAGAAAAAAAAAAATTAAACACTTGTCTGCATCCCAATGCTCTACTTGTGTCAGAATGGCTGGGCAGTGCATGTGAAAACCTGTTCTTAAGCAGGCTGTGGTTCATGTCTTTAAGAGGGAGTATTCTTTCTTTTTTTTTTCTTTAATAAATTTATTTATTTACCTTTTTACATTCATTTTCACAAGATTTTGGGTTCCAAAATTTTCTCCCCATTTGTCCCCTCCCCCCTCCCCAATACACTGAATATTCTAATTACCCATATCACCAATCTGCCCTCTCTTCTT
>CM053771.1:415306957-415340244 GCA_028658325.1 Potorous gilbertii
CAATGGGGGGCAGGATACGATGGAGGGAAATATAGTTAGTCTTACACAACAGGACTATTATGGAAGTCATTTGCAAAACTACACAGATATGGCCTACATTGAATTGCCTGCCTTCCCAAAGGGAATGGGTGGGGAGGGAGGGATGGGGAGAAACTGGAACTTAAAGTTTTAAGACCAACTGTTGAGTATTGTTCTTGCTACTAGGAAATAAGAAATACAGGTAATGGGGAATAGAAAGTTATCTGGCCCTACAGGACAAAAGAGAAGATGGGGTAAGGGAAGGGAGGGATGATAGAAGAGAGGGCAGATTGGTGATACGGGTAATTAGAATGTCAAGTGTATCGGGGAGGGGGAAGGGGACCAATGGGGAGAAAATTTTGGAACCCAAAATCTTGTGAAAATGAATGTAAAAAGTTAAATAAATTTATTTAAAAAAAAAAGAACTTTTAAACATATAGAAAATTAGAATAGACTGAAGAAAGTAGACATGGAAAAATAATAATTTGAACTTATAAAGGGAGAGCATATCCTAAAAACAGTGCGTATATTTGGTTGTATATATGGACATGACCACTTGGCAAAAAAGTCCTCAAAATATATAGTTTTAAGTAGTTGAATCATTAGGATATAAACTTAGAGCTCAAAGGTCTACTAAGATGATCTTCATGCAAGCTTAAATTGTATAAATAAGAATGTCATATTAATAGCTAATGTTGTACCTAATAGTTCAACTCAGATCTCTGAACTCCTTGTCTTGTGTGATTTTCCCTTGAACTATATTGTGTTTCCTCTCTCAATGTGTTCAGTGACATTAGTGACCAAAGGTGATAAATTTGTCTTCACAAGTTTATTTAAAGCGCATATTTACCCACATGTATATGATGTTTCCTCATAACAAAGAAATTATATTTCACTCAAGTTTGAGGAACATTGGACCTTCACTTTTTTTTTGATATACCACACAAAGTGGAGCTGTATTCTCTTAATCCATATATGTCCTAGATTTTCCACAACTGTACTCTTCACCTTGTGGATTTACTTATGCAAAACTAGAAGAGGCTGATGAAAGTAGACCTATAAAAACATAACAATGTAATCTTCATGACAAGAGGCTATCCATAAAAAGCTCTGGATATATTTTGAGAAAATAGGAAGTGATCTGAATTACTCCCTCTGAAGAAAATGTCAACAGCTCCATCTTGTATCTTAAGTTTAAACTCTTTCACCATTTTCACTACTTACATATAATTTTTTAAAGAGAGGAAACACAATTTTGTGACTGGTGACCTTATTCTTGTCAGCAAGAGATGTTCTTTTCAGATGTATATCAAAAGAAAATGCTTTCTTTCCATTATTCTTTCACTGTTGTGGGAATTGAAAAACATATCTTCATCAAATGTCAGATATTTACCTTACAATATATGAATGTGTTTATACATACACACATTTTTTATAATATAGTATATATTTTTTATAAATACTATGAGACTGTGATCTAAGTTTATTAAAATATACATAGATTTACTTTTTAAATGAGAAAACAAAATAAATAATAGGAAATATAGAGTAGAATACATACAGCCTTTGCTCTATCAAGTTAAAAATTTTGTCTATTGGATTTTTTTATTTTCCATTGAAATATGTAGAAACAAATGTAATTCCCTGTTTTCTTTCCTGTAAATCACACAGAAAAGAAAGTCAGCACAACATATTCTGCAAAGTTAATATTTTTTTATCGTCAAAAGAAAAGGTGCAGAAGACTTTTCATTTTCTAGAGTAAAATATAATATTCTTCCAAATTTGCAATAGTATTTTGACCAAAAGAATCCGAATTAAAATCTGAAATTTTTTATTATTAATTTTAAAACATGTTTCCTGATTTTACATTCTTATTTAATGTAGGTGGATTAAGTAGCTTACTAGTTCTTTTATAAAATATTTGTAAAAAAAATCCTGAAGAATTCATTTTTAATTTTAAATTCCCAATTTTAATATTGCATAAGATGGTAGGTGTTTTGTCCAGAAAATGGCTCTCTATACAACATGAGTAGTCAAATGACAGCCATATTTTACTTTATATATAATGTTTTGAAATCATGAAAACATAGCCTTAGGGAATAGTATTTATTGAAAATTCATATCTGATGGCAAAGGGGAATGAAAATGTCCCCAAAAACATCTTATAAAAAGAGTTTTGAATTGTTAGTTACTATTTCTGGTTCAGTCCCAATAACACCCAGAGAAAAAAAAGCAGAAACATAAATGTCTACATTCAGAAGTAGTTACATGGCTGATTAGAAACACTAGGAAAAATCTAATAACATGGAATCTAATAAGAATCAATGTAAAGTCTTATAAATTCAATGAAAACAAAAGTGGAATTCACACATGTAAGAAGAGGGAGGACTGACTAAGTATTAATTTATCTTAATGAAAGAAGATCTGAAGATTTGGTGACCTACAAGCTCAATATGGGTCAGTAGTATGAAGTGGCAGCTAGAATATCCAGTGCTACCTTCAGTTGCTTTAAAATAGTCATTTTTCTGAGACAAAGGTAGTGATATTCCCACTGATCTGTCTCATGACAGAAAACGTCTGTAACATTAAGTTCATCTCTGGTCCTCAAATTTTTGGAAGGGCAGTATTAAACTGAAGAACACCAAGAGAAGATCAGAGAAATGGTGAAAGAAACTGGTATATGAAGATTAGGTAGGTGGAATCTGAAATAACTGATGAAACAATGGCTTGAGTTTCTGAGAATATCAATTTATTAAGTAATCCATGCCAATTGCATAACTAATCAGGAACAGACCTCCGCTGCATGGCACTGGTTCCTGAATATAGAGTGAGATAGACTTTTATGCATTAAAAAAACAATAGAATATAAGCTAAGCTACAAGATTAGGTTTTATGATTTCTAATCAGTAGAAAGATAATGGGTTTTCTTGAGTTGAAAGAGAGATAGGACAGTTGCAATTCTCCAAAGTTAGAAAAAAAGAGGTGTTCCATCTCCCTGCCCCTTCCCCACAACCAAGTATCTATGTTCAATTAAATGAAGGAGAAAACCGTAGCTGATTGACCAATATGGGACCAGTGTTCATATAAAACTTTTTGGTTGCCTGAGATGTATAATTGTGAGAAAACTACTTGCATGCATCTATGTTTCCAGTAAGCACAATCTAGGTCTTTTGTTAAGGCTCTCTTAGAAACAGGTTGAGATGGTCCAACTGCCCAGACATGCAGGACTAGATTCAAACATGTAACACAATTTTCTCACAATTCCATAAATGAACAAAGTGTTTTCAGAGGACAGGAACTGAACTATATCTATAAATGAATATAAAGGTAATGGAGTTTTATCCAGAATCATCAAAAAATGGAGTTAGTATGGTTCACTTAATTCCCATAATTCCCACAAACTTCAGTATGTTTGGCCTGAAAAAGAGGAATGAGAGAGAACATAATTTGTCTTCAAGTATTTGAAGAACTGTCATCTGGAAGAAGGATTAGACTTTGTTTTCCTTGGCTCAGAGCAAAGAATTAGGAGTGATGTGTAAATCTTTCAAGTGACAAATTTCAATTTGATTTAAAATCAACTTTAAAAAAATAGAGAGCTGTAGAAAAGTGGAATGGATTTCCTCTGAATGTAGCAAGTTCTTCTTGACTTGAGGTCTTCAATCAGTGACTGAATTTCTACTTGTCACATGTATCATAGTGGGGATTCTTTTGGGTATAGATTGAACCAGATGACCAATGATATTCTTGACAACTCTACAATTGTATAATGCTTTGGTTCTCTTAAATTAATATGGTCTCCACTGGTGGGTTATACAAAAAGAAATACAAAAAAATATTCATCTTATTTGCAGTAATATAGGAAAGCCTTGGCTAACTACATATCATCTATAATAATATATAGTGCTCCATTCCTTGAGAAGACCCTATGAAGAAGGCACATAATTCTAGGTCAAGCCAAGGCATTTTAATAAAACATCATATTTTCTTATTTCCCTAAAGTCACTAACTTAGTTTTCTAACCTGACTTATTTTCCTTTATATTCTTTGCAGGTCAGTCAGACTGGCTTTCTTACTGCTTCTTATACATGGCTATGCATTTCCTGTCACTATGCCTTTGCAGCACCATTTTCCGTGTTTGATATGTCTTCTTCATCTCTTCAAAATCTTAGAATTCCTAGTTTCCTTCAGGATATGCCTTTTTTAACACCTTCTACACAAGTCTTTCCAGATCCCTCTTGTACAAATCAACTAATCACCCTTCTCTCACCTTGTATTTATTTGGAATGTTATACATAAATTAACCTTATTTCTCTTATAGATTGTAGACTCCTTGAGAATAGGGATTCTTTCACTTCTTTCCTTCTATACATTGTTCTCAGAGTGGCACATAGTAAATCCAAATAGGTGTGTTGATTTATTAGTTCTCCAACTGAAATGATCACAAAGCATTCATAGGATTATCAAATTATAGATTTAAAGTCAGAAGAAATTTGATCAGTGGTCAAGTCCAACCTCATTGTTGAACACCTGAAGAAATTGAGGCCAAGAAATGAAATAACTTGCTCAAGACTGGCAAACATATAAATGACAAGACTCTTTTCATTGTTTTCTCTTCAAGCATTGCATGCTATAGTTTATCAAAAATGTGCTTCATTTTCTTTAGAAAAAAAATGGGGCTGTTTGTACGAACAAGAGAAAGCCCTGATATATACTACAGGAAGACATTTCTCATAAGTGTTTGAAGGAAGGCATAACATTAAACTGCAATTTTTTTTCATATTAATATAGCTTGGATCACTAAGGAGCAATGAATGAAAATGGTAACAACTATTTGCCTTGTCTAATTGTGTACCTGTATATATACACTTATGGATTCAGGGCACTGCATGCACACTTTTTTTTTAATTTCTAGAATAAAACAACCATTTCCATAACATAGTATAATAAAAAGGCTGATTGAACATGAACCCACAAATCAATTATGTACAACTTGATATAAAATGACTTAGTCACTCAAAGTTGTTCTTAAACCAATATTGCTATTACTGTATACATTTTTCTTTTGGTCCTATTCATTTCTGACTTCATTTTGTGCAAGTCTATCCATGTTTTTTAAGATCATCTAGCTCATTGTTACTTATAGCACAGTAGTACTCCTTCACAACCATATACCATAAATTGTTAAACCATTCCACAATTGACAGACATCCCTGCAATTTCTAGTTCTTTACCGTCACTAAGAGAACTGCTATAAACCTTTTAGAACATATACATTCTTTTCAGTTTTTTTTAAAGAGACCTAGTAGTGATATTGCTGGATCAGAGAATATAGGCAATTTAATAATTCTTTGCACACTTTTAAGTTTAATCTGAGATACAAATACACTAAAAATTTAACCATCAATATTTGGAACTGATTTAAATGGCTCTAGCACATTCCACTGTGTATCTAGCTTGTAAAGTCATATGTGTACTTCAAATATCAATCAATATGTGGAAGAACAGTTGGATCTTAAATATATATATATATATATATATATATATATATATATATATTTTCATCCAGATTATCACAAGAATATCTAGAAATCTGAACTAGAAGTCATAGTGGTATTGAACAGATAGAGTCAAAAGGAGGTACGTAATGCCTTGATGTAGCAGCGATTTATTTCAGCAATTTTGTATAATACCAACAAGTTATTAATAGAAATGTAATTTTGATTCCTGAATTTGTTTAAAATTTGGATAATTAAATTCTGAAAAAAGCTATAAAATACAATGTAATGTAACATTTTCTGCACATTTATATTGCTTTAACTAATAATACATTATATACATATATACATATCTGTGCATGTGTATGTCTGTGTGTGTGTGTGTGTGTGTGTGTGTGTGTGTGTGTGTAGAGAGAGAGAGAGAGAGAGAGAGAGAGAGAGAGAGAGAACTTTCAGACTGACAATACACTTTCATTAAAAAAAATCATTTAGACTTGGGATTCTTAAACTATATATTTACAAATTTTCATTATCATTTTAAAAATTGGATTTTAGTATAATTAATTTTCCCTATAAATCTAGGTATTACCCCTTGTTTTTAATCTTGTGAATTTAAAGCATTTTTCTTTAATGGAGGTTGATAGGCTTCACCAAGCAGCCAAGGTATATCTTGATGGTAAAAAAAAAAGGAAGAAGAAGAAGAATCTCTACTTTTGTAACTTGAAATGATCATAGACAAAGAATGATATGAACTTATTTAGTAAAAGAGTGGCCAGTGCTAAATGCCATTAGAAATGCCTTATTGAACTCTCTTCTCCTTGGTGACTGATTTACTTCATGGTATTAATTTGACCTTTAGAGAAGAGTATTGTCTTTGAAATCATTAGGGGGTGTATTTAATTCCTTTTTATTCAAACATTTAACAATCCCTGGCCTGCTTGAAAGAGTTAATGAAATTCCCTATGGACTCCTTTCTTTTCCTTTAGGGCCAATTCTGTGTTAAAGAAAGTAATGAAAGTCAAAATTTACTATTTGTGGTTGATGATTATATTCTCAAAGGGCCAATTTGCTTCGCCTGAGTAGTTCCAAATTTTTTTTTCGCCATTTTTGTAGTCTATGAATACATTACTATTATTGACAAAATAATTAAGCTTCACTTTTGTTTTTCATGTGATCCACATTCATCCCCATTATCAGTAGTTATATAAGGGAATATGACGAATGTTTTTTTTGGCTTGTTTGTTTTTAGGAATTCATATATATATGTACATACATACATATATACACATACATATATACAGTACACATACACACATATATAATATATAATTATAATATACAATAATATTCTATAATTAATTAATGATTATATAATTAATAATTATGTCTATCTATCTCTCTCTCTATATATATACATATATATGTATGTATATTTGTACTATAGCCTATTTCCTCTAACCAACTAAACCTAGCCCTTCTTCTAGGCTTCAGTTTCTTCACCAACAATAACAAGGATTTTGGACTAGATCAAAGCAGATATATGTGGTTCTTAAACTTTTCTGTGTGTCTATTTGGCACTCTAATGAAGAATATAGACCCCTTCTCAGAATAATATTTTAAATGCATAAAGAAAAGTACATAGATTACAAAGTAAACTAATTATATTGAATATAGCAATCACCTACATATATGCGTATGTATATATCATGTTGCTGTTCAGTTGTGTCCAACACTTCTTGATCCTATGGAGCTCAGCATTCCAATACCATCTGTAGGTTCTTTTGTGGTCATTGGTTTTTGCCTTTTTGGCAAAGATACTGGAGGGGTTCATCATTTCCTTTTCCAGTGGATTAAGGCAAACAGAGATTAAGTGACTTGCCCAGGGTCACACAGTAAGTTAGTTAGTAAGATAAAGATCTTCCTGACTCCAGACCCAATACTCTATGCACTGAGCCATCTAGTTACCTCTACATATATATTAGGCACATGGATATGTGTGTGTGTGTATGTGTGTGTGTGTGTGTGTGTGTGTGTGTGTGTGACAGATCTTTTTATAAGAAATCCCTTCACATAATCACTAGGGTCCCTTAGAGTGTCATTTGAATCATAAGCAAAGTCAAGAATGTGAGAAAAATATGGATTGTAGATGAGGAATGAGTCAGTAATGGACTTGGCTAGCAAACAAAACATGAGGGGAAGTTAAAGGAGATATGATTGGAAAGAAAGGCATCACACCAGTAAAATCTTTGAAAGCTATCCTAAAAATTTGAACTTTATTTGATGTACAATGGAGAACCATGAGAAGATTTTGAAGAGAATAACTTTTCCAAATATTATATGAAAATGAAAAACCTTATCACAGTATAAAGGAGAGATTCGAAGGAATGAAGACAAATTTAGTAATCTGTTAATTATTCAAATAGCATAATGAGATTTATACCTGGAAACCATAGGGACATCTCTAAAAAAATGTGTATACCCAGAACACATTTTTGTATTTGAGCTGCCTGGTTAAAATTTTTTTCATCAGTCTGTTATCTAGACAATCAACAAAATGATTGGTACAAATGCTTGCCTTGAAAATTTAACAACCAGCCTTTCTGAACTGTTCTGAGCTGGTTCTCATCCATGCTTAACTGGAAGGGATTTTAAAATGAGGTACAGGGCGGTGCTGATATGTTTTGCTCAGGGTAATAGAGAAAGAGCAAGTAGTAGTGAAGAGATGTGAATGCAAGTACTCTGAAACCTTTTCCAGTATCAATCCAAAGCCTTCCCAAATACATTAAACAATGTTCCCTCTCAGAGTATCCTGCACTAAGGTAGTAGCTGGGAGAAAATATAAAAATGTTTGACTGTTCTTCTTCCCTAGTATAGCTAGAAGAACATTTACAAAGTCTTGCTCACTTTTATTTGTCTACCCGTGTTTGGTTTACAAACAATATCAGGCGATGATAGAACCATGAGCACTTTCATTAAATGTATGTAAACTTTTTTTTTGAACTTCAGACTTGACAGGTTAATATATTGCATTTGGTCATATTTTCCCGAAACAAAAGTGACATCAAAGTAAGAATTTGTTTTGTTTTGCTGTACACATAAAATTTAGTAGTATGCCGATGAAACCAGTGAATTGTCCACATATACTTCAGGGAAACAAAAAGTCAAATAAATGGTTAGGTAATGCATTAACTTATGAAAATACTTGATTGCATTTAAAAGTTTAATTATTTGATATGACCATCAAAAATGCACACCAAATAGTTTAAAATAGTGCTGTGTGTATATGTATTGATACAGACATTGTCAGAGTAGGGCCTCCATTCTCAACTTGAAATAACTAATCTTATTTAGGATCACCCTCTTTGAAACTTTATTTTGTGAAAAACCTGTGCCATTCTGTATGACACAATAAACAGAAGATAACCTTCATATGAATATGTTTTGGAAGTAAGAGTGGCACATTGGAAGAACTTAAGAGAAATTATCCTGTTCTATTTATCAATAAATGGTATGCATTTTTTGCTTTTTAAAAACATTTCTTGAAATGAATAACTATCAAATCTCTCCTTTAAATGGAAAGAAATAATATAAAAGTGCATTCACAAGTGATTATGCCTAAAATTGGCTAATTGTACCTTAGAAATAAGTGGAAAGTGGCCAGTTGCAACCACAATTGCTCAATTGCATGCACAATTATCTAATTAAAGTCATAATTATTTACTGCTGTAATTTTTCTCCCTTGAAACAAATCACTGATATTTCAACTATAAAACTTACAAAAAAGGAAAATCTCAAAGATAAATTGCAGCTTTACAAATTTGATCCAAAATAATATAAATCCTATGTTTCATTGTTCTTCCTGACTTTTAAATTTACTAAAGAAAAGTAGTTTGCCTAAAAGTATACCAATGGAGAAATTAATAGAAACCTATGAAGTCATGCTTCTCTGCTCATGTGTCTCTATCATAAATAATGTACCTTATTTAGCAACCTATAATGTTTTCTTAGTTATTTTAAAAGAAATCTCAATATGCTACTAGGCACTTAGTTTTTATTTCTGTACATTTATATACATTTAAAAGAGGAAATGCCAGTAAAGCTACAGAGTTGATGCCATCCTTTGTCTGTGCATAGCCATTTTCATAGACATTGGATTTATTTAGCCAGGACTTTGATTCTTCTAAATGAAATAATGACAGGTGAAATCCTGAATGCTTTTCTTTCCTGGTCTTGACTTTTAATAAATAGAATTGTATCTATTTTCTTTTAATAGAAATTAAACAATGCTAAAATGATTAAGTACAAGCACAGCTTAAAAAGAACTTTCCGTTTTTCAGGGTTGCTATTTGCAGGGCAATCTCCCAACTTCACCATCAAGTTTTGTCCTATGCAGACAGTAAACAATGGTGCTCATTTTATTACTTGGCTCAAGTCACTACTGTAACTCTCAATTAAATAACACCCACATGAAGGCAGACAATCTGAATGCATGTGTTTAAACATGTCAAACTTATTTAGAACAATCGTAAACATCTGTCTGAACCATTCAGTCATAAAGTTGATTTTTGTTTCATATTTTGAATTATTTAAGTTATAAAGTAACTTAATAGCTTAAGATACACTGTATAAACAGAGTGGGAAGAAAGTTTATACTTATGCTAATGAGCACCAAATATGGAAAAAGGATAGAGAGAAACGTGTCAATCCACAGAAAATGTGATATGCAGGAAAAGTATGAATATTCCATTGCTTCAACAAGTATATATATAAATACTTTTAAATAAAATCCTCTTATTGAACTGTTGTATTCTTCTTTGAAATATAATACTTTCTATGTTTACTTTCCATCTTGATTGTGAAAAATCTGAGAAAAATCTGCAAAAGAAAACTAATCTATTCACATGGTAGATGTTTAAGCATTTAGCCATGGTGGATAAACTAACACTTTCAAAGTATCAAAGAATCATTCAGTATATTTCCCATGTTGCGTGGAACTTCCTAAGGATTTCACATACTTTTTTTCAGAAAAAAAAACCACTGTTGCTCTAATATTTTTATTTGACTTTTTTAAAGCATCAAATTGTGTAGAGGTAGAAGGAACAGGATGCTAAGAAACTGAATCAGCATCTAATCCTCACATCCACCTCTACTGGAGTCATATACGGATAGAATAATGGATTAACAACTTAAGTATTAAGGAAAAATTGGAGTGAATTGAGACACATATCCATGAATTAGAACTGGAATACTATTCAAAGATGGGAAAGTGTTCTAAAAAAGTAAAGATCGAAGAATGATAATGGGGAAAAAAAGCTTTCTTTTGTTCAACTAAAAGGTTTATAAGAAATCAGTAGAACACTGATCAAGTGGGAAGAGGTATTGTTTTTTCTAGACATTCTATAGAGCCTGGTTCTATCTAATCTTAATCAATTCACTCATTTATTCATCCACATCTCTCCCTCTGTCTCTTTATCTCTCTCTATCTTTCTGTCTCTGCATGTATGTCTGTATCTCTCTCTCTGCTTATTTTTTTTTTGCTGTGAATATTTCCTACCTACCTTCAATATTCTTCGTTGAAAAAATCTCATTTGTTCTATAAAGTCATAAATTTAGTGGTTTGATGATCAGAAGATATGAAAACGTATCTTCTTTGTTCAAGGGAGTAATTTTTTTATTTAAGTATTAAATATTTTAATACCATTAGCAATAATTTTTTTGAGGCTATCATTTGGGAGATCAATATCATACTGCTAAGCCCATATAGATCTTCAACCATCTTTTCCTCCCCCTTTACTATAGCATCAACACAATATTCACAGTGGCTAGGATGGCCATAAATATCCAGACGCAATTCAGAATCATGAAATACAATGGACTCTCCAGATGGAAGACAGAACCAAAACATTTTTTCAGACACCAGAAAGTCAAACTGATTATAATTACAAAAATCTATAGAAAATAACAACGCAGAAGACAACACCATCAACAAAACTTCCCCATACTAGGGCCTTCCCACAAACAAACACTCAGGAGTCTGTCTACCTTCTCTCTTTCCCTCAGTTTTGACTGCTCTGACCAATTTCCTCTTATTTCTTCTCTAGCTTTGTCTCTTCCTGTTTCACCCTTCTCACTCCACTCTTTCTTGTTCCATGTGACTTATACTCATGTGACTCAGGCTTCCATGTGACTTTAGCAGATCACATGGGCCTATTAATGAATGGAAAAGATCTTCCCATTTAAATTACCATTACATGAAGCCGCACAATCTTTTGTATTCATTACATAGGGCAAGTGGTATCAACAGAATTATAACAGGGACAACAATAAGCATATAAAACAATATCTTAAGGTAGTGCTTAAGCACAGTCCATCATTCTGTCCCAGAATCTTGGGTTAAGGGGGGAAGTTCTCTTCTTTCATAGTTACTTCCTGCTGAGATTGCATTCTTGACCATTTTGAATTTTCTTGACCTTTGTCCTGCCATTGGACTTCTATGACTCAGAAAGAGAGAGAGAGAGAGACAAAAGACTTTTCATCTCTACCTCATTCCATTTACTCATGAACCAAGACATCTCCCCATCACAACACTGATCCTCTTTGAAAACAAAGATCAAAAAACAACTGTATGCTGGGCAGTGTTGTAATAAATGGGAATGAAAAGAAAGAAAATAAAATTTTCTGACCTCAAAACTCACTTTCTAGTAAGAGAGATGACACATGCACACAACTATATACTACAAATATATATATATATATATATACACATTTTGTTTTCCTTTGTTTGATTATGAATTCCATCCCTAATCATTGATCCAAAAGGTAGTTCCTTCATTTCTTTCTTTTTTAAAGAATGTGACTTTTAAAAATTAGACTGTGGGTACATTTGGAGCTTATTGTGTTAGATGGTGTTTTTCATATTAATCTATTTTAATGCAAATCACCTTCCAATTTTCTGGAAACTGTTAAATGATATGGAGTACTAATTCATTGGTTTGTGTTCTTTAGTTTATTACACTTTGAACTACTATGTTCATTTGATCCAAGATCTCTATTTTCTCTTCCCACTGGAATGTCTAAAAGAAAAAAAGAAGCCGTACTGTATTAAATTGATAACTAATGTTTTATAATAAAATGAGTTGTGGAAGCAAGTGCAAAAATATTTTGTTTTCTTCATATGACTTTTTTATCTAGAATTAGTAGATCATCTTATTTTTTTACATTTTAAATTATTTCTCTTTCAATTATCCATGAAATCTCCTAAAATGTTGGATCCATTCAAGAGCTTGTACTTGGTTTTGAAAAAAAGAATGTCAGAACACATTTTGCCACTCCATATTCAACCACAGTTTCATATTCCAGTAATTTTATGTGTAATCTTTATAGCAAATTTAAAACAAACTTGCAATATCTAGGAGAAGGAATGACTTTCCTAAAAAAGAAATTTCCCAGGTTCCATGTCTTCTTATGAAGCTAGGTAATTAAATCTCTACTTGCTCAGTGGCTTCATTGTGTTTCTGGGTAAATTTAAAGGAAAGTAGGCAAGAAAGTTATGTATTTCAAAAATATCCACAGAGATAAGAATAGAAGGATATTAGTCAAAATTTAAATTTTAAATATGTGATTAAGCAAATTGAAAATTGCAGCACATCAATAAAGCTACAATTGCCACAGTTTGGTTCTCATGGTACATTGCTAGGTAAAGAAATTATGCTTTTTAAATATATATTAGAGATTTCAACTTGGAGCATTTAATCAGGAGATTCCCATTGCTCAGTTCTCTTCAAAAATTAATGTTATGTTACCATTCAATAGCTTCAGCAAATCTAAAGATCTTTTTTAATTTCAAACTAATAAATTATATATATTTAATTATAATTATGTAATATTAATATTAAATTATATTAAATGTATATGTATATTTTGTGTACATGAAAATAATTTGTTTCATCTGTATTTAGTAGTTAAAATACTTGAATTTAATTCAAAACTTCATCAAGTCGTGTCTACTCTGTTGTAGGCAGAAATATTTTAAAAGACAAACACACTGTCACTGTATTCATGGAATTTATATAACATGCACATGGGATACAGAAGGATATTTAGCTAAAAACGATATTCTTGTACCTTGTTGGAGACAGTACACAAAATTCAAGAAACATTAGTCTACTTTTTTTGTATTATGATCTCCTGTCCCTCTATATGTGTGTGTGTAGGTATGTCATCAATCTTTCCACTGAATGCTCTCTTATAACAAACAACAACAACAAAAAAAAACCACGAAGAAGATCCACCACTGCAGTTACTACCTACCTATCATTATGTTCAACATTTAATACCCATTGGTCCCTCTCTTCCCTAAGAAACGAATATAGACATTCCTTCATCTCTTCTCTAGAGTTGGGATTGATAACTGAAATTAACCTGCTTTTTGTTGCCTTTTGGCATTCTTTTCACTCACATTATTGTAATTGTTGTATATATTGTTCTTGTGGTCCTACTTACATCTTCCTCCAATACTTTCTAAATTTTCATAACACTTATTTGATTTCCTTATCTTCATTGTATCTACCACAATTTGTTTAGCCATGTATCAGGTGATGGGCATTCAAATTGATTTCAGGTATTTGCAATGACAAAATGTACTGAAATATGAATTTAAAGAAATGTAAGACCTTTACCTCTTTATTTTTTACTCAGTTTTCAAAGAAGACTCTTAAGGGAGTTGTAACATAATAATAAAAGTAGAACATTATTTTACTTTCTCAAACCCACATTTTTTCTGTATTCTCCAGTTTGTGTCAAAGGCAATGCTATTCTTCTAGTTTCCCAATTTCTGAAAATTACTAGTTATCTCCTCACTCAACTAAAACTCATTCTTTGCTGAAATGGAATTGCTTTCTTCAAAGATTCCAGTGATCATAAAATTGCCACATCTGATTGTATTTTCTCAATTCTCATTTTTCTTGACCTCTTTAAAGCATTTGGCAGTGTTAACCATTCTCTCTTCTGGGATACTTGCTCTTGCTTCTAGGGATGGCAAAAAAAAAGAAGGAAGAAATGTATTGTGCCACCAATTAAAATAAAAAACATTGCATGCTTAAAAAACAAAACAAAACAAAACTTGGAACCAAACATCTCTAACCTGTTTAAAAATCTTCCAAATGAAGCTTCCATGAATCTACTTATTAGAAACATAAAAATACAACATCATTTGATAAATTTGTAAAAACAATTGAAATTGATTGACATCAGAAAATTAGAAATTTACTACCTGAATTTCAATACATATGTTCAAGATATATAATTTCAACAAATATCTGTATACCTGAAGAATCAAATTGAAAATATAGCATCCTTGTTTTGTTAGTACAATCAGTGATTAATTTCTTCAAATTCCAAATATATTTATAGTGCAACTATTTCATTTTTGACAATTATTAAAAGTCAAGTATTGGAGGATAAATTGAAGTTCATATGAAAAAATGTTCAATAAGTATTAAATCATAATTTTCAACAATAATGAAGAATATTCAAATTATATCAATATAAATGGTCAAAGCATGTGAGCAGATAGATGATTTTCAGATAAAGAAATCAAAGGTATTCATATGAAAATATGCTCTAAATTTCTATTTATTAGAAAAATGTAAAGTAAAAGAATTAAGATGCCATGCCATACCTATCCTATTGACTAATATGCCAGAAAAAGAAAATGATAAATGGAGAAGATGTGGGAAAATTGGGATATTATTGCACTATTGGTGGATTTGTGAACAGATTCAATCATTTTGGAGAACAATCTGGAACTATGCACAAAGGGTTATAAAACTATACATACCTTTAGATCCAGAAATACCACTGCTAGATCTGTGTCCCAAAGATATTTTTAAAAAGGGACAAAGATCTATTTGTACAAAAACTGTTTATAGCACCTCTTTTTTGTGAAAGGTAAGAATTGGAAATTGAGAGGATGACCATCAATTGGGAAATGACTAAACAAGTTGTGGCATGTGATCAACGTAGCCTATTATTCTGCTATAAGAAAGATAATTAAGATGCTTTCAGAAAAATCTGGAAAGACATATGAACTGATACAGAGTGAAGTGAGCAGAACCAGGACATTATACACAGTAACAGCAGTATTGTACAATGAAGAATTGTTAATGACTTGGCTATTCTGAGCAATGCAATGATCTCAGAGAATCCTATATGATCCCTGATGAAAAATGTTATCTATCTCCAGAGATAGAATTGATATGATCTGAATACAGAGTGAAGAATGCTATTTTTCATTCTTTCTCTTTTTTTGACTCTTTTTATACAAAATGACTAATACACAAATTTTTATATTATTGTATAATCTATATCAGACTGCTTACCATCTTAGACAAGGGGAGGGAGAAAGGGACGATGGTATTTGGAACTCAAAACTTAAAAAAAAATAATGAATGCTAAAAAAAAGTTTTACCTATAATTTAGGAAAATAAAATGTTAAATAAATTATATCAATGAAACAATATACTAAAATAAAAGTTTGTGTAATTATTCAATAAAATATCCAGAAATCTTAATTTTTTCTTTTTTTTTCTTCAATTTTCCTATTTTAGTAATATTTATGTATGTGGTTATTAATATAAATATTATGTGTATACTAACTCATAGTGCTTATATGAACAGAAAAGTTTTGGATTATTGTGGTTACTTATAGGTAAAGATCTTCAAATCAAAATTCAAACTCTATGAATTGTGTAGTGAATTTTCTCACATAATTCCAGTCTATTTTTTCCAGAATGGTAAGACTAATTCATAACCTCCGACACAATCAGCAAAAAACATTTATTAAGTGACCAAGTACTGTCCTATGTGTTGAGAATTCTATGAATAGTTAAAGATAGTCCTTTCTCTCAAAATCTTACATTGTAAGACTTGCTAATATAGGACAGGTAGAAAGAGGCCAGAATTTAGAAGGCTTTTAATTCCAAACAATGGATTTTATATTTAGTCTTGGAGGTGATAGAATATCATTGAAGTTTATTGAAAATAGGTACAGTCGTGACTTGGTCAGATCTGTAATTATGGAAAGTGAATTTGATAGCTAAGTGGAAAATGGACTGGAGTGGGGAAAAATTTAGGAGAGGGAGACCAGTCAGAAGCCTATTGAGACAGTCCAGGGGTTAAGTGAAGAAGGCCTATATAAGGGAGATGTTAGCATCAGAGAAGAAAACTGGGTATCTACAAGAGATATTATGACAGTAGAATCAGTAAGACTTGGCTATTGAGCATGCGAAGTAAAAGAGAATGAGGAGTTGAAAGTATCAATTAGGTTGTGAACCTGGGAGACTGCCAGGTTGGTAGTATTGTCAAGAGTAATACAGATTTCAGAAGAGAAAAATTTCTATAGAAAGAGAGGGAACAGCTTCAGTTTGGGACATATTGATTTTCAGATGTTGATGGAAAATTCAGTTAAAGATTTCCAAAATGGAGTTAAAGATGTATATTTGAAGTAAGGCAAGAGGTTCACCATGAAAAAAAACACAAATGTCAATGATCAACAATGAATATTTCTGACTCTTCTTCTCTTTGCTATTTTTCTGGGCATGAGGTAAAACTCAGTTATTATAATTTATCCATTTTTATTA
Source organism: Potorous gilbertii (assembly GCA_028658325.1). NCBI lineage: Eukaryota > Metazoa > Chordata > Mammalia > Diprotodontia > Potoroidae > Potorous > Potorous gilbertii. The sequence continues at coordinate 415,324,110 of CM053771.1, forward strand.
TCGGAAAATTGGAGAAGCTTTTCCTACCTAGTTACTTTTCTCTTTCTTTGGGTCAAACAAAAAGATAAACTAAACTAGGTAACAATGTGGAGAAGAAAAATTGAATTCTCATTAAATAGATGGTATGTTTGCATCATAACTTGCTAATCGTGCATTGTACTGGATACAGACAAGTCTAGTTTATTAAGTAAGAACATATTCTTATTTCCTGTTACTAGATGAAAATTATCAATAATATTAGTACAAATTATTTTTTCCCACAAGATAAGGCTGACTGAATGATATTACAAACACCAATTATGTTCCTAATATGTGCAAAAAATAATTTTCTGATTAACTGTCCAAGAGAAAATTCCAAAGGAAGTGTTTGTTTGTGTGCAAATATATGTATATATATATATATATATATATATATATATGCAGATTTTTACTGATATAGCTGTTCATGTGCATGCATATATTTTTTCAGACTACATAAGTATACGTGCCTTGTATGACTACATCTATGCACATATATGTGTATATATGTATGTGCATGTCTTAGATATATAATACATATACATAAATATTGTATAAACATGCATTTATTTCTGTACATATAAAGACATGTACTTTTATAGCTGTGAATGTAAGTACACTCATATTCATGTGTGTGTGGTTGTTGTATGTGGTAAAAGGTATTGTATTCTAGTACATTCGTTAATATTAAAGTCAGATAGAAATGGTTCAGGTTTTCCTTCTGTATACTTTCAATGCCTTCAGGTAATTCTTTAATACTTGGTAGAAGGATTTCATCATTAGTAGTTCCTTACATCAATGATATCACAGGTTGAGTCTATATCTTTCTTATTTGTGTATGCTTAAAAACATATGCATTTTATGCATATAAATGTACATATTATATATGTATGTATGTATATTGCATATGCTAAAATCTACATTTGTGTATAAGGTAGAATATTATTGGAGCACAAGAAATGAATTTGTATGTGCACCTATGTTTCTTCTCTGATGATATATCACACATATTGTACACAAAGCATGCATACATATATGCATCAATATATGTTAAGGTGAGCGTGGAGCTAATTGAATAAGTCAATACATTTACTGATCTCACCTGAAAAAAGGATATACTGTGAAACTTTAAAAGATGAGTAAATGAACATTAGATCTTGATTGACTCAAATCAAAGACATTCCAACCATATGTGAAAGGGATTTGATCAGTTTAAATGTCTCATAAGTCATTAGATCAAATGGGTGAGGCACTGCACAGGCAGAATTTTCAGATAGGTTGAGGAATTCTAGTCATGCCTAGGGTTCTTTTATGAAATATTAAGCCAGTTCATGAGAGAAAGGTTTAAATAAGAGAAATTCTCTAAGGATCTATCAGTAGAGGAGAACTGAAATATACAGTCAAGCAAGAAAGAACAGGCTGCCCAGAGGAAGACAACAGTGGCAGAACATCTGACTTTCAATCGTGCTTCAGAAACTCGCTGTTTATGTGACCTTGAATCAGTCCCAATCTTTGCCTCTGGGAATAAACATAATATCTAACTCCCGGATTGTTGTCAGGATAAACTGAGATAAAATTTTAAAAGAACCAAGTAAATGCTATCTGTTATCCTAAGTGCTAAGAGGATGTTCAAGTGCCCATTATATTTCTCTTAGACTTAGAGTAAGGTAACTATTATAACAATTATATATCACCAAATGTATGTATATGTATATATATATATATATATATAAAACACAATTATATATTATAACTGTATATAATGTTGTTGTTTCTCCTTCATTTTTGAAGAGGATCAATTACATCATGGCATGATGTCTTGACTGGTGTGGCAAAGTTGCCAAATTAACTAGCTTCACGCTCTTCCATAGTCCTTGAAGCTCAGTGACAAGACAGAAGTGAAGATGGTAGATGATATCCCAGAATTCAATGAATGACATTGTAGGCTTTGAAGTCTAACCCAGCTCTAAGTGTTCTAAAAGTTCCGTAGTAACTGTTTCAGTTGCCTTAATGGCACATCAGAACAAATTGTTCTCATTGGTCCATTCAACCAGGAATTGTCTTCATGTTCTTAGGGTATATGGATGTGCCTTATTTTATTAACACATCAACCTGGTCTGGCCCATCTGCTGACATGTTACTGGGGTGTGGACACTGCACATGTGCCTTCTTGGAGCCACAGATGAGAGTTGAGTGCCATAAGGACACCAAAGGTGGGTGATCAATCTTGTAAAGGTAAAGTCTAGTCCTTCTTGAACAGTTCACATACTCCATGTTACACACACATACATACATATACATATGCATATATATATACACGCACATAAATTATGTTTACCCTCATGTCATGTATGAATATAAATATACTTTCATGTAGATATTTTAAGTTAAAATCATATTTATATTCAACATGCATTATATACATATAGTTTATACATGTATAGATATGTTTCAGAAATTTTAGAATATAGATATATTTCAGAAATTCTAAAATACCATTTTAGAAAATAGCTTTTCTCTAACAAATTCTAGTTCATGCAGAGTGATGGATAAAACATTATTGGACCAATAACTGAATAGAAAAAAAAATAAGTGCCAATCTAATGATGTAAATACCTAAAGAAAATATTAACTATAATTTTGAGATGAGGTACATTAAATTAAAACACCACAATGTTTTGGGAAAAAGTTAATAAAAATAAAACTCCTCATAGTCTTTATGCAATAAAAATAAAATGGATTTTGCATCAGAAAAATAATTGTGAAAGTGCTATGATATTTTTAATATCAGCAGCAAATAGATTTTATTTTAAATATTCATAATAATAAAATGTTTTGTAATTAATAAGAAATATAAATATGAACAGAGGTGACATATTTTCATTAAATCAACTCATATGATGCATTCTTAAAATACTAAGAACACAGTATGCTCCAAATAAATACTTATTGAGTACAATAATGCATAAATTCAAAATGAAAATATGGTTGAAGGTAAGGAAAATATTTTTGAATAATAGGCAAAAAATCCATTAACTAGTGGATTTTCATTAATAATCATACAATTAAAATTACATTACATACTAGAAAGAGTACTGGTTTTGAAGTACGAAGATGTTATATCTGAACCTAGATTTTCTATTTATTTTGTAACCATAGTTAAGTCAGTTTTTCTGTGCTTCATTTTGTTCTTCTAAGAAATGAGAGAATTTAAAACTAAATGATCATTAAGAGCTATCAATATTAAAAGCCTAAATACTTACCTGGTGTATACCTTTATTTTGTAATTAATATTTACTTTTATCTTTAAATCATTATCTGCCTCCTTCTTCCTTTTGCCCTCATCTTTCCACCTCAGCCATTGGGAAAACAAGAAAAAACAAAACCCTGTGTTACAAATATCTGTAGCAATGCAAAATCAATTCATACATTTGGCAGGACAAAAATTGAGATAAGTAGATGACTGATACATAAGTAGGTAGATAGAGAGATAGATGGATAGATGGATGGATGGATGGATAGATGGATGGATGGATGGATGGATAGATAGATAGATAGATAGATAGATAGATGGATGGATGGACAGATGGATAGTTGGATGGATAGATAGATAGATAGATATATATTGATTTCAAGATAGATATAGATGTTTCAGTCTTCGCTCCAAGTCCATGACCACTCCCTCAGAATATCAGGAACATTTTTCATCATGAGTCCTCTGGAATTGTCATTGGTCTTCAGAGTCCTCAGTGTTGTTAAAGTTGTTTATCTTTATAGCATTGTCACTATCGTTTACATTGTTCTCTTGGTTCTGTTAAACTCATTTTGTATTAATTAATACAAACCCTCCTAAATTTCTCTGAAACAATTCTCATCATTATTTAGTATAGCATCATATTCAAATACCATCAGTTGTTTGGCCATTTCCTAATTGGTGACACCTATTCAGTTTTTAAATTTTTGCCATAAAAAGTAGCTATTGTTAATATTATCATACACATGAAACCTTTTCTTCTTTCTTTAATCTCTTCTGGATATAGACTTAATAGTTTAGGTGGATCAAAGTATATACACAGTAAACAGCTTTGGGAATATAGTTCCAAATTGTTTTCCATTCTCTTTTTAAGAGAATGTTACATCTTGACAGATTGTATTTATAATGTAAATAGGACATTTTTTGCTATTAATATGTCACTAGCATCAGGAACAATTAACTATTCTTGAGCATATCTTTTGATTTTCAAGGATACTTTTAATGAACTTTTGGTAGACTAAGAAAAAATAATGAAGATAGCTAACCAGACTTTAATGTGACATTATTACTTCTTACTTATAAGACATCACCTCAAGTTCTTTTCAAATAATCTCTAGGAAATAAAGTTGATCTGTAATATTCAAAAATAGAATAAATGTATACTTCGAGAATTTGGGGATTCTCATTAATGTTATGATCTTGTACTTTACCAGCTATTTAGCATGGAATTATATGTTGAATGCTAGATTTTGATTGAAGGAGATCTGAGTTTTATGCATTCTCATTACACTTGCTATATTTATGACAATGGGCAAGTGCATCATCTGATATCTTTGAATTTCACTTTCCTTTTCTGTATAATTGGTTATGTCAATACCTGTAGCACTTAAAGAACTTTTTTAAGGCTTAATTGAGACAGTATATTAAACCATAAAGAGCAATATCAGTTGCAGTTTTTATTAATAAAATCAGAACAGAATAATGAAACAAATGTAAATGAAATTTGATACATTCACTGCTAATCCAAATGTGAATTACAATTTAAATTTTAAGCTTGATATTAGATATGCGTAGAGATCCATGAGTTTATTTTTCCTCAGTTCGTATTTATTTCTAGAATTTGGTAACCATAATGTCAGTATCTGGAGTAGGATATTGCCGTAGAACCTCAGACTTCTTAGATAGAGAACAATTCATCTTTCTTTCAAACACTTCTGAGCACATTCTTTTTAGAAGTAGGAGGCTTAAAGTTAATTTGAGTTGGATTCACTTTCTCTAGTCAATGTTTTCCATGCTCCCAAGTTTTAATGCATTTTTTAACTCTAAATATTTTAGGTATCCTCTATTAATGATAAATTTAAGCAGGGGCCAATACAATTTTGTATTGTGGAAAAAGCCATAATCCCAAAGGGGTCAGAATTAGGTTTGTTGTAATCTTTGGAGAAGGAACTAGTCTAAGGTCAGAAAATTATTCTATTACTATACATTTTTTTTTCTATCTCTATTTCTCAGGCTATGTTTCTGCTTCCATTTCTATCTCTCTGACCACCTCTAAGTCTCTGTCTCTGTTTCTTTACCTCTCTATCTCTGTCCATTTTTTTTATTTTTCTCTTCTCTCTTCCTCTCTATCTCTTTCTGTTTTTGATTTGCTCCTGTTTATGCAAACAAATAACAGTGCTAAAGATCACTTTGCTTTATATTTTTAACTGGGCTAAATAATTAGTAAATGAATTCATTAGGATTATATTGATAGCTCTATAATCAAAGGCAATCATTTGTTTGTTTAAATAAATTCCCCTTTGCTCATTACAATATTAGAGTCTATCAGGGAGAATAAATGTGCAAGAATTTCACACACCTTGTATTTCTTAATGCAGAGCTAGACTCGTCCAACATTGTCACATAATTAAAGTTATAATTAGGAGAAAGTTTTATATTTAAGGGAACAGATTATCTTTCACAATAGAATTACAAAGAAGAAATAATTAATGAATATGTTAATTATTGTTACATCTCCTTTTCTTACTCCTTTGTGCATACTTTTCTATAACAATGTTTACCAAATGTGGTCTATAGATAATTAGCATACTGACCTTGATTTATGATGTTACATATGGCAGTTAAAGTTATGGAGTTAAATTAGGAAAACTTGGGTGGAAATGCTACCTCTGCTACTATAGCCAAGTTATTTAACTTCTCTGTATCTCAATGCCCTCATCTATAAAGTGGAGAAAATCATAACCACTGTATCTAAATTACCTAGTTCTTTTTTACATATAAATCTATTTATTTTCAGTTTTCATCATTCATGTTCACAAAATTTTGAACTGCAAATGTTCTCCCCATCTTCCCCTTTCCCCCAACCCAGTACAGCATATATTCTGATTGCCCTTTCTTCCAATTTGTCCTCCCTTCTACCACCCTACCTTGCCTCCTTCTTTAGCCCCTTCCCTACTATTTACCTGTAGGATAAGTTAGCTTTCTATACCCCATTGCCTATATATCTTATTTTCTAGCCATGTGTAAAAGCAACTTCTAATATTCATTTTTTAAAGCCTTCGGGGGGGGGGGGTTTCCTTTAGCAAGCTGTTGACTTATTTTTCATCACTCTCATTTCTCTTCCCAATTTTTCCTCTACTTCTCTTACTTGATTTTCAAAATTCTTTTTGAGCTCTTTCATGGCCTGAGACTAATTCATATTTTTCCTAGAGGCTTTGGATGCATGAGCTTTCACTTTGTTGTCTTTTTCTGGCTGTATGTTTTGATCTTCCTCATGACCAAAAACGTAAGAAAATACTTCTTCACTGAGAAAGTAAGGATCTATAGTCCTTTTCTTTTTTCCCTATTTGATCATTTTCCCAGAAAATTACTTCACTTTTGAGTTTTGTTAAGTGAAGGACTGCAGAAGCAACCTCTGTTTAAAGAGTGACTGCAGTTGCCCTGGGGCTGGGGTCAGGCCAGACTGGGACTGGGGCCAGACTACACTCCTCTCTCTGCCAAGTGAGAGACCATTACCAGTGACTTTTGAAGCTATCTTTAGCGTTTGTGGATTGAGAAGTCTGGAATCCACAGCAGCTTCAATGAAGTCAGTCCCCTAAGGTATTCTCCTGCTCTGTCTTACCCTTGTGGCCCACGCTGAACTGTGGTCTTCTCCAAGACTGGGTCAATAGACCCTTCCCCACAATCTTCTATTTTGTCTTGGCCTGGAAATTTACTTCAATCTGTCATCTTGTGGGTTCAGCTTTTCTAGAATTCTTTAGAGTCGCTTTTAGAGTTTTTTGGAGGGGTTTGTGGGGAGAACTGTAGCAGGCCTCTGTTTCTACTCTGTCATCTTGACTCCGCATTTACCTAGTTCCTCTGAGACTCACATGTGCCCACGAATAGAATGTACTCTCTAATTGTTGGTGTTGATGAGGATGATGATGATCCCACTATGATACACTCTTGAATGTTGAATCCATATTTCTAGTCCTTCAGTGTATGTATCTTATACATACAATTTGAGACATGGAGCAGATAGTGGTTTAGGAGAGAGATCTTGGTTGAAGCAACATATTTTGGAGGTATCAAAGTGGGACATTCTTTGAATCAAGAAGAGATGATCAACTCTGAGGGAGAAAGTGAAGAAAGAGAGGGCCAAATTTTACTGGTAACAACACCAGTGCTAAAGAAACCAGAGATATGTGATGAATCAGACTAATAAGGGGTGTTCAGAGAGTCAGGGATAAGGACAACACCACATAAGCTAATGGAGAAAAGAGCAGGAAAACAAGAGTGGAAGGAAAGCCTCCTGGGCTTAACCCTAGCACACCTGAGTCTGTAATCCTGGAACAAGTGGCTAAGTGATCATAATCCCTTCATCTCTCTGAAACTTGGTTTCCTCACCTGAAATGCTAATTGCACAAAATTGATGGGAGAAAAACAAATTGTGCTATAAACATAATTTTATAACAAGAACTCTAAAATGCCAATTTTTTATCATTATGCATATAATTTTTTTCTTCATAAATTCTATATACAGGAATGATTCAAGGAGATTATTGCAGAAACTACAACCTTAAACATAGCATTATTAAAAATTCTAACTTGAAATGTCTCTGAGAAAAAGTCAACATAACCTACATGCGAACATTCACATTAGAAGATACTTCACTTTTTAATATAACTTTATGTTATAATGGAGAAATTTCTAATATTGATCACTATATTGAGATATTTGTTACTGGTAACTATTGTGCTGAATGGTGCATCATAATAAGCAGGACAAAATTTAGGAGGGCAGAGGATATATGCAATTTTACACTACTTCTGGAGTAATAGAAAGTAATTCTCAGAATGTAGTTTAGCTATCAGTCCTGGGATAATCCTTAAAGGTTGGTAATCAATTGGTTACACCATCCTAATATTCCAACACCAAATACAACTACCCACTCTGATTGAATTTTATAGATACCTATTAATCTGAATCCCATGTCTTCAATCTGTTTACAAAAGGACAATATAAATATTTCATTCAAACAGGTTCTTTTATATATATATATATATATATATATATATATATATATATATGTATATATATACATATAAGATGGTTTTCCTAGTAGTAATATCACTTAATGGGGCAACTAAATAGAATAGTGGATGCAACACCAGTCCTGAAATCCGGAAGGCTCATCTTCGTGTCTTCAAATCTGGCCTCAGACACTTACTAGCTATGTGACCCAGGGAAACTTACTTAACTCTGTTTTTCTCATTTCCTCATCTATAAAATAAGCTAGAGAAGGAAATGGCAAACCACTCCCGTATCTTTGCCAAGAAAACCCCGATTTGAGTCACAAAGAGTTGGACACAACTGAAAAATGACTGAACGACAAGACATCTTTGCTCTGAAAGCACATTTGGTTACATGAAGTCCATGGAAATTTTTTTTTTTCATTAAAACTTTTTTTTTATTTATTTTTTTATTTTCAATTTTTATTTTATTTATTTATAAATGTTCTACAATCACTTCCTTGAAGTCCATGGAAATTTAAATATGGTTCACTTGAAAGCTCTATGTCCACCTCCATTAACAGTCTGTAGCTATTAAAAAAATTCAGTTAGAGAAAATGGTAACAGCTACAATCAAAAATGTGATGCAAAGTGGTGTCCTGTGTACTTGAATAATTTAATTCAGTAAACATGGAGCTATTCTGTTCAAAATATGCTATAAGATGCTTGATTTAAAAATATGGGGAAAAGTGACACGGGCCTTGAAATAATCTAGTGATGTGTGAATGTGAGGTTAGTTGGATAGGAAAGGGCAACACATAGAAACCAAAAATGTCAATGAAAATAAGACATTAATACATTTATAGCAGTGGTCAAGTAGAGTGATATAAGATTTATATAATAATAAGGATTGTTTCTACCAGGAGGAAGTATTGCCTAAATTGAGCCTTAATCAAAGAGTAGCATGTCAGTAGCACCAGAGTTGGAGAGCAACTCATTCAAGTCTGTTGAGATGATAAGCAGTATAACACTTGTTTATGTAGTTTTGTTGGAGTCAAGAGTATATTATAGTGAGTATAAGGGTAAAAAATAGTATAGAAGTTTTGATAATAAGATTAAAGGAGATCTAAATGAACATAATAAGGAACTGATGAATTGTATGATATGAAATAAGAGGCCACTGGGAGTTTTTTGAGGAGAGTTTCATCAAGGAATATGTTCCAAATTTGATATTAAGATATATTGACACAAAAAATGGAAGATGAATCAGAAAGGCGATAGGTCAAAAAAGGAGAGCAATTAGGGAGAGGGTCAAAATCAGAGGTGATAAGGATCTGGATGATATTGGTGTTAGTTGTAGTGGAAGGAAAGTGAAGAGTGATAGATAGGAGGGTCATAGTGAAGGTAAAATTAACAGGATTCAACAAATTAATAGATGGGCAACAGCAGGGTAGAGAGGTAGAGAAAAAAAGAGGCAAAAACAACTCATTGTTTTATTGTAGCTGCCTAGGAAAATAACTGCACTATCAAGGTTAATAAGGGAATTACGATAAGAGGAATATTTTGGAAGGAAAATGGTAGGTTCTGATTCAGAGCCTTTAAGTTTGAGTAGTAAACAGGACATTCAGATGAAACTAACCATAAGTCAATTGGTAAGATAGGACCAGGGCTCGGAGAGGAAGTTAGAGTCAGAGATAACTGAATGATTAGTCCAAAAATGGTACAATTATCATTGAAGCTATGCAAGAGCATGATATTGCCAAAGCATAGAGAAAGTCTAATGCAATGAGAGCAGTAATGAGCCCTGAGTTTAGAGCCTTGATATCATCCATGGAATAGAGAAGAAAGAGGAGGAACCGAGGAAGATGAACAAAGACAGCTGTATAGATATAGCAATAACAAATTACTTTTTTTCTTAGAAGTTTTACAGGGAAAGTAAATGAAATAGGATGAGGTAATAGGGTCAAAGGAAAGGTTTTTGTTTTGGCTACGCTTTTTTTTTTTGAAAAGGGAAAACATTTATTCTTGGTTTGGGGTAGAAAAACAGACTAACAGCTAACGAGAAAACAGAAAGTGTGGGGTGATTTTCATGTATGGATGTAAATCTAGGATATGTGCACTCCACTCCTTGGATGTAGCAAATTGGAGATGAGCATCTAAAGAACATTTTGGCAAAAACCAGCTGCCAAACATGGAGAGCTCTGTGCTACATAACAAAAAGGCATATTTCAAAAGCAAATGATAATCATTCCTCTTCTCCTCATAAGCCCAGCAATTGCACTGCTGAAACGTTAGGGCTTTTTAAGTGGGAGCTAAATTAATCTTTATTAATCTTTGTCACCATGATTGCATAATGTCTGGATTTGAATGTCTGATGTGCGGCCCTCTCTTTCCTGTTCCTCTGGCAATCAGAAGTGTGAAAATAAACCTTACACTTAAAAAGAAACACTGGGTTTGGAAAAAAATAGATATAATCATCTCAACAAAAAAAGGAGATTTTTTTACTTCACACAAGAATAAATATACAGCATGTCAGAGTTACAGACGTGCTATTTTATGTTAAAATATGCACTGTTATATGTCAGGCCTGTGAAAATGAGCGGTAAAACAAGAAGGCAGGTGGCCAAATAAGTACAGAGGAATTTTTTTTTATCCATTTGCATTTTTGAAAATTTCTCCCCTACAGCTTAATTAATGCCTTTAAGAATACTTCCTAAAATGATCTGTATGTGCTTTCATTTGAAGTTGCCAGGGGTTGCTAATTAATGACTTATTTCTTAAATAAATAAATAAATACATTTTATTGCTATTGAAATTCCATCACAGCAAGAGCTAGTTTGTACCATATAGTACTAAATCATTTACTATTGTCTTTCAGCTGAGTCCACAAAATCTTGACACATATAAGCTCTTTACTCTGAATTCTGGAACACTCTTCTTTTGCTAACTAAAATAGTTATATATCATGAGATAAACCTTTTGTTTACATCGATGTCTATATAAATACGTATAGATAGGAAGATAGATATAGATAATAACTCCAAATATTAGATTAATCATTTAAAAACTCTAGTTTCTAAGATCATAGACTTGATCACAGGCTCATGGCATTGTAGATCGAAAGCTGGAAGGGATATTAGACTTCATCTAGGCTAACCTCTTCATTTTACATACGATAAAGCTGAGTCTCAGAAAGATGATGTATATTGTCCAAAGTCATACAGAAGGTGAAGCAACAAATCTGAAATTAGGACTCAGCTCTTGTGATCCCTGTGATCAACATTGCTTTCATTTCTTCATACAGTATATCACAAAAATATTATGTATGCATATCAGAAATTTCACATTAGATTTGATCTCCCCATTATTATATTTTGTCTCTGACAGTGCTATCATAGAACATGTTGTTGAAGGGCATCATTGTCATTACACAAAAGTCAGAACAAAATTACTTGTTTTCTTTTCTTAATATAGCATATCATGTCTCTACCACCCAAGGATTTATTTTTCAGGTATCTTGTATTTCTTAGAGAAATATGGTGCATTACTTTATGATCCAATGGGTGAAATAGAACCTCTTTTTATCTGAATCTACCTTGACAAGATTAAAGGGGTATGTACTGCTTCTAATATTGTGGGATGTGATGAAAATATTTGTTTCCCTTATCTGTACCATTCATGGTTTTAAAAAATACCTTCAGCTCATGTGTATATGATAATACTGGTTGCTTGACTTTTGATAACTCTTCCTTTTTTAAAAGATATAGTGGATAGAAGTGTTTTGCTTATTTTATTATAATTTAACCAAAATTATTATTTTTCCTTATTTTTATATAAATTCACATGGGTCTATCTAAGGACATGTCACTGGGTTAGGCTGTGAATACAAGAGGTAAATATTTCAACAATCTAGATCAACATTCTAAGATACCTAAATGTTAGTACAGATTTGACCCTTAAGGTCCACATTTTGAGTTATAAAGGACTTTGGTGGATATATAGTCCAATCCACTCATTTGACCATTGAGGAAACTGAGGCCTATGGCTATCTCTTTCACAAGGTCATATTTAAATAGTCAAGGTAGAATTTGAACCAGTCTAGTCTTGACTCCAGACCCTGTGCCTTTACAAGAGATTGGGATATAGGATGTTTTCAAAGAGGACTAGTACCTTTGGTATGATGGCTGCTGAGACCTTTTCAGGGCTCTTTCCATCTTTCGTGTCCACCTATTTCACCTAAGTTTCACTTGTGCCTCCAAGAAGCTGCAGCATGCACAGCAGCCACACCCAGGTAAACCATTTCAACAGACAAGTGAAACCAAGTTGAGGGTAACCAAGGGTTCTCAAACCCATTGGCGAGTTAAGGAGGTGTCTACCCCGAGCATGTGAAGACTTTCTTTGGTGGAATGGGTGGATGAGAACAATTTGTTCCAACAACCATGAAGGTAGATGAAGCAGGCAATGTGGAGCTCTTAGAGCTTGGTTAGACACCAAAGATGCCAAGGTCATTCACTGCATCCTAAGCCATCATCAGTCATCTTGACTCTATCCTGCCACTGAACTATGATGACTCTGGAGGAAAGAGTGAGATTGACAGCTTCTTGCAACTCTGTCTCACTTAAATCCAATTTACTCATGAATCAAAAGACATCACCCATACCATACTATCATCAAATTTAGGTGTCCAAAGCTGGTAAGGTCTTTTCTTTTCCCCTCATTACCATGATTTTCCATTTTATATCTCAAGTAAAAGATAATATGAAATAAAGGAATAGGCCTTACTAGGTTCACAAGTGACTGGTTAGTAACAGCAACAAAAATTCCACCACCACCAACACAACAACAACAAACATTCTTTCATTCCTTAACATACATTTTTCTGACAGAGGAAAAGAAAATAAGAGATGCCTTTTTTTTGGTACCTACCAGTTTGACTGATTGTAGCATTTTTATGATCACACTATTCCTTTATGATGATTTTCCAGGATCTTTCTAAGTTTTTAAAAATTCTCTGCTGTTTGTCTCAAATTAAGATTTTTATTTTTTAAAATGTTTTCTTCAGTTCACCATCTCAATAGCCACTCCTATCAAAACTCCTTCAATATCTCATCTTTTAAAAAAATTAAAAAGAATTTAAAGAATTAATTTAAAAATGGTTTTCTTTCTCAATGTCAGCTCCTTCAAGGAAAAGAAAATGGGGGAAAAAAACCTCTTACAACAAGTACATATCATCAAGAAAAACTAATTTTTTCATTGGTTATGTTAAATAATACACGTACAATTCTTCATCGTAAGTTCACCATCTTTTTGTCAGAAAGTACATAGCGTGATTCATCTAGTACTCTAAAATCTTAGTGGGTTATTCCATTAATAAGCATCCTGAAGTCCTTGAAAATGTTTTTTAACAATGTTGTTACTCTTCAAATTGTACTCTTTCTATTCAGGTCATTGAATATCTATTCATACCAGTCTTCCCAAGCTTCTCTGAAATGAATCTTTTCATCATTTCTTATAATTATATTCCAATTAATTGATGTACATTTGTTAGTTTCCTAAGGTGTACCAGGCATTGTGTTAACTTCTGGCAATACAATTACAGTTTAAACAAAATTAGCAGAAAAAAAAGCCCCAATACAAAACAAACAAGTCAACCTCTACTCTCAAAGAGCTTATGGGCTAATATATTGTTCTACTTGTTCTATCACATTACTGTATATTAATTCATGAGCCTTCCCAGGTTTCACTGAAATGATTCCTTTCATCACGTTGGGTGTAAGCTTTTATGTTTTGCATTTTGGAGTATTCTCTTCCAAGATCTCTATTATTTTGTAGTGACAATTATTAAACCTAATATAATTCTAATTCTGATTCCTTAGTATTTGAATTATTTATGGTTGGATACCTTTAACATAGAAGCTCTGGATTTTGACTGTCAGGTTCCTAGATGTTTTTCTTCTGAAATTACTTTCAGTAAATGATTGTAGGATATATCAGGAAGCACCCCAACAGACACAGGCCGGGGTGGGGGGAGTTGGCATCACAGGTTCTTAGATCTGCATTCATAAAAGGAAAGGCAGCTTTTGAGGAATTAACAATCACTTTCATCAAGAACATGCATCATTCCATTAGTCAAGCACATATATAATTCACTTAGTTCAGGGGAGTCAGGAGTCCCTGAACCACAAGATAATCAACAGACATGGCTTCCTCTGTCTGACCATAATTACCAGAGAGGAAAGCACAACATCTGGGTTCTCAAAGAGGGGGGTTCTTTAGCAGCTTCCCAGAGTCCTCCTCTGCCACTCAAACCTTCTTACCAAAACTAAGCCCCCAAGTAAACCCTCACCCTCAGAGTCAGAGGGCATTTTATCCCTTGAGAACCAGTACCTCATTAACAAAAGGTGTGGACCTTCTTACAAATCTTCTCAGGCTAGACAATGGGTAGGAAATACCCTCCTTAATCATATTCAAATAGAGGCATTATACCTCTTGATTATACTAAAACAAAAAGAGTAAAAGATCCTACTTTACTTGCCATTGCATAGGATTTTATTGTAAGTGTGAAGTCTAGTTCTTTAGGACCAGGAAGTATTTATTCATGAATTTCTGATATAGGTATGGCCATATGGCCATACTTTCGGTATAGTCTAATGATTCCTAGATATATTGCCATTCACCCCCCCTCACCCCCCACTATTTTCCAGGCAGGTCTGTTGTTTTTAAAAAGAGATACACAATATTTTCTTCTTTTTTTCTTTTGTCTTAGCTTTAAATTGTCTTACTACAGATTATTCAATTCAACAAACAATGGGGATAGGAGCCAAGATGGTGGAGGAGAAAGATTCACATATGCTAGCTCTGAACCCACCGCCCATGGATTTCCTGTAAAAAGAACTCCCAACAAATTCTGGAGCAGTGGAAGCATGCAGCAATGGAGTGAAGGAGATTTCTGTTCCAGAGAGCCCTGAAAAACTGCCCCCAAAGGTCTATTGCACACCGGATGGGAGCAGAGCCCAGACCTTCCCTGGCCGCATGGCCCCCAGAGAAGCAGATCAGAGCAGGCTTCAGGGAGGGAATCTTAAGTGGCCACGAAGGTTCCGCCACCCACAGATGCACAGGTCAGTGAGAGAGACTTCTGGGTTGGCTAAGAAGGGAACAGGGTGTCTCCATAACTCGGGCCCCCTCAGGCGGCAGCAGCAGAGGCAGCAGGGGGTCAGAGGCTCCCGAAGCAGGTAGGAGCTCAGCAGGATCTCAATTACGGAAGGTATCTGCATAAACCCCCTGAGGGCACTGAGCCTGGGAGGCAGCCCTGCCCCAACTTGAGAACCTGATTGAATCTCACCCTGAATACCAGCCAGGCCTAACGCTGAAAGCCCTGAGGCTGGGGAGTAGCATTTGAATCTCACACCCGAAGCACTGGTTGGGTAGATATAGGCGGGAGAGGACAGGAACCTCAGAAGTCAAGTAACTGACTGTGAAAATGCAAACAAAAGGGAAAAAAAATAAGACCATGGAAGGTTCCTTTCCTGGTGACCAGATGTTTCCCCTCTTCCTTTCTGATGAGGAAGAACAATGCTTACCATCAGGTAAAGACATAGGAGTCAAGGCCTCTGTGTCCCAAACATCTGAAATAAATATCCATTGGACTCAGGTCATGGAAGAACTCAAAAAGGATTTTGAAAATCAAATTAGACAGGTGAAGGAAAAACTGGGAAGAGAAAGTAGAGAGATGCAAGAAAAGCATGAAAAATGGGTCAACACCTTGATAAAGGAGACCCAAAAAAATGCTGAAGAAAATAACACCTGGAAAAAATAGGCTAACTCAATTGGCAAAAGAGGTTCAAAAAGCCAAGGAGGAGAAGAATGCTTTCA
>CM053771.1:415340744-415376611 GCA_028658325.1 Potorous gilbertii
AAAACCAAGAATCACCTACCCAGCAAAACTGAGTATAATACTTCAGGGGAAAATATGGTCTTTCAATGAAACTGAGGACTTTCAAGCATTCTTGATGAAAAGACCAGAGCTGAAAAGAAAATTTGACTTTCAAACACAAGAATGAGAAGAAGCATGAAAAAGCAAACAGCAAAGAGAAGTCACAAGGGACTTACCAAAGTTGAACTGTTTACATTCCTATATGGAAAGACAATATTTGTAACTTCTGAAACTTTTCAGTATCTGGGTAGTAAGTGGGATTACACACACACACACACACACACACACACACACACACAGACATGCACATAGACAGAGATAGAGAGCACAGAGTGAATTGAATAGGATGGGATCACATCTTAAAAGAAATCAACGTAAACGGTGAGAGAAATGTAGTGGGAGGAGAGAGGGTGAAATGGAATGGGGTAAATTATCTCTCATAGAATAGGCAAGCAGGAGACTTTTTAGTGGAGGAAAAAAGAGTGGAAAGCTGAGAAAAAAAACATGAAGTTGATTCTCGTCACATTCGACTAAAGGAAGGAATAAAATGCACACTCATTTTGGTATGAAAACCTATCTTACAATACAGGAAAGTGGGGGAGAAGGATATAAATACGGTAGGGGGGATGACGGAAGGGAGGGCAATGGGAGGAGGGAGCAATTTGAAGTCAACACTCTTAGGGAGGGACAGGATCAAAAGAGAGAATAGGAACAATGGGGGCAGGATAGGAGGGAGGGAAATATAGTTAGTCTTACACAACACGACTACTATGGAAGTCATTTGTAAAACTACACAGATGTGGCCTATATTGAAGTGCCTGCCTTCCCAAAGGGAATGGGTGAGGAGGGAGGGATGGAGATAAGTTGGAACTCAAAGTTTTAGGAACAGCTATTGAGTATTGTTCTTGCTACTAGGAAATAAGAAATACAGGTAATGGGGAATAGAAAGTTTTCTGGCCCACAAGACAAAAGAGAAGATGGGGACAAGAGAAGGGAGGAATGAAAGAAGAGAGGGCAGATTGGTGATAGGGGAAATTAGAATGCTCAGTGTACTGGGGTTGGAGAGGGGACAAATGGGAAGAAAATTTGGAACCCAAAATTTTGTGAAAATGAATGTAACAAGGTAAATAAATAAATTTATGTTAAAAAAAGTTGTCTTACTACAACATGTGTTTAACTTGAGGCTAGCATATTTGAGTTTTTAGGGTATCTGTTAATTTGGGAAATTTTTGTGATCCTTGTATTAAACTATTAATTGTCCTTCCAAACCTTTCTTCTAGAGCTCTCATTTATTTTTATGCTATTTCCTCAAGAAGTTTCATTCCATTTATAGCAGGATACATACTTATTATACTCTTATTTTACTTATTTCAAAGATTAGCTAAACTGTATCCACTAGAGCTCAGACAATTGTTTCATTTTTTGAAGTTTTGTTTGTATATTTTATATAATTATTTGTTTTTTCTCTGTTTATTGGGCATTCCTGTGCAATTATAGCACTTTGTTGTAGATTTATTTTTAACTTTATTTGTACTGTTAATCCTTCATAAAGCATTACTTCTCAAATTGGGACTTTGTCAAATGGTCAGTGTTATATAGTTTCTAGAGGTAATGTTAGGGCCCTGCTTGATGTTAATCATAATTTACTGAGGGCTTGTTGAAGCGTTTTCTCAGGATATCTAGGCCCCAATTAGTACAAATAATGAACCCCATGAAGTAGTCACATGTATTTAAATTCACATCCTTTGAATTAAAAATTACATAATATATCACAATTTTTTCCAGCCCAATAGAAATGTGCAGTGCAAGTTTGAATGTGAACATTTAAGAGAATTCATTATTGAGACCTCGGTATATCAGTACTGTTATCTTTAAGAACTTCAGAGGAACCATGTGCTTTGGACCTTTCACAAGTAGTCCGACAGTGGATCAAATTTGATCCCTGCCATTGAAGTTTGAGCTTCCCATGCTCCCTACCTCAATGCTTCACACCTTAAAAAATACTTTTTTAGTTGGATAACATGTTGTTTTCACTGTATTCTTCTTTCTATGCAATAGAATTTCACATTTATTTGTATGGTTTCAACTATTATATTTACATGCAAAATATATGGAAATCTGCTTGTCTAAGCCCATAACGGAAAACTCATAACTCAGTTTAACCTGAGGGAAGTATTTTTTTTCCACAATTTAATTTAATGTCTTTTGAACAAATATTATATTATTTGAAAATAAAAGTAATTGTATTACTCTGAACTATATACAGTAACATACTGTACTCAACTTGTAGCTGTTTTTTTTCTTTTGGACCTATGATTTCTTTGGTAGATGTTCAATAAATATTTGTGACTCAGGCTGACAAGTAGGTATTTAGTAAAGGAAATCTACTAAATGAAAGGTTCTACTTTACATGAACACATGATTTATATATTTACTTGCTTATTTTAGCCTTTCCACACCCTCATCTTTTTTTCTGGAGGAGGAAATTAGGTTAGTATCTAGATATTTGTTTATTACCATTCTTGGCAACTTCTATTAATCTTTGAAATTCTCATTCCTATTGACTGAAGTATCATGATTCACTCATGGTTGCATGCAATTTACTGGCAAAGTTAATTAAAATGTTTCACATCTTCTTTAGCAATTCCCTTGGTTTCCAGTGTTTATCACAGAGCATCACAAGAAATAGATTTATAGTAAGTAATTCATGTTTTGTCCATTAATTCATCCTTTCTTTTATTCTTCATGCTTCAAGCAAAGAATTGCAATAGAAAGTCCACATGTGCAGTTATACTTTGCTATGAAATTAACATAAATACACTGTGCATTCTCAAAACTAGAATACATTAGTTATAAACAAAATATTTGTGAGTACACAGACAGAGAAACAGATACATTGAAGAAAGAATTCCCTATCATTTCTCGTTTCAGGATTGTGGATTAAATAAGGAAATGTATTCATGTCCATCTCTTTGTGTCTCCATTTGAGTTTTCCTTGCAAACATACTGTAGTTGTTTGCCATTTTCTTCTCCAGCTCATTTTACATGAGGAAACTGATGCAAAGAAAGGTAAATGACTTGCCCAGGGTCACAAAGATAGTAAGTTCTTGAGGCTGTATTTGAAGACAGATTTTTCTGACTCAGCTATGGTGCTCTATCCACTGTGACATCTCATTGCCTTATAGTTTAGGGGGCAAATATATTGCAATTAAAGACAGTGTGGTAGGTCTGCGTCTGTATTTAGTATAATGACTTCTCACTGATTTATCTGTAGTTTAGGAAGTTAGGTAATTTGCTCTGGCATGAGAAGTGAGGGAGAGGGGAAAGGGAGGAAGTAGCAGGCCTATATAGTATCCCTTTTCTTCCTATAGTGTGTTCTTGCCAAGTTCTGAAGAGGGAGCAAACTGGAGATAAAAAGTAGAGAGAGTAAGGCATCAGAGTGATTAGAATTAATGTTGATTCACTTTCTCCACTTCAACAGCAAAGGGGATGTTTGTTTCTTGGACCACTTGACCTCTGTTTTGCACCCTCATAAAGACAAAACAAATTTCACTTCATATGAAATGTTTTCCCTAATGGGAAAAGAGAAATATAGTGAAAATATAGCATTTTTAGCCCTTGAGGAACTTCTGCTGACAGACATAGATGCAACTTCAAACAATGGAAATGAGTGTTCTGGGGAAAACTCATAGGAATACTTATTTCTTTATTTTTTTCTCAAATAAGTGTATTTGGAGGAAATACTAGAGAGAGTAAAATATGCAAGTTAAATGGTAACTTGTAAGTGCTTCTAAAATTCTTGACAGTATTTGGAAACAGCTTCTTTTCTTAAGTAGTTTAAGCATTCTCTCTGTAATCTGTTTGCATTATTAATTTGTTTGGCAAGCCTTTTCCTCATAGATCTGCAAAAATAAACTTCAACTCAGCCCCTCCTTGAATTATCCTGAGTTCTAAATTAGTGGTGTTTGGCTATGCTTTCTCCTTCAATCTAGACTGTACATAAAACACATTCCAACTGGATTTCTCTATCACTAAACCAAATTAAAAACAGCATGGATAGATCAGCACCTCTCCATGGACCTCCTCTTACAGTAGGAAAGGCCACATTCTCACCAGTTTTCCAGACCAAAAAAAAAAGGATCTTTCATTTTCAATTTATCACTGTCCTTCACTCCATGCTAATTCCTGTCTCTTGAAATTTCACAGTTGCAACTGAAAGCAATGCTTTCTCTATGATCATCACCTCAGTCCAGGCCTTTGTTATATCTTGCCTCTGGAATTGTAACTTCCTCTCATTCACTAGCTGCCCCATTAGCCAGGTTCCTCTCTTTGCCCATTGTTTTTAATGTGCCATCTTCTTTATAAGGCTTTATAATTTTCTACTCTCTCCACCTAAAGATATTTTTTTCTTTTTCAATAACCTTGTCTATACCACTCTTGCTCACCTCAGTTTCCTGTTTTTTAAATATTTTGTCAGTTTAACACATGGAAATTAATATATCTTTAGCTAATTATTTCATTTTACAATGTCTTTTTTTCTCCTCTTGTGACCTGTCCCAGAAATATTTTTTTTTAGACTTCAATATTTAGCAAATTTCTTTTTATTGTTTCGAATTAGTTTAATACATTTGTTGCACACATTCAAATATGCCCAGCACTGTTATGTTTAGTAACATGGGATCAGAGATTTGGAGATGGAAGAGAAAGCAGAGACCACTGAATGCAACCCTTTCATATTATAAAAAAAAAAGCAGTCTACTGAAACTGAGAGGCAATAAGTGAACTTGGCCAGCATTACACTGTTATCTAGAATCTAAGACAGCTTTTGAACTCAAGTATTTCCATTTCCAAAGTCACTGCCCTAGCCATGGTGCAACCTCAATAGACACCATGGAGGATATAGAGCATAAATCAGAATTCCTCATCCCATTAATTTACAAACTTGTTGGTGAGATAAGAGACACCTACATGAAATTAGATACCTAGAAGTCATGAAAGACTGTGCCAAATGCATTATACAAAAAAATTTAGTAATTTAGCATATCAGAGAACTAAAATTTCCAGAAAAACTTGGTCCTTGATGGATGGGAATAATTTAAATTGTTAGGATATTAATAGCTATTTCAGGCCTAGGTAAAAACATGACCCAATAAATTAAGAAAGGATTTTTAAAAAAATGTTGTGGTAGTATTGAATATATCAAAGTTACAAATGGTTTCTAGAAGTTAATAATCTTAAAAAATTCCCTTTAACAAAATTGTCCTGAAACTTATGATATTTTGCCCCAAATAGATTTAATATATTCATTTGTTCACCAAGCTATCAATCTGATTCAGGTATTTATTGAATGTTCAATGTGTCGGTCAATTTGCTAGCAAATAGAGAGACAAAAAAATTTGCAGAGTCCCTAGTCTCAAAGCTTTTACTTTTATTTGGGAAAATGCACAAATAAAATTAAATACAAAATACATGCCAAGTTATTTTAAGGAGAGGCTCTATGAGATTTTTCTTCTGTGATAAAGTGAATATTTCAGAGGGTGAATTGATAAGTTAAGAATTTTTTTAGGTTCTACACATATATTATTGTTAAATACATCTTCACCTTAGTCATGTTGCATAAAAGAATTAAAATGAATGGGAGAAACCATGAAAACAAAACAAAACAAACTAACATAAGAGAAAATGATCTGCTTCATTCTGTGATCCAATTCCACAGTTCTTTCTCTGGATGTGGAAGGCATTTTGCCTCAAGAAAAATTCCTCGCACACTGTGGCTGTTGCTGTGTACAAAGTTCTCCTGGTTGTGCTCCTTCTACTCAGTGTCAGTTCATATAAGTCCTTCCAGTCCTCTCTGAAATCTTCCTGTTCATCATTTCTTATAACACAATAGTATTCCATTACACTCATATACCACAACCTGTTCAACCATTCCCCAATTGTTGGGCATTCCTAGATTTCCAGTTCTTGGCCACCACAAAGAGAGTTGATATAACTATTTTTGTACATGTGGGACCCTTTCCCATTTTTATGATCTCTTTGGGATACAGTCCTAGAAGTGGTATTGCTGGGTCAAAAGGTATGCACATTTTTGTATCCCTTTGGGCATAGTTCCAAATAGCTTTCCATATTGTTGGATCAGCTCATAGCTCCACCAGCTATGAATCAGTGTCCCAACTCTCCCACATCTTCTCCAACATTTATCATTTTCCTGTTTTGTCATGTTAGCAAATCTGATAGGTGTGATGTTGTACCTCAGAGTTGTTTTGATTTGTAACTCTCTGATCAAGAATGATTTAAAGTATTGAAAAGAAGTAATATTGAATTGAGATAAATATGGTGCTACCACTGATGGACCTAAGATACTTCTATTTTGTAGCTTATGTAACATATTCATCAGAATAAATAGCTCTGTTTTTATTCATTTATTATTTCAGAAAATAATAAAATCATGTTGCTTGCAATGCAAACAATGTTTTTACAAAAAGTACAAATGGAAAATCTAGTCTTGGTGGAGAAGATTCACATATGTATTTTTATTTTTCTATTGATGAATAAAAAATGATACTGAATTGGTTATGTATTTTTAACAAATAAAATCAGAAAGAGTCAATATAGCTTTTTTGTAAATTATATGGTGGAATAGAATAGACTGAGAACTCTCTGTCTATGAGTGAGAATAAAATGATGAATAAATGAAAATCTATTCATTAAGCATTATGTATAAAGCACTATACTAAGCTTGAAGGATACAAATAGAAAGAAGATATATATATATAATCCCTGTTGTCAAGGAGCTCTTTTTCTAATGGGGAAAGTCAACATACATAGGTGAGCTTGGCCAAAGGGCCAATGACAGGGCCGAAGAAATATGAAGCAAGACTGGCTTCCAAACAATGATATTACCTTTGCTTCAACCCAATGGGCATGTTCTATCACTTCTCTTTGAAGGAACCTCATAAATTCCATGTGAATCAATAAGAATAATTTCTTAATTACTAAGCCTAGTTTCAATTTATGATGTAACGATTATTTCCTAATCTATGTCATGGAGGTTAATCACTCCAGAAATCTCACACAGTCCTTAGAAGATACTTAGAAGATAGACTATGAAAAGATCTTTTAATTTTAGAAAGATCTTGAAAGTTACAACATTTATCATCTATAAAGCCTCTGAATCATGATTTGAAATGAGATTTTGGCTAACTTTCCTGAAACTTAATTCTACTTTGTCCACTTAGGTTCCTATTTGTATCCATTCCAATAGAAAGATATGTATCTGTTCATATCTTGCACTAATGGAACAAATTATTTATCTCGCTTGGTTAGGAACTAGGAGGTTTTGACTAATCAAATATTTTACTTCCTAGAGTATGCATTTTAATACTTCAAAGATACATTTTTGGTCAGTGTACATACCCTCGTCACCAACCCAGATTAATGTCTCTTTCTGTGAGCGGGCTGGATACATGAACAATGTCACCATCAGGTAATCACAGTTCTGTTGATAAGTGCCTTGAAACTTAATTTTCCCAGTCCTTAGATACTTGTTTCTTGACCATCCTCAAAGCATTATAGGCCCTTCCTGAATTTGTGTTCCACTATGATTAAATCTGTGGTCACCTCTGCATCGTGATGAGCCATTAGAGTAGATATTAGTGGAGAACTGCCATAATATAGGGTAGCAGATGCTCTGTCCCATTCACACTGACCGGTCAAATCTCCAGAGTGTAGCCGTAACCTACCTTCAGAGCTCCAAGAGAATGTCATCCTAATGGTATGTAATTCCTCAACTCTCACCAGTATGTTTTTCTTGATGATTATGGATTGATTATAATCTAAACAGTTTTAATTTGTGTTTAGAAATAATTTTGTTAGTTAAGGTACTGCAAGAATAAATGTAAAACATTTTTTCTAAGGTCTGTGATCCAGTCTTCCAGAATTGCATAAAGAGTGTAGGGGGAAGTGGACTAAAACTTAAAGAAAAAAGATGTAGGGACAGAAATGTGGTGGGCATCTCCTATTTTCCAGAAATCTTTTTTTCTTTTCTTTGTAGGGTGCTCAAAAAGTGTCATTTATGTATGGTGTGGGTTCTTTGTAAAACTCTGACTTTCTATCCAGTCTATGGCTGGCTTCTGATGCACATACTGCTATACACTGATCCAGGAACATGACTAGAGTTAGGAAGCTGAGATGAACTCTTCAACCCATTCACACCCTGTGGCCAATGGTGAGGAAGAAGGAAACCAAAGCACTGAAATCAGGGAATAGTAGAAATGAAACCAGGCAAAGAAGTCAGATGCTGACCAGAACATAATGAACAGAGAAAAGATACACAATTCCAGGAAAACCGACAGTAGCCAACAGAAGGGACGTCTTATGTATAGACAGCCAAGTCTAGTCTATACATAATTTTTTTCCCACTCTCCTCCCTCTCCGAGGTAACATTTTCTCTCCAACTGGTTAGAGGTGGAAAAAGAGAAGAAAACTGATGTAACTCCCCAGGAACAAATCATATTATAGCCTTTGATGCTTTGATCCTTGCCTATTTATTTTATGTTGTTTGATAATGCTTTCAAAGTATGTGGCCATTAATTCTGATTTTGGTTTGAACCTATATGTAGTCTAAGACTGCGAGATAAGGGGATAGCCAAAAGGGAAATGGAATCTTACCTAGTTCACACTGGGGTAGAAGATATTCAATTAGTGAGAAAGTATTCTGTATTTTGTAAACCTAAGCACATTGATACCCACTATACTGTAAATATACTGAGAGAGAAACTTAACAAGGAGGTGATCCTGCAAGCAGAAAGGAAGGGCAATTGGCATGGTTGTGTGCCCTTGGTGGAGCAGACCCTACCAATTTCCCTTACAAGGCATTAAAGGATTGCTCGAACCACACAGCCCATTCAAACCTAGAGTCTCTACCATTGCTGGGATTTCCCATCTCTTCCTGTCTGATGATTTAAAAGGCACTTTATTGACTTAAGGACATCGGGTGCTACAGGGGACAGAGTTCCTGGACTAGTCAGGAAGATTTTGAGTTTTAATCCATCCTCAGACACTCAGTAGCATGTGACACAGGACAAGTAATAAAACCTTTATTTGTCGCAATTTCCTCAACGTTAAAAATGAGGATAACCATCATACTTACCTTGCAGGATTGTTATGAGGTTAAACATGAGATAATATTTGTAAAGTGCTTAGCAAAGTACATGGTGACAAAGCAGGAGTTAAGGTGTTAGGTATAGGAATTTAGGTATATTATCTTTAATATAAATCACCATAGTGGTTTTCTACATGCAGAAACACATGATGTTCTGGTTCATAGATTGAAAGACAAACCATTTATCAGTGTAGGTATTTAAAAAATCATTAATACTAATTTCTCCCTAAACAACAAATTTTATTTTGTATTAGAATTGCTTTAGATTATAAGATATGAAAGAGCAAAGATTGTAGTAATCTCACAGTTTTTTATGTGACTAACATGAAGCATATTCAGGGAAGTGTTCAAGAAATTCTTTTGATGATGAAGAACTTAACATTTCTCAGGGAGACAAAATATCAAAGGAAAGTAACTCCTTTTGCAGATAGCAGGCATAAGAGGCAGTGAGGTAAATGTAGGGACAGATTAAATTTGCAGAGTATGTCTCAAAGGAGATATTGCACATAGAATTAAAAATGATCTTTACAGTTAAACTTTGGACCAGAGACCTTTGAGAAGATATTCTCTCATATCTGAGTAAGTCTAGTTTCAAAAAAATTACTGTCAGCACTAATTAATTATTGTAAGGTTTATCACAATAGAGAGTTGCAAAAGAAAAATCAAAGATAAAATCTCATGTATTACACACACATAATATTATAAAATCTGGTAGTTTTGAACTGTTTCTCCATTCTCAAGTTCTTTAATTTGAAGCCATCATTTTCTTTGTATCTAGGTATGAGAGCCAAATGGTATGAAAACCCTTTATAGACATGCTGATCTGCAATATTTTGGCACAGTGGGAATCAGCTTGAGGAGGATTATTTTGTCAGCATATCCAAGATTTGGTTGTTTCAGGCAATTCTAACATTCTTGGAACATAGTTTTGTTGCATTTCATGGTTACAGTCTTTGAAAGGAAGCCAATCTGTAAAGTTCCTGCATGCTACCTCCTAGTCTATGGGAGAGATGAAGGAACTCATCTGTCATTGATACTTTCCATAACCTCCACACTGAGAATGCTTTAATGATGACCCTTAAGATTCAGGTCCAGATCAAGGCTCTTGCTTTGTTTTAAGTTGTGCTGTGACTTTCTCTCTCCAAATGAATGTGAGTAACCAGAGGGCATTACTTGTAGGTTTCCTTTTAAAATAAACACTAGACTTCTTTTTCAGTTATATTCTATGTCTGGATGCTTCATGCCTTAATATCTGCTTCTCTGAGAATAGGGAGATTAAAATGATCAGATCTTTTTTCACTATATTTCTCCCCATCAACTAACTCCAGTTTGCCTTAAGACCTGGAGAAGTTCATTTCATTCCTGTTCTTTATAATTTGTGGTGATTGATCTATTACACTTGACCTTTGAGCTTTGAATGGCATGATCAGTCTATTAAACTGGTGAGTGTTTGTCATTCCATCTTGAAATTCTATACAATGGACAAACTATTGATCAAGCTGAAATAGAAAATGATGCCACAGTTAATGTGTAATCACTTGCAAACTTGTCAGAGTTTGGGAAAATAAAGAGCTTCTAGCAACATCAAAGAGTTTTCTTGAGAGTATGTCACATACCTAAACATTCAGTTGACTGCGCTGTTGTTGAGATACCAAAACACTAAAACTTCGAAGCTAAATATAGTCAGCACTCAATATGAAATGAAGAAGTGAGCCCTTGGAATGGTTCAATCTCCCTTATTCTCATAAGTAAACAAAATAGCATAGCTTGGATTTTGTTTTGTAGGTGTTAAAGAGAGAAATATTTTGTATGTATTCACCACCACCACCACTCCCAGCAAAAAAAAAAAATCAAATAAAAGGGAAAATTTATAAATTTAGACCTGGTAAGAACCACAGAATTCTTTCAGGTTGCTTTTCTCATCCACTTTTTATGACACTTCAAAAGATGAAAAAGTAAGGGCCAGAAATTTTTGTGGTTTTTAGTAACTTGCAATAGCTCATACTTAATAACTAGAAGCTTCAGGAGTTGAATGCAGCCCTCTGGTTCTAGGGCCAATACTCTTCCCCCTATATTATGCAGCCCCTTTTTAAGGAAATAAGAGTTCTGACACTTCTCTTTTTATTACAGAGTCAATGTCTTCCAAATTTCATATGTGAAATTATTCTAGAAAAGATCCACATTCCTTACAAGTGATTTTGGTCTCAGAAAAATTCCTCATAATTTTCATCTACCTTGTTTATTTAGGTTTAATACTTCTCTTGATATTATGCAAATTAAACAGAGCAGGTCATATCAGGAAATGAGAGAAGGAAGAGTCTCACAAAACAATGATGTCTCCATATTAACTACATTTTCATATAAAGCTCTTCTGAATAAATTCCTTGTTTCCTTCAAAGTCCATAAATATTAAATTATCATGGTCTAAATAACAGAAGCTTGGATACTTAAGGGCTTTTATTGGCTATGTACAAAATGATTAAAAATGATCTTTGTTAAAAAAAATTATGTAATCATCTGTCATTGATACTTTCCATAACCTCCACACTGAGAATGCTTTAATGATGACCCGTAAGATTCAGGTCCAGATCAAGGCTCTTGCTTTATTTTAAGTTGTGCTGTGACTTTCTGTCTCCAAATGAATGTGAGTAACCAGAGGGTTATAGACAAAATATTATAGACAAAATAGCCCCGGAAAATATACAGAAACACACCAAAAATTTGAAAAGGATTCCCCCCCCCATTATTTTTCTACTAGCTGGATATGACTGGTAAAAACAAAAATCCTGAACTGCTGAAGAGGTGATAAGTAGATTCAAGCTCAAGGTGGGATGTTTAGCACAATTGTTTAACCAGTTTTTGATGTCTGGATAACAGACAAAAATGTCCAAGAAGACTCTTAGAAATACTGATAAAATGCCTGCAATAGCTTGCATGCATATTCAGCCTTAGGCCAACTTTTTTTGGTGACAGTTGTAATTTATCGCAGAGGAACACTTAAAGGATTTGTGTACATTTGTGTTGATTTACTTCATTTTTCTTTTCAAAATTGCAAGAATGTGTTCTTTCCATTTTAACAATAAAATATGTTTTGAAGGAAAATGGGGAGGGGTTATGTGAATAAATGGTGATAGTAGACACTAGTGGGTAGGTCTCTGGACTCTGGCTCATACGTCCTGAATTAGAGTCCAAACCCTACTACTTAAAGAATGCGACAAAGAGCAAACTTGTGGGGTCTCTAGATCTCTCAGATGTAGTTTTTATTTTTTTTCTTGTTTTTTCTTTTGAAATGGCATCATGACTACCTATCCCAAAAGTTTGTTGTGAAGTGAATTATAAACTGTTGAATGCTAATGTAAATATAAATGATTATACACTATTTTTGTAATTTATTGATGTTAATTTTTGTCAAGCAATATTTTAGTTCCTTTGATCAAAATTAAATATTTTACTGTTATTTTTCCATTTATTAGTATTATATTATTTTTCTTTTATGCTAATTGAACCAAAAAGTTGAGTTAATTATCCCAATATTTTAAATCTCAAAAAAGCTTTTCCTTAGTATTTTAGACAATTCTGGCCAAAAGTTTCAAATGATCTCAAGTTTTCAACCTCATTTATTAAAATGTGGTAGCCCTATATAGTTAATTCAGGTTTGACAGATCAGTTCAGTGAAAATTGTCAATACAGTTTATAGTAATGCTAGTGTGAGAGACACTCTTAGAGATGGAAGACTTTGGTACAAGTCCTGCCTCAGATAAATGCTTACTAATTCTGGACAAATTACATAGCCTCTCTTTGCTTGCAAGTGCTTAAGTCTCTAAATTCCAGTGGAGGAGCTGATCTGAATACATAAAGGGAATTTCATCACTCTGGGTTCCCTATATTAATCAAATCACTGTGCTAATGGAAAAACAAAACAAATAAATTAGATACTTTGAATTATGTCTTATATTTAAAAAGCTCACCATAGTTTTCCAAAATGAATTAGTTGTAGGCTGATGTAAAAGAAATTTAATGTGAAAGAAATGTCCCTATCCAAATTATGTAGTTCAACAGGGTCAATTTTATGCCAAAGAAATTTCTTGGGCTTTTTTTCCCCTTTTTTTCTCTTATTACAATTGAGAAATAAATTTACTTTTCAGGAAACAAACCAAAAAAAGATCATCTTTCCCCCCTCTAAAAGTTACATGTTTTGGCTAGTACATAAATAACTACATCAGACATGATATAAAATCATTTTCTATGATTGTTGGAGGGAAGATGCTTCTTGTGTCCAGCATTTGTTCTAGAAAGAAAAGAAAACTGCAAATATTCTTTAAATACATATTCACCTCATTCTGACTATGTTTTCAATTAAAAAAGTATTTTTTTTCTCTGCTTCCAGGGAAAGATGAAAAAATAAAATCCTCAAAATAAGTGTAGTCAAATTCATAATTTCAGATTCCTTCTTCTGTGATAGAATGACATCCTCCTAGTTTTAACAGAAAACTGGATAATATCAAGGTGCCCAGGAGGTCACTTAGAATTAGGCATCAATGACAAAGTTTAGGCAAAGGAAACTCATCATGGGACATATTTTGGTGGAGCAATAGTTGGAGATTCTATGAAAATTTAAGGATAAACTCAACGTTGGAGTTCCAGCTACAACTTAAAAGTTATTTCCTTCAATAGCAGTAGCATGACAGCAAGGGAAACATATTAGAGAGCAGTGTACCAGTGATACGTTGGACAACACTGAATACCAATCCTAATTTGATATATATCAAAGGGCTCTACAGTTTTTCCATCGAGGGAGAGAATAGAAAACCCAATAAATGAAGAATTTTCTTTGCTTCAGCTTCACAAAGAATGATTAATTCAGAATGACTGTCATGAAATCACTCAGTCAAAAGGTATTGCTTTTTTAGAAGAATGACTTAAAAAATACACACAGATTTACCATGAATTTCTGACTTATTTTTTTGGATTGAATTCAATTCCATTAAGCATTAAATTTTCAGGAATATGCTTAATGCCCAAAATTCAGTTACCTCTCTATTTTCTTCAGTCTTTCCTGGACTCAGGACTCCTCCCACTGCAGATGAGGCTCAATTACAGTTCACTGTTGTTCCTGAAATTCTTTAAGAGTGAAAGCTTCTTTCATCTTCCCTCCCATCTGTACTGTCTCACCTTCCACCTTTTCAGGCACTATGTAATTATCATGTCCTCACACTACTTTTCTTTTCTCCATCAGCCCTGACAAGAAGATGGATCCTCTAGCCCCAGAGTACATGTCATTGTTCATGAAGCATTTGCCCAACAGGAACTTAAATATTAATTGTGAAAAAACTGCATGGGGTATGGATCTTTGATGAACTAAAATTACTGTTGTGCAATGATGTGAAGGGCCTTTAATTTTGCCATCTGGGTCTAATTGACAGAGAATGACTATGAATTGCAGCTTGGAGAATTGGTGAACTTTGTGTATGGACTATTAACTAGGAAAAGTACAAGCCAGTTGGGGGAAAACGTGAGTATCTCAGAAAATGAAGTATCTGCCTATCTGCAGATTATGAGGCTGTTTTTCTGTCAATGAAGCTCATATCTTGAACTGATCAGTAGACTGGATTGGAGTCAAAATTGGTGCTAGACCATTTCAGACTAAATAAAGATTTCATCAACCCTGGGAAACCACATCCCTTATAATGGGAGCCCTCCGTGATTTCCCTGTCATATTATTTTCCTAACATTTCCTATTACAACCAAGAAATCATTTTGGCTGATCTCTGATGGGTATTGTAGATATTTCATCAGGGTGATTTAGTAGGTATATATCTGTAGTAGAAAATGCAGAGGAAAATGTTCAAAAGTATTTCTAAATTTAAACTTTTAAAATCTCTCTCTATGATCATATTAGTACAAAAAATAAATCTCTATTTTTCAAAAGTAGTAGATATTTGAAAACAAATTGATTTTTGTTAAACAACTAATTATTAAACAGAATTTCAAAAAGCACCCTGTTTATCATATTCACCTGTGTTCTTTTTTGTAATTTCTTTGGTATGTATAGAAACATAACACATGGCTCTTATAATTTATAGAGAAGTATAATATTCTTTGATAATCACAGAGGTTTTATTAAAATGTAAGTTTGTATCATTTTTAAAAAGGAAATAAAAACCGGTCTTCCTTTCAAGCCTTAATTTTACATAAATGACTCCCCCGCATAATAGTAACAATATTTTGACCTATTGCATTGCTTTAATGGATCATAGGATTTCCAATCACAAAAGTTACATATTGCTTGAATACTGCATGAAAACACATGTCATTTTAGAAATATGCATACACATAAAATTTCAGACATAAAAAAAGAGGTTTAGAGATCATCTAATCCAATCATTTAGTTTTATTATTGAGGATACTGAGGCATAAAGAAGCCATGTTATCTGGGGTATGGTCACACAATTAATTTGTGATTAAAGTGAAACAAAGTGAAGATTTCCTATTCCAGCACTTTCGTTCATTTGTTATGGAAGCTCCTTAAAAGAAGTTACTCTCTTGTTTCTGCTTTATTATCACTCGAATCCTATGTATATAGTAAGTGTTTAATGAATATTTGGTGCATTTCATTGAATTAAAATGAATTCTTGATTTTCAAAAGTCATCCACTCAAAATAAATATAGTAGCAAAAACAAAAACCACATATATGAATGAAGTTATTATTTTAGATTATTTAGGACAAGAGTGTCTGTTTTGGAGTGTAGGATGGAACCAAGAAATCCCAAGAGGTAAGATATTTCTATTACCATTCTAAATGTACACACTAGAAGGGAAAACAAGGGTTTTCATGAGCTCGGCAGGATCTTCTCAATCTGTGAATATTTAGTCTATCTAGACTAAACATATAGATGACTGACTGATTTGTTCACTTGTCATCCAGCTGTTTTAACCCCACAAAGTCAGGCAAAATCTCCAACGAAAATAAGTTTTTTTTACAAATAAAATAACCAGAATTCTTTATACAAAGACTTTTGGTATAAAGCTCTTTAATAAAATATAACATAGTTTGCATGTTGAATGGGGAGTTTTCCTTTGAGGATCGTATAGTAAAGATCATATTGGTAAAGACAGTAACTAGGACTAGATCTGTGATTTAATTGGTTTAGTTGATTCTCAAGTGAGGAAACTACATTTACTAACACAATTCAGAGTATGCTCTTCAACATGATGCTGTATTTCATTTTATCTTTTTTCATTAAAGTGATTAATTGTACAAAATGTCTCTTGCATGTTACAGCACCCTAAATTTGGGAACATAGGAGAATTGGAGTTTAAAAAAGAAGTTTACACAAAATGCTTTATTATTTTCGCTATTGACCTCAGAAAGTTCTTCAAAATTTCTGAATTGTATCTTCTGAAAAGTGAAAAACAGAAATCATAAAAAAACCAAGTCATTGAAAGAATGTCCATAAAGCTATTTCTTGACATATGTTATCTAATGGCATGGGATAGTGTGATCTTGAATCCTTGTAAGGCATCTCTAGCAACACCATCCTGTCCATCATTTTCAATTGCCACAATAGCAATGTTGTGTCTGCAAGGCATCAACTGTACTTCTTTAAAACCAGGAAACTAATTAAATAGAGCAGATAATATCATTTCATTAATCTCCTCTGGCAAGTTATTTAGAATAAAATATAATTCAGTGGGTAGTTGGGCACCTGAGGATTTGGGGTTGAATTTTCTTTAATGTTAGCTAAATTTGGTGAGGTCTGATCAGCCTTATTTTTTTCAGCATTGGCAGTTAGCACCAAAGATTCAGCCCTTTCCTTCTCTTTTTTCTTTTCCTTATCAGCAAAAGTGCCACACATCTTAAAGATTACATGAGAGTCTGGTTTTGCACACTGAATTTTCATTGGTTTACCATAAAACTGAAAGCCTTGTAACTGTCTTAAAGCATTTGTAGATAAGTCAAGTTCTTTAAATATAACAAAAGTTTGCCCTGTCATCTTCATAGTCTTTAAAGCCACAATATCCACTACATAGCCCAACTTAGAAAAGTGCGCAAACAATGATCTCTTCAGTTTTTTCTTGATTTTATCATTCATATTGTTCATATAAATTGGATGATTTGACCTGATATCCATGTGTTGGATTAAATTTCAGAGAAGCCTAGAAGACTTCAGTTTCTTCTTCCAATGTTCACTCCATGCAAAAACACCAGAAGAGCCAAAATGATGTTTTAGAGAATGTCTTAGAATTGTCCTGTTTAGGGTTGTTGTAGCAACGTTTAGCAATGTCTTAGAAAATATTCTGAAAAGTTGTGATTTGTGTAGGGTTACAAATCAGTATATTTCAGAAGTGATACTTCAAGTCAGTTCTTACTATCTTTAAGGCACTATGTCATACTACTTTTACATGCATTGTCATGGTTATCTGCTAGCAATAATTGACTTTGGATTTATGGAATCCTGTGTTACATATTTCTATTTATATCAATTATGATAGTAGCTAGCATTTATATCAGGCTTTAAAGGTTGCAAAATACTTTTCATACATGATCTTATTTGGTTTCAAAAGCAACCATGTGCAGTAGTTGGCATCGTTATCTCCACTTACAGATTAGAAAATTGACTTTGTGACAGATCAAATGACTGGTTCAAAGTAGCCCAAATATAAGAGCTGGAGAGGAGATTTAAACTCAGATTTTCAATTTCAAGTCCAGCACTCTAGCTACTTCCACCTCATATGTGCTGATGTTTTGAATGAGTCGAAATGGGAATGTTAGAAATCATGAAACATAGCATTGATATCTATAGATTTCCTAAGACAGTTTCAAAATCTAAATTGGTGGCATTTTTCCAGAATATGCAAATTAAACCATCTCAGGTACTGAATTGCACTACTTCTGATTTTTGAAACACGAGAGGTTGCTGAACTTTGTTCCCCTTACAAAACTTGTCAGTATAATCAAAATGAATACACACTGAAATCACTTGATCTTAATTTCAAATATTTAATCAGGATAATGTGTGTCTTGGGAAGAAAAAAAAACAGATGCAGCCTATCTATAGAATGGGTTTTGAATGCCTTGAAAAGGCAATTAGAGTGAATGCAGTACACAGAGCATACAAATAAGTGAACTTCCCTCCACATCACTTTTGCAGTATTTTTAAAAACCAATATATTTCTTCTGAGACAAATTCTGTTCCCCATGTGTGTCTGCTGTACACTACTATTAACCAGTAATGAGATCTTTCGCACACTGATATCAAGCTTCTATCTTTCTACAAGCCTGCCAAAACATCCTCTTTTAATAATACCCTAAAACAGGTCTTTCCTGTCCTCTTTCTTATATAAATGTATTATTGTTCCTGTGTTTTATTAACATCACCAGTGCTGTCTCCTAGGTAAAAAGATTAATTACTTGGCTATGATTCATAGAAATGGAACTGCAACTAAATTACTGAGGAGACATATCAGGAGATCAGCCATTGTTATGTCACAACTACAACTCTTTAAAAGAAGAAACAAATATCCATTTATCTATACATTAAAATGCCGCCACATCAGGAATACTATCAATAGCCTTATGATAGATCATGACTTAACTTTGATAAATATGTTTCACCCTTATCACCCAATCAACTCTTTAGTAAATACATCTCTTTTTTGTCCATTTATAACATTTGGGTCTATTCTGGTGACTCCTCAATAGCTAATGATACATGAGGAGAGAGAGTCGTAGCCTCACATCTAATTAAAACCAATACTAGATTCTTAATTTTGATCTCTTGTCAGAGTTCAGATTTGATTTTTAATATTTTTTAAACAGTGCTCTTTTAAAAACTCTGACATATCTTGGAGACTATTAAAAAAAGACAAGAAGAGACAACCCAAATTAAGTCAGAGAGCAAACATTTACCAGAATAGAAAAGATGGCATAAAAGATCACAGCTTATAAAGCAGTGCCTTATTCTGTTTGGGTTTATCATTATGTCCATTCCAGCAAACAAACATTGAGCTTTCCCTCAGTAACATATGGTAACAAATAAGATAGAGATTTTTACTTCAAAGAGCTTAAAATGTTCAGGGGTGATAAGACGTAGTCAGACAGGTGTAATGAAAATTACAATATGACAATTCCACTGAAATAAAAAATCTTATGACAGTTCATATTTATTTTTACATTTGGTCACAATGACAGAAGTAGCAGTAGCACCAGTAATAGCAGCTTTCTTTTATACTATCATGAATATTTGAAAAATACTTTGTATCGATTATTTCATTTAAGTCTTCTGGCAGACTCATAAATTAGTCACTATAGTTAAGGTTACTCCCAATTTACAGATGGAACAGCTGAAACTCAGAGGGGTTAAGTGACTTACCCAGTTTTATTTCCTGTATGCAGTTATTTGTGTATCATCTCCCACATTGTACTGTGAGTTCTACAAGAGCAGAGATTGTTTTTTAACTTTTGCATGCCCACAGCTTTAGCATAATGTCTGATACATAGTATGTATTTAATAAAGCATGTTAACAACTATTGGAATCTTTTTCTCCATAAAGAGGACATTTTTTGGGACAAGGAGGACATAATTTACTTGTTGCCTTACTGTAGTCGAGACACCATGTCTAGTAGTAGGAATCTCCAAAGGACATTTTGGCATAAAGGAATGCTACCCTCTGATGGTTTAATAGATAATTCCTAAGTTGTTGCATGAGACACAGAAAGGCAAAGGAAATTCATTAGTGTGATGCACAAATAGAAGGCATTTGATCCATAATCCTCTAGTCTTCAAGTACAGGATAGACAAGATTGCTTCACCAGGAATACAGATTCTAATATAAACTTATAAACTTTCTGTTCTATTTTTAGTGATTCTTTACATCATTTTGGTTTTGGTTACATAAATGTCTTTCCTCCTCCTAATGTTTAAAGTATGATGTTATTTTCAAAATTTAAAGAGAATTAACTTTTTTTGGCTCAAGATGGGTGGAACAGTTTTAAAGTATTCCACAAGATAGTTAAAGAGACAGTGACATATTAACAAAAGTAAGTTTGGGAATTTCTTCATCCAACAAATATACTTTGATGCTAGAGTGCCATATTTGATCATAAATTTAACCCTGGAAGATACCTTAGAAGCCATGAAATTCAACACCCTACTTTTTCCCATAAGGAAACTGAAGTACCAAAATGTTAATTAACGTCTTGCTCAGGATTTTACAGATAACGATTGCAGGAGGATTTGAAGTGAGGTCTTCCTGATGCCATACAAAGTACTATATGTACTTTGCTACACTGCAGTCCATACCATGTAAGGGATTCATATGAGTAAAACCTACTTACTGTACTTATGGATCATCCATTCTACTATGGGGTTTTACAATATGTACATAGATTAGCAAATTATTCCAAAGTATTTTGAACCACAGAATTCTCCGCCCCTCCTCTAATTTAAGCTTTTAGATGACATTGCTCAGTGATGAAGTTTTTGTCAAATAGTTCTTGAAACAATAAATAGGATTTATGAAATAGTAGCGTCCCACCTCATTTGGTTCTGTATATTCTGCACCTACGTTATTATAATGACCAAGCAATCTATTTCTTATCCATTTCAAAATGATTTTGATGATTTTTAATGCTTTGTATTACAGATTGAGATCTGGTACTGGTACGTCCTCATGTTTTGTTTTGCTTTTTTCATTGATTCCCTATTAATTCTCATGATATTCTTGATCTCTTGTTGCCTCAGACAAATTTGGCTGACTTTGTCAAACTCTGTAAAGTAATTCTATGGATGTTTCAGTGATAAGACATTGAATAGGCAAATTAGCTTATATATTTATATTTTATTTTATCTATTTTGTCTGAACATGAACAATTACCATTTTTCCAATTATTTAGGTCTTTATGTGTATGAAGAGTCATTTGTAATTGTCTTCATGTGTGTTCCTGTGACTCTTTTTGCAGGTAGACTTCTAAGAATTATATACTGTTGGCAGCATTTTAAAGGAAGTTTCTTTTTTTCTTCCTGCTGGATTTTGTTGGATAAAGATATAGATATATAATGTATATTATATATATATATATATATAATCATATGTATATGTGTATAGATAGATGTATATGTGTAAATATATGTATATATATAGATATATATGTATAGATAGATTTGTATATGCAAACATATACATATATACATGTGTACGTGTTATATGAATAGAGAGAGAGAGAGAAAAAGAGAGAGACAGAGACAGAGACAGAGGCACAGAGAGAATATGCAGGCCAATAATTTCTGTGGGTTTATTTTGTATTCTTCAGTTCTACTAGCCTTCTTTTTGAATTGTTTTTTAGTTGATTCTCTGGGCTTCTCTAACTGTCATCATATCATCTTCATCTATTAAATCAATTCTGATGAGAGTGAGGCTTAAGTATTACCTGTCACTCCCACCTCAGGTTTTCCCTCTGCTATAAAAACTTTTCTTTTCAAGCCTCTTTTATGTAAGAAAAAATTCACCCATCTTCCTCTTCTTTCTTTCCCAATGCACCCCCTTTCTCACTCCTTCATTTTTCAGATGATCACAAAATAACTGACTCCCAATAATACTCTAACTATATTGACTGCTTCTAACTACCCATATATAATGCTAAAGTTCGTAGAAGTTACATGTATCATCTTTTCATATAGGAGTGTAAACAGTTTAACATTATTGAGTCTCATGTTTATCTTTTTATACTTCTCTTGAGTTTTCTGTTTGAATTTTAAATTTTCTATTCAGGTCTTATTGTGCCTTCATGATATTTGAATTGTTTCTTTCTGGATGCTTACAATATTTTCTTTTTGACCTGGGAGCTTTGGTACCTTTTTTCTTCCATTTGTTCAGTTTTCTTTGTTAAGGAGCTCTTTTCTTCACTGATTTTTTTTTGTCTCATCATTGTACCAATTCTGTTTTTAAGGCACTGTTTTCATTATCTTTGTGACTCTTACTAAGCTATTAGTACTTTTTCATATTTTTCTTGCAACACTCATATCATTTCTCAATTTTTCTTCTAACACTCATCTTCTTGCTTAACTCTTCTATAATTCTTGTTGAGCTTGGGTCCAATTAGCATTTTTTGAAATTTTGCTTGTACCTCTTTTAGCACTGTTAAATTTTCCTGAGTTTTTGACTTGGTCTTCCCTGCCAAAATGGTAACATTTAATTGCCAAATTATTATATTATTTGGCATATTATGGGAGAAAGCAGGTGGTGAGGAGACACAGGGCAGCAGTGGCAGTGCAGGCTGAGTGGCCCCAGAGTCCAGCGCAACCCAGGGGGTTCCCAGAGTCAGGCTGTGTGCCTCCAGCTCAGGGCAGCTCTAGCTCCACCATGGATCTACTGTTTGGGCTACGGTAAATTCCCAAGGAGCTGCTGTGGAAGAACCAGCAGGCCCTGAATGGGGCCATGTGCATGGGGCTGGACAGGGAACTTCAGAAGCTGGAGGCCCACGAGAAACAAATCATTGCTGTATCAAGAAGGGTCAGATGGATGCTGTGAAAATCGTGGCCCATAATCTGGTGACATGCCACTATGCCAGCAAATTTGTGATGATTTGTGTCAACATCTAGGTTGTGTCCCTGAAGATACAGATGCTTAAATCCAACCACTCCATGGCTCAGGCCAGGAAAGGCATCAAAGGTTATAGGGATCATGAACAGGCAGCTGAAGCTGCCCCAGATGAAGAAGATCATAATGGAATTTGAGCACCAAACAGGTATCATGGACATGAAGGAAGAGATGATGAATGATGCCATCGATAACGCCATGGGGGATGAGGAAGATGAGGAGAGTGATGCTGTGCTGTCCCAAGTGTTGGATGACCATAGGCTGAGTTGACAGATGAACTCTCCAATCTCCCTTTCATAAGCAGATCCCTCTTGGTGACTATTGGGGGCAAGAAGACTGAACCTTTGCTTCCCATGATCCACTCTCTCTCTTACTTGGTCACCAACTCTTCCCTCATTCACAGAACTGAAAGGAACATTTTGCTATGCTCTTCTAATTTACTAACAACATCGCCCCTTATGTCTAATCATGTACCCATTTTCACCTTATCTATACATACAATGTGAGATGTGAGACATAACTAGTTTTTTTGCCAAATTGGCTTCCAGTTTTTCCCACTAGTTTTTGTCAAATAAGGAATTCTTGTACCAAAAGTTTATCTTTGGTTTTCTCAAAAACTAGATTACTATTGTCATTTACTATTCTGTGTCTAATTTATTCTACTGATCCACCACTCTTAGACTTTACCAGATTGTATTCATCATTACAGCATGTAATAAATTTTGAGATCTTGTATTGCTAGATCACTTTTCTTCACATTGTTTTTCCATTGATTCCCTTGATTTTTTTTTGTCAAGCAGGCTTAAATGACTTACCCACTTATAGCTAGTAAGTGTCTGAGACCAGATTTGAACTCAGGTCATTCTGATTCCAGGGCTTGTGCTCCAACCCAACCACTGTGTCATGTAGCTGATCTAATTCCCTTAACATTCTTGATATTTTGTTCTTTCAAATGATTTTTGCTGTCATTTTTCCTAGATCTCTATTTTTTGGTAGTTTCATTAGTAAAGAAATGAAGAAATAAATTAACTTAGGTAGAACTTTCATTTTTATTCTATTGTATCAGGCTACCCATGAACAATTTATATTTCTCCCATTGTTTTACTATATCTTTATTTGTATAAAAAGTGTTTTCTAATTGTTTTATTATAATGCTTGAGTATATGTATATATTCACTTAAAAATTTGGTCATGAGTGAGGTTGAAGCCTTATTTGTCTCCCCCACATCATTTTCTCCTCCATTTCAAATGTTTTATTTTTTTTTGCATGCCTCTTTCATGTAAAGGAAGTTTCCCTGTTCTTTCTTTCCTTCTCTTTCTCTCAGGACATCCCACTTATTCATTTTTAACATAATTCAGATATAAATGACTTTATTTTTTGCCCCCTCATCTATGTAGATTTCTGTTAATTATCATAATAATACTAAAATTATTAGAAATTACACATATCAGGAATTATCCTGGAGCATGACAAGAAAGAAAGCTATACCTGCAAGTACTTCCACATAACCCTCAGCAAAGAAGAATCTTCCAGCAGCTATGTGCTTCAGTGTAGTCCTGGAGAAATGTAGAAATATGCCACCAGCCTCAGCATATGTGAGAAACTATCACTAGGACTCCAGATCAGTACCAAGTAAACTTTCAGACCCTATGGCCTCCACTAGTGCCAGCTATCCCCTACTCCTATGGGCAAAACCTCAAAGAAAAATGGGAAGTAGGCTCAAGCTCCATTGCTGTAGAATGACTCTATTGAAAATATCATCTTGTATTTTAAAAATTTATTTCATGGAAAATTAACAACAGTGTCTTGGTATCAATGAATTGGCTTCTCTTAAATGGCCCCAAAAGTTAGAGGACATATTAGTTACACTAACTAATTATTAGAGCAAGATAAACTATATCACATGGCTTTTCATTGTTGATTTCACAAGATGGCCTTCTAAACCTTAAAGAATTATATTTATAATCCAAAGCAGCTGTTTATAAAAACTACCTTAATCTCTCAAGAATGTACATTACAGAAAGTAAAACCATAATTTCCATAGTTACAGAATAACGCATGATTATTGGTAACCTGAATTCAAGACATCTGTACAGACTTGGATCATGATTTCAACTGGAATTGATTTAAAAGGAGTCAATGCCACCTAAAAAATTGATTTCCTATTGTAGTCCAAACACTTGACAATATTGTTTCTTAATACAGACCATTCAGGAAGCCTATGGTTGTATGAATAGCATGTATTTTTAATTCAATACATTTCTGGTCTTACGGATATGAACTCTTCCTCCACTGGTGGGAGGATAAGGATATACCATCCATATTTTCCTGTAAATCCTCTAACCTCCCTGTACCACTTCTCCGTGCATTTCACATGGATGGATAAAGTATATATGCCTTTACAAATATACCTCCTCCCAAGAAAATGGTTTAGCACTCATTCTTTTGCACTATAGATAGTACAAAGATACCAATGGAACATAAAAGCTGTTACTTCATCTTGGTACCATATAATTTTCCGTCATACATTTCTTTTATATCTTTTACATTATGTCTTCTGTATATTTCTTTATTGGTAATAGACTATATCCTATTAATTCCTATAAGACATCTCTCCATTATCCTTTGGAGGACTTATGACATCAGTTCTGTGGAAATTCACATTTCATGGTTTATAACCATATAGTGTTCCAAGAGTAACTTCTTTTGCACTGGACTTGTGATTCTCTCAGTGTAGGGAGTTCCTGGTGAAGAATTTCTTCTTCCAGTATGGACTGGTTCATTCTTTGCAACTAGTAAGTTACTTGGGGTACTGAGAGTTTATGTGACTTCCCACACAGCCAGTATGTGGCAGGGGTTGACCTGTTTTCTGTCTCCTATACTAGAATACCTCTCTGCCATCAAACAATATTAGTATTAAGCATATGGGTCATTGTTTCACACAGAAATTTCAGGGCAAGTGAAAATTTTCCCAAGGTCAGTCTGAATAGCTCTCATTTTATAGCCCCATTTCTTTGTCTCCCTGAAATGTTTTTTCAAGATATAGCAACTGATAGATATCTCTATTGACTCTTCAACTTAACTCATAGTGCTTAAGGTAGTATTTGTCTATTGGTTTATCCTGTGTGGATAGTTATACCAAATGCACTTGAATGATGATGTATTCAACTATAAACTTCTGCAATATTTCAGGGATAGATGGCATCAACATAATGCTATTAGCTATGGCTAATCTAAAGAACCTCAGCATCTATAAAGAATTATTTTCTACTTGAACTCAAAAATGACAAGTATATTTGTAGGACATATATGCACCTTACGCAATGCTTCGCTTTAATATACTTACATCTTAATATATTTATGTCTTCTTTTAAGAATTCTTAAAGAATTTTTTCATATCAATGACGTACGTCATATGTATTTGCTGGAGAAGAGATTTTAATGAGATGTCTTGCTATACTGAGATCAATGTTCCTTTATAGTCAACAAGCAATAAAAATAGAGGGGTTTAATATTTTCCATTCATTGCGATTATCATACCCTCAGTCACCATCTGTTTCATATGTGTGTGTAAAAATTGTGCTCAGAAAAGGAATGAAAGAAGCCAGAGTCTTATGGACAACACAAATATCTCCTACCTACCAACCTACCTATCCGTTATCCTTCCATTCATCTATTTATCTTTCTGCCTGTCTCTCTTTCTCTTTGTATATCTGCCTATGAAGTAATTCATGCATCTAAGTTATAAATCAACTAAAATCCTCTCATATGCATTATGTATTAGATGATTTAGATATATATCATGTACATATTATATATTTCAGAAAACATTTAACTGATATGCTTTATCTTATTATCCTAGTCAGTTCAATGTCAATTGTCTCATCTTTATTCCATACTGAATCTGTTAATACTTTTTTTTAAGAAAAATGTTGCAGAGGAGCAGAGACAAGATGGCGGAGTAGAAGGAAAAAGCTGCTGTAGCTCTACCCCAAAACCCATAAAATACCTGCAAAAATGACTCTAAGCAAATTCTAGAGCAGCAAAAGCCACAAAACAACATAGTGAGATTTCCAGCTCAAGGAAATCTGGAAGGCCAATAAGAAAAGTCTCCAACACTAGGCTCAGAGTGGATCACAACCCATGGAGCATAGCCCAGCCTTGGCTCCCTGGTGTGGCAAGGACAGGACTGGAGCAGGCTTCAGGGCATGAAACCCCATTAGCAACTCTGGTTCCCAGATTCTTTAATCCATAAACTCCAGAGACAAATTCAAAAGTCAGTGAGAAAGCTCTTTCACCTGGGTGAGAAGGGAGCAGGGACCTGCCCTAGATTCAGCTCCAGGTAATTGCCGTGTCCATTTTTGGAGCCCTCAGTCTAAAGATCCTGGGGGAATTGAGCCACTGATCTGAAACTCAGCCCTAAGTAGTGGTCTTAGGGTG
Organism: Potorous gilbertii; assembly: GCA_028658325.1. Classification (NCBI taxonomy): domain Eukaryota; kingdom Metazoa; phylum Chordata; class Mammalia; order Diprotodontia; family Potoroidae; genus Potorous; species Potorous gilbertii. Next base: position 415,367,967 of record CM053771.1, read on the forward strand.
AGGTAGATTACTAGCATGGTGGAACTGGAACCAGTTGTGGAAAGGGAACCTTACTCACAGATCCTGGGCAGAAAAACCTGTGATTGCTCCAAGAATAGAGCCTGGGCTAGGTCCTCTCCACCTTGAAGGAACTGAGGACTTACATGTCCATACAGTATATGCTCCAATTGATAAAGGACTCAAAAATCAAGTAACTGGCTAGGAAAATGTCCAAAAAATGGAAAAAATAAAACTATAGAGGATTGTTTCTTGTGAATAGGTATTTTCCTTCATCTTTTCAGATGAGGAGGAACAAAGCATACAATTAGAGGAAGACATCAAAGTCAAGGTTTCTTCACTCCAAACCTTCAAAATAAATTTGCAGTGGTTTCAGTCCATGGAAGAGTCCAAAAGAGATTTTGAAAATCAAGTAAGAGAGGTGGAAGAAAAATTGAGAAAAGAAATGAGAGCGATGCAAGAAAATCATGACATATATTAGCCAGATTCCAGACTTCCCAAATCAAAGAGCCAGAAAGAAACAATTAGAGTATTGTGGAAATACAATCAGGATAACACAAGATCTAGCAGTTTCAACATTAAGGGACTGAAGGGCTTGGAGTGGGATATTCCAAATAACTAGGATTAAAACCAAGAATCACCTACTCAGCAAAACTGAGCATAATACTTCAGGGGAAACATGGTCAATCAATGGAATAGAGGACTTTCAAGCATTCTTGATGAAAAGACCAGGGCTGAATAAAAAATTGACTTTCAAACACAAAAATCAAGAGAAGCATGAAAAGATAAACAGGCAAAAGAAAATATAATGTACTTACTAAAGTTGAACTGTTTACATTCCTACATGGAAAGATAATATTTGTAACTCCTGAGAGTTTTCTCAGTATTTGGGGAGTTGGAGGGATTATATACATATAGACAGTGGGTACAGGGTAAGTTGAATAAGAAGGGATGATATCTAAAAAAGAAGTAAAATTTTGGGAAATACCAGATTGGTAATCATAAAATAAAAATTGCACAGAAATCTGAATCACAAAGTGAGTTATTACTTGTGTGAGTCCTTTAGTTCTAAATAATTTTCCATCCAAAAATAAATATATATACAGTTGTCATGTGAAAATATGTATATGTACATGCCCCCATGTGCACACTCAACACACAAAATTTTTTTAAAAATTCAGTCCTTTCTCCTTCTAAAATAATGATTCATGAATAGCAAAAAAAGAATCACAATTTTTCAACAATCTATAAAATTTTCAAAATACAAGATGATATTTCTGATACAGTCACTCTAGAGCCATGGAACCATCTTATTCTTCATGTTTTTTACTGCATATAAAAACCAACAGACAATGGAAGTTGTAGCTAAAATGAAAGACAGTTCATATCAGAAGGCAAATGAAGAATTTGATACAGTCCCTCTTATCATCTGACCAACAAGTATAAGAAAAATCATTTGGTGACACATTTGAATATATTTTATTTCTGGGCTTATGATAAAATTTGTAAGCAAAAAAAAGACCACCATGAGGATGGTATATTTATTTGCTAAATCAGCAACACAGGAAGATATAACATATGTGTGTGTGTGTGTGTGTGTGTGTGTGTTTGTGAGTGTGTGAATTACATATACTATATATTTGATGCACTTTAAATTGAAATACTTAAAGTTGACCTGTCAGTGTTTAAAACAACTTTATGACTGCAAATTGCAGTTCCTAGGTCCCTGGGTGCAGCCTTTTGACTGAATGCATGTTTTACAGATCAAATTTTTATAAAGGAAATTTTTTCTGTGGAATTTGGATTCAATCAAACGGTCACATTGGAGGACCTAGAGGGTCACATGTGGTCTTGAAATTGTAGGTTGCCCACCCCTCTAATCGCTTTTTTGAATTTTGACCAACTTTCGTCAGCTGCTGATCAGTGACTGAAATGATTGCATTTGCAATTGGAGGCCTAGTAGGAATTAGAGAACATAAAATAAAAGCATAAAACTAAAATTACCATAATTTACAAAACAAGTAAGTATAAAATAAATTTATATAGATTTACACATTTTTTGTAAGTTGGTAGCACTTATACTTTGGAAATCGTAAAAACTTAAAATTGTTTTAAGACTTTGGGGACAATCTGAATAGTTCTTTGGGAATTTCAGAAATATTTGAGAATTACAACCCTTATCTTAAAATATTGTGAGGTAATTATTATTATGCCTATTTTCCTCTGAAGACCCTGAGGTTTACAAAGGTTAAGAGACCTACTTATGGTCACAAAACTAGTATATTGGGTCTCTACTAACTCCAAGTCACACTGGAATATAAGAATTTCACATTTTTGCTATTGAATAAAAATAATATATAATAATCATATACTACATGTTATGAGCCAAAATTTGTGGAATTCAACGGATATGCGTATATGTGAGTATATAGATACACTGTGCATATGTAAAATATGTAAATACATCTATATGCATGGACATACATATGTATTATTCAGAATGCTTAAATTTTGTGTTTGTTTGGTTTGTGTGTACATATATATATATGTAAAATATATATATGCATGGACATACATATGTATTATTCAGAATGCTTAAATTTTGTGTTTGTTTGGTTTGTGTGTATGTGTGCACATGCATATGTAAGTGTGCACAAGCTAAATTGGAAATTTCTTACTACTCTGCAGTGTGAAAATTATTGCATTTCTTTTTTAAGGTATGAACAAGGGACAACACTGACTTCTGGACAGCTCCTGCTATGCTAAAGGTTGTAGTAAAACTTTTCATTGTTATAGAACTGTTAGTAAGGAGGTCACGGAATCAATATGGTCTTCCCTAGAGAGGTAAATTTGATTATAATGAAAGGAAAGAAACAAAAGACCATGGTTCTACTGGCTGCCTTTGTTTTGGTAGACAATGAAAGTGCTGAGCAAGAAGGATAAAGGAGTCATTTCTGGCATTTTGGGGATAAAAGACTATTGAAAATGTCTGTATTTTATCATGAAGCGCAAGGGAAATGGCAGTAATCAGGATATAAAATTTAAATGGCATTATTTAATAGGAGGATTCTTCTAAGGTCTGGGCACTTCATCATACCATGGCATCAATGAATTTTCTGTATTCTACGGTCGTATCACTATAACCTTTATACAACCAGTCCTTAACATGCTCCATGTGTTTCTCATGTTCTAGTGTTCCTGTTTTCCATGTGTTCCTCGTGTTTCTGATTGTAATTCATAATTCATTATGCATACATACAAACTGGCACCAGGGAAAGCGAGAGCTCCCATTTTCCTATGATCGTCCCAGGAGGCAACTGTCCTTTGTTACTAAACTGGGAAAGTTATCTCCTGTTATCCAAAAGTAGAGGTAACAAGTTACATGTGGCTGAGGACTATTGACCCTATTCCCCACAGGAGTTTCTGAGTTTCCCTGGCATTGTCTTGATGTTGGGAGCTACCACTTCTGCAGCGTTGATCAAAACACGGTGGTTTCAACATGAGTGCCACTAATTTTACCAAGGGAACGATGACAGTTTTCCCCCTTCTACTGCTGGAGTTGGAGGATAGGAACAATCATTTCCCATGGTTGCTTTTCTCCAATTGTAGGTCCTCTAGCTGGTACAGGGAGATCACTTATCAAGGATGCAGTGGATGGGATGATGATTGAACTAAGCGGCCTCTGAGATTACTTTAAGGGCTAGAGTTCAAAGAAGATTTGTTCCTGGGATTGAAGTTGAAGTTGAAGCCTAGGATGTATTTATTCCTAGAAAAGTATTATTTGAATTATGTGTTAGAATTAATTGAAATAGTATTTCACTAAAGAGACATGTATATTATGGAGGCTCTATAATTTCATCTGAATGGTATTCCCCTGTGTGGAAATTACCTCTTCCAACAATGATCATGATTTATAACATTTTATAGCAACATAGTTTAGAACCAGGAGAAGCCTGAGAAGATATCTGGTCCTACTCTCTTTTAGATGAGGAAATTGATGCCTAGAGTGATTAAGCTAAGTGCCCAATATCACATAGTCCATGAATGAATGTCAACACCAGATTTGAACCCAGATTCCATTACTCTAGATATAATATTCTTTACATAAAGAGTCATCTGGGGCACATAGAGATTAAATGATTTGTCTTGTCTGTCACAACAGTACATGATAGTTTGAGACAGGATTAACTTACCATTCCAGGATTCTTTCGTATATTACAAAGCCTTTGAACTTCAAGAATGTTATGAATGAAACTAAATGAGCAAGGAACCTTGTTTCTGAGGTCCAAACAATTAAGTTACAAGAAAACTTTTGGAAACCCTATCATTTTAATGCAAGTGACTCTAATTGTAGCTATTACTCGAGATAACTGGAAAAATAACCTCTGATAAGGTTAAAGGGTACAAAAAAATTATCCAGAAAGTCCAAGTACTTTAGGTACTTGCTACACCAAATAAAGAATTCCAAAAGAGATACATCTGCTATTTATTTGCTGAATGATACAGTCTTTTGAAGGAAAGATTTTAACCATTAACCATATGGATTTCATTTTTTCCATCAAAAGACAGTCATTTATTTAACTGTTAGTTGTTGTGTGTGTGTGTGTGTGTGTGTGTGTGCCTCTATCCTCTCCCTTCCCCCACTCCAACCACAGAATAAGTATGATATTCTTAAAACTATAATGAAACTGCTGGCACAGTAAGAAAGAAATTGAATCTAACAAGATAATCAAGAGAAATAATAATAAAGTTGTAAAGTATGACGATACTGTCAAGAAGAAACTGAGTAGTTATGACAAGATAAAAAATTTCCCAATTTCTGTTGTCCATGTTTCTATACATTTTGGTTGCTATAGCAATTTTGGGCCTCTGGTGATGCAGTGGATAGAGGGTCAGGTCTGGACTCAAGAAGACTCACCTTTTTGAGTTAAATCTGGCCTCAGACACTTACTAGATGCAAGATCCTTGGCACTTAATCCTACTTGCCTCAGTTTCCTAATCTGTATAATGAACTGGAGAAGAAAATGGAAAAGAACTCAGTCTGGAAAGGAAACCCCAAATCAGGTCAGGAATAGGCAAGCAAGACTGAAAACAATTGAAAAAAAACTGACTTTGCATTATATATGAACTTGGAAACATTTCCAGGGGGAAAAAAAAATTCTTATTTTCACATCACATTGAATATAACTACAATCTTTGATAATCCTTTTACTCTATACATATCCTGGTACTTTATGTTTTTTATCCTATCCCTCTGAGTATTCCCAAACCCTTAAAAGTGTGTGTGGAATACTGGTTAACTTCCTTTTTAAGCTCAAAATAGTTAGGTTGTCATCCTCTTCTTTACATCCTAAACTGAGGAGAGATTTCTGTCTCTCTTTGCTCAGATTGACCCCACTGCCTGAAATGCACTCCTTGAATGAGTACGTCACACACACACACACACACACACACGCACACACATACAAACAGAACAAACCAAACAAAACACACATGCTCATGCATATGTTGGGCCTTCTATGTAAAAAGGAGGCCTGGTACTCTATACCTTAGCATTCATCTCACACGTCTGCCACTTACTAGCTATGTGAGATCTAGAAAATCTCTTATCCCCTCTGAATCTCAGTTTCATGATTTATAAAAGAGAATAGTTGGAAGAAATGATCTGAGAAGCCTTCTAGACATATGTATATATTATGCATATATACTTATACATATCTGTACATATATCTATGTATATGTATATATATGTATATATATTATATGCACATGTGTGCATATAATCATATACACATATAAATATATATATGTATATACATACATACATTTCAAGGGAGAAAGAAGTCATTACACTGATCAGAGAAGGCTTCCTGAATGTGGTAGAACTTCATCCTACCATCAATGGTGGGAGTTTTGAAGTTTGAATTGATGGAGATGCATAGAATGAATATTATTTCCATGAAAGGAGCAGAAAATATGAAAACATGAACACTATTCCACAATTAGCAGTGAAATGACACAGTTGAAGGAGAGGATTTGTGTAGGATAGTAATCAGATACAACGTAAAAATGCTTTCACTGTCCTTGTTTTCTTGTGTTTTGTCGTCTATTATTTACTATCTTATGATATGACTCAATTCAACAAGCATTTAGCTTACATAGACTAAGTAATACAGAAACAGGGGGAGGGCATGGAGGAGGACAGAAACAGACAGCTTTGTCTGCTCTGAAGTAGCATACCTTCTCCTGTGAGATAAAATATTTAAACAGGTAGTAAGTATAAGATATTATAAGGAGAGGTAAAACTAAAGGAATCACATGATTTCCCACATATGAGAGATGACATCTAATGTGAACATTAGAGAAGGAAAGAATTTTCAAGAGGTAGAATTAAAAAGTAGATTTGAGGGATTGGCGTCCACTTGGGGAAAGGTACAATGATTCAGATTATTTAATACTAATTTAATTCCAATTGGATTGAAATGTAGTGTTTCTAAAGGAGAGTAAGGTGAAAAAATTGGGAATAGAAAGTACAAGTATTTATTTAACACCTGTTATATGTTAGGCATTGTACTAATCGCTTTTACAAATACTATTTCCTTTTATTTTCATAACAACCATGGGATACATATGCTTTCACTACCCTAATTTTATATCTAAAGAAACTGAAGCAAATAGAGATTAATTGAATGGCCCAGAGTCACATAACTGATAAGTCTCTGAGGAAGAACTTTAATTTGTGATCGCTGGCCCATCACTCTCTCTACTGTATTATTAGTTGCCAAATAAAATTAGATTTGGCACTTTATCTTTGGGGTAATAGGGAGACACTGAAGTTATTGGAACAGGGGAGCATTTTGGACAAACCTAATCTTAAAAATATAAAAATGCATTAGATTGATACTTTTGTTTTTTATATTACGGTATTTACCTCTAGATATCTCACAAACACATACACACACAGAAACACTTCTTGCTTTTAATATGAAAAATAAAATAAGGCAAAAATAAAAAATCTGAATTTGCCAGTATATTCAATAGCATGTGACCATATTCTAATGTCTTTGTTCTAGAAAGGTAGAAATGTGTTTCATCATTTATTCTTTAAGTTCATAATCATAGGCTTATGCTTCTGGAAGTTTATTTTAGCAGTTATATAGAATATGAAATAGAAACAAGCAGTTCTGTTAAGTGTCTCGACAATAATCTAGATAAAAGAGATGAGGACTTGAAATATATTTGTGATAATCTGAGTTTGGAAAGAAAAGAATGGGAACAAGATTTTCTGTAGACACAGGGGACACAGCCAAGACGGCGGAGTAGAGAGACTCACCTATGCTAGCTCCGAACCCACAGCCCATGGATTTCCTCCCCAACAAATTCTGGAATGGTGGAAGCTGCGCAGCAACACAGCGAAGGAGATTTACGTTCCAGAGAGCCGGGAAAAACCGATCCCAAAGGTCCATTGCACACCGGAGGGGAGCAGAGCCTTGCCCTGCCCTGGCTGTGTGGCATTGAGAGGAGCAAGCAGATCTGAGCAGGCTTCATGGATGGAATCTCCAGCAGCCACGAAGGTCCCTCCATCCACAGACACACAAGTCAGTGAGAGAGATATCTGGACAGGCTGAGAGGGGAGAAGGGCGTCTCCATAATTCAGGCCCACTCGGGAGGCAGCAGCAGAGGCAACAGGTGGGCAAAGGCTCCCAGAGCAGGCAGGAGCTCAGCAGCAGCTCCATTACAGAAGGTTTCTGCATAAAACCCCTGAGGGAACTGAGCCTGAGTGGCAGCCCTGCCACCACCTAAGAACCTGATTTAATCTTACCCTGAATAGCAGCCAGGGCTACTGCTGAAAGCCCTGGGGCTGGAGAGCAGCATTTGAATCACAGATCCCAAGCACTAGCTGGGCAGACCTAGGCAGGAGTGGAGAGGACTTTCAGAAGTCAAGTAACCAGCTGGGAAAATGCCCAGAAAAGGGAAAAAAAATAAGACCATAGAAGGTTATTTTCTTGGGGAAGAAATGATTCCAACCTTCCTCTCTGAGGAGGAAGAACAATGCTTGCCATCAGGTAAAGACATAAGAGTCAAGGCCTCGGTATCCCAAACATCTGAAATAGACATCCAATTGGCTCAGGCGATGGAAGAGCTCAAAAAGGATTTTGAAAATCAAGTTAGACAGGTGGAGGAAAAACTGGGAAAAGAAATGAGAGAGATGCAAGAAAAGCATGAAAAACAAGGCAATATCTTAATAAAGGAGACCCCAAAAAATGCTGAAGAAAATAAAACGTTGAAAAATAGACTAACTCAATTGGCAAAAGAGGTTCAAAAAGCCAATGAGGAGAAGAATGCTTTCAAAAGGAGAATTAGCCAAGTGGAAAAAGAGGTTCAAAAGCTCACTGAAGAAAATAGTTCTCTCAAAATTAGAATGGAACAGATGGAGGCCAATGACTTTCTGAGAAACCAAGAAATCACAAAACAAAACCAAAAGAATGACAAAATGGAAGAGAATGTGAAATATCTTATTGGAAAAACAACTGACCTGGAAAATAGATCCAGGAGATACAATTTAAAATTATGTTACTTCCTGATAGCAATATTCAAATAATGAGCTTATTGAAATAATGCTTATTTATTTTTTGTTGTTATTCTTG
>CM053771.1:415377111-415414685 GCA_028658325.1 Potorous gilbertii
GTCACTGGGAAAACTACACAGATATGGCCTATATTGAATTGCCTGCCTTCCCAAAGGGAATGGGTGGGGAGGGAGGGATGAGGAGAAGTTGGAACTCAAAGTTTTAGGAACAACTGTTGAGTATTGTTCTTGCTACTAGGAAATAAGAAATATAGGTAATGGGGAATAGAAAGTTATCTGGCCCTACAGGACCAGAGAGAAGATAGGGACAGGAGAAGGGAGGGATGATAGAAGAGAGGGCAGATTAGTGATAGGGGAAATTAGAATGCTCATTTTACTGGGGTGGGGGAGGGGACAAATGGGGAGAAAATTTTGGAACCCAAAATCTTGTGAAAATGAATGTAAAAAGTTAAATAAATAAATTTATATTAAAAAAAATTAAAAAAAATTTATAAAAAAATAGTTGCTGACCAATTGCCACCAACAGTCAGGTAGAAGTGCCCTGAGAGTTGCAGTACCTTCCAGACTATGAGTTTTGCTTTCAATCCAGTCCTTAAAGTCACTACGTGGGGAAGCAACTCCAATGGAGTCAGTATGTGGCAGGCAAGTCAGACCATTCCCACCACCATTTTGCCCATCATCACCCTTCCAGATCCTGATTCATAATAGACCAAACTTCCTGAACCCAAGAGCCCTCAAAATACATCATACTTTATTTCCAATGACCTCAATGATCATCCTGGGAAAAATATGCCATCAATATGGAGCCTAAGGGTGATACAGTCACAGCTACTGTGGTGGATGGTGGTTCCAGGAATAAACAACATATCGAGTAAGGGAACAAAGGTAGGAAATTTTGGAGAATGTACAGGAAAATCTCGTGACATGATATCTCATCATTTTGATATCATGGTCTTCTTTGAGAAGGAAGGACAAAAACAAAAAAATCTATAGATAGAGAAAATGAATGCTCCAGTTCATTTGGCACAATATCCATTTTATGAAAAGAAAATACATTTTAGTGACTTTAGACATAGTGAGTAGAATTTGTTAGATTACACATACTAATTTATGATTCAGAAATCATCACTAAAACCAAGGAATACTATTTGAGGTATGTAAGAATTATACACAGTACTGAAAGCAAGGTCTTCCTAGTCCATTTACAGTGTTCTTTCTAGGTCAGCAGCATTTGGAAAGACTTTTTTTTTCTTTCTTTCTTTCTTTCTTTCTTTCTTTCTTTCTTTCTTTCTTTCTCTCTCTCTCTTTCTTCCTCCCTTTTTGCTTTCCTTCCTTTCTTTTACTCTTCCTTATTTTCTTTCTTCTTTTTTACAGCTTTCATCTACATAAAGAAACACATATTGTCTTTACAAAATTTATATTCTGTTTTTAGCATTGTCTTACAATAGCATCCTGGGGGAAAAGGAAAGTTCACTGATATTTCATGCATAGTGTCAGTCCTTTATGAAACCCCCTATTCTCTTGGTCTCTATCATTACACATACATACATGGATGAACTCCAATGCTGTAAGAGGGCTACAATTATCCAAATGTTATAACTGAAAAAGTCAACCATTTATCAGCAAGGTAAAAAAACAAATATAAAAAAGACATCCTGTTAATTATTTTAAAAGGTTATGCCATTATGATTTATATGTGGTTAATTGCCAAAATAGCAAACCAGGCACTAGAGTAATTGATTGTGTTTACATGGAAGTCATAACATGTACTTGCTACATATGTAATATAATCCTATTTTCTTCATTTTCAAATTAGAGACACAATTAGAAATTCCCTATCCATACATACTTGACTGATAAACTCATGCCAAAAAAAACTCAATTACAACTCTTATGGTTGGAAAACACAATTATCATTGAAGCTTTAGAATTGAGTCATTTTAGAAACCCAATGGTATAAAGCTATAAATTAGAAAACACTTTCACATCCTTTGCCTTTCAGTTGATGGCAAATTTTGCAAAAGTTAAAGAGGGATTTCTCTGTTCTTTTCCATCAAATAAGTACTTTTTAAGTATATACACACATATTTTTGTGTGTATTCATACACATATATACATATATGTATACACACATATATACACACATATATATATATGTATTCATTTTGTGTGCATTTATGTGTACTTGCATGAGAAATGGTTTGGAACATGCAGAATTATTAGAGTCCTGGAGGGGATAAAATTTTTATGTGATAAATCTGCTTATATAATTCATAAATCCATATATATGTCCACGCATGCATACCACACTCACTCTCAGACAGGTCTCTGAAAATTCCAAACTCTCAGTATTATTTTACACACAGTAATTTACATTCAGTTTATCAATTTCTTTTTATGGTCAGAGATACAAGATAGGACAGAGAAAACCAAGAACAAAGTCCCAAATGTGAAAAGGTAACTTTTCCACCAACCTTCAAGTGGGGGTTTGGTCCCATAAGTGCCAAAACACTCTTTGAAACTCATCAGTTCTGAGAAAAAAATGTCCCTCAAAAGGCTGTCATAAGTCTCTGGAGGGTTTGTGGAAACTTACTGCAAAGAATGATAACTTCCAATTATCGAAAATATTTGTTTTTTTCTTCAAGAACTCTCAAAGATGGAGAGTGTAATAATAGAAACAACACTGTACATGTAGTAAGAGTGGAATCAAAATTTAGATCTGCCTGTCAAACCTCAGGCACAACATTAAACCATTTGGGGCCTCATATCCTCATGTATAAAATAAGGAGGTTGGACCGGGCATCATTAAGTTTTCTCACAGGTCTAAACTCTATGAAGAAATACACTGTATCTTCATCATCTATGCTGATGGCATGAAACTAGAAGGCATTATTGATAGTTCAGTTGACAAATTCAAAGCTTAAGGTAGGTTTAGAAACAAAATTAATATATCTCATTATGAAATATCTGTTTATTCTAGGTTAAGTGATTAAATTATGTTATTCTGAACTGAACTTACGGTTCATGGAATAGAAAGAAAAAGCTGTGACTAAACATTTCAAAATGCTGATACAATAAACAAAGGAGAGGAGGGACAAATAGTTTGAAGATAAGGCAAGAAGATAAAAAAAAGGAATACCCATATTGCATACAATTAGAATCAGCTAAGGGAGTAATGAGAACGGAGTGGATAAAAGGGTTGAATGCAACAGACAACAAGTGATCCACTGCATAGCCACATGATCTTAGCTTCAGGTTCATGTTTCAGGTTTTTTATTTTTTTCCCCTGTACCCAAGCTCATGTTTTCTTATAATTAGTGGCCTTATGGATAAATGACAATTATTTCCATTTCTTGTTCCTACAGTGCTCTTCAAGATTAAATATGGTTTGTAAAGGTTAATGATTTAACAATGAAAATCATCAATATTTCATATTTCTCAGCTTCTTCTGGCATTGTCAAGGCATGCCAACTTGGATTGATTACCCCTGGAAATAAGCTATAAATCACACATTTAAAAGTACTTGAGGTATGTAGAACATACAAATGTTCTGTTCCATATCAGGCATTTGTTATTACCAATGACTGATACCAACACTACTTTGCCACATTATACATCTTATATACACTACATTGTATTATATGTAAAACAACAACAACAAAGAAAAACCAGAAAATGCTTACAAAAAGAGTTTCTTGGGTCCCAGTATTAGCTGCTATATAACTGCTTGGCTTAATGCATTCAAGCAGCCATCTGTAGTTTTTCAAATATCTGCCACAGACTCTGGAATTTCTTACATTAAAAACAAAGTTACCAGAGCAGTTGAGTGAGTTGAGCTTAGAAAGGTGCTGTATTTCTTGGCGCCTCAGGACATACTTTGAGTACAACAGATATAATCTTGTTAAAAAAATATCCTGAAATTAATAGACTAATTATAAAAGATTAGCTTAATTTTATCAGAGCTTGTTAGACATTGCAGTGGACTGGAACCAATTAAATGACTAACACTAATTCCATATTATTAACTTCAAAAGTCCACTCTTTTCATAGTTGAAGTTTGGTGAAAGGTGAATTTATCTTCTTCCTTTTCTTTCTTTTAAAAATTAATTTCTCCACTGGATCAATGGTAAGTGCACATCAGAACATTATTGGTAGGTCTTATACTTGAGAATCACATTTGGTTCAATTAATTTGCTCTGGTTTTCATCAATATCATCAGAGCATGGTTTGGTGCATTTGAAAGTATACTGGAAATAAGGCTAAAAGGCCTGGGTTTAAATACTAACTCTTCTGCTATCACTTTTATGACTATGGATAAGTCACTTCTCCAGACCTTAGTTCTTTCATTACCAAAATGAGAAAGTTGGCCATGTTGATATTCAAGTCCCTTCAAACTCTAAATATAATCATATAACTGTCAAGTATCAGTCCTACTTCTTAAATGAAAACAATGCTAAATATAATCTATTATTGGGTTCCAAATGTTGTACTGATTTCACTTATAAATTATCTGTGTGCTAGTGCAAGAGTTAGGCCAGTAAAAGATAAGAAAATGTAGTTAATTGAAAAGAATGCATGGCATTGTTTTTAAAAAATGTACAACACAGCTTCTGTTTATTTTTCAATTGTCACCATAATGCTTGAATAGAATGGATTGTTTTTCCACCTGATGAGTTTAATGATAAGGTTGAATTGGAATTTAAGAAGAAAAAATTCTACAGCCTAAGTTTCTAGTGAAAAGTTGTTGCTGCTACCAGCATTATTAATCAATTATCTTCATTAAAATAGGGAAAGGAGTGAATTATTCTAAAGCAGAATACAAAGCAGAATGTCTCTAAAATGATGCATCAGGAGTAGACAATCCTTATGTCCCCCAAGCATTAATTTTCTGTGATTTTAAAGGCAAATATGACCCAAATTTCCTGTGAAATTTCTCTTACTGGCTATTAAATATGGTAAGAAATATAACAGATGCATCAAAGAAATAGTGATCATATTTGGGTAAATTACTATCAGGAAATCAAATATATTTAAGATATTTCTAGCTCTATCATTCTTGTGTTCATCAATGATAAATTTGATCATGTAATTTCTGTTGTAAAATTTTAGTTGGCATGTACACTTATGTATGTGTTACTGTTGAGTTCTTTCAGTGATATTCAGCTCTTTATGACACCATCTGAGGTTTTCTTAGAAAAGATACTGGAGTGGTTTAAGAAAACAGAGACAAACAGGGTTAAGTGACTTGCCCAAAGTCACTCAGCTACTAAGTAGTGTCTGAGGCCAGATTTGAACTCTGGAAGATTAGTCTCCCTGAATCCATCATGCTGCTACCTATCTATCCATTCAACCTCTCTCTACCTTACAAATGAATTCAATATAGTGGAAAGGGTATTTTGTTTTTAAGACTAAAGTGACCAATGAAAGATAATAGAGTGATTTTAGGACATGTTGGCTATCCTGAGCTATTTCCCATTTCTCTTATTTTCTTTGCCCTGTGTGAAATCCAACAGAATGAGAAAACGGATTTGGATCCACATAGATCACATTATAAAATTAACCCAGAGACAATTGAGTTGAGTGTCTATATTTCAGAGGCTAGCTATCTCTTTTCCAGAAGAATAATACAGCCTGGCCCCAAATTGCCTTATCCCCCAATTAAACCCCCATTATACATCAGTCACCTCCCATACTCTACTCTCCAGTCAAACTGGCTTTCTTACTGTTCTTTACAAGCAACACTTGATCACACATTACTATGCCAAAACATTCACCATCCCTTATCCTGGAAGGTTCTCATTCCTCACTACAACCTGTTATTATTTTTACATCCTTTGGAACTAATATTGAACACCATATTCTGCATGAACTCTTTCCTGATACTAACAGACACTAATTATGTCCCCTCTTCAATAACTTGTATTTATTTTGTATATAAATATTCTGCAAATACTCCCTTATGGGAAAGAATATTTCATCTTTTTCTTTGTATCTCTAGCATATGTATAGAGCCTGGCCCATAGTTGTGGGGTCAAAGGTAATACCACTAGACTCATTCTCAAGAACGACTCCATTCTAATAATTCTTCAGATGCTTACTAGCTATGTGACTCCAGAGAAACCACTCAACTTCTCTGAATCTCAGTTTCCTCATCTGTAAGATCTAGAAAACAAAATACTTGCCACATAGAGCTGTTGTGAAAATCAAATGAGATAACATGTTGAAAGGGCTTAGCAAATTCTAAAATCTTTACAAGTTCAATCAGTCACTTAATAAATGCTAATTGACTTTTTAGTCAACTAATCTCTTGTGGTTCAATCCTTCTCCGTAGACTTTTCCAGATTCCAAGAATCTTGTTTCCTTTTACTCCTTACTCCAACCATATCTCCAAAAATCTTTCTTATTTTGGACATTTATCAAACTCTTTTGAAGGCAGAAAATTAACAGTGCCAGTAAAGGGAAGAGAACTTCAGTTTTACTGGACACAATCCTACCAAAGATTATGCAAAATTAAAGATGGTCAAGAAGTATTAATTAAATTAGTAAAATTTAAATCTGCTAGTCAAATATTTAATCTTTAACATTTCCTTCTGTCATATATTATAGGGGTAGAAGAAAATATTCAATTTAAACACAGGAATATGTACATGAATGAAAATTTAACTGCATGACCATGTCTCCCCAAACGTGCCTGATCCCAAACAATCTCAAAAGCTAAGGAGAGAATGATGTGGTTATTATTCACATGAGATGCCTTCTGAGACTATCAGGTGCTGTACTCCTAAGAGAAGCAATAAGGAGTCACAGAGAACAGGCTTCAGAACCAGTTAGATCAGGATTCAACACTTGCCTCTGAGACACACTACCTTTGTGTCCCTCAGGGAACCACTTACCTTCTCACTAATCTCATGAACCTGATGTATATGATTTTCAGAGGAGGGACTGATCAAGTGGAGAGAATTTCCTCAATAAGAATTTTGTATTATGTTGGAATGGGCTTACAGGCTGCACATCATGGGGAATTTGAAGGACTGGCAAAGTCTGAATTTCTTACCTTGTCCTCTCATTATATGGCTTTAGACCTACAGTTGCAATGATGCTTTCTTGGAACTCCTCTTCCTCTTCTGAGTAGGTTGTAGAGGAAGTTTCCTCACAATATGAGTCTTGTGCCTACAATCTTGAATTAAAGGAATTTTTATCTTAGATATTTTTACATTGTAACGTATATGGAAAGTCCATTCTCAGGAATGTTAGGCTCTGATATCTGCTCAGAAAAAGAAATAATGGAACATCTAGCCAGAAATTGAGGGTTCATCTACTATTAGGTGTCTTAGGTAAGTATAGGCAATTTTCATGTGTTGTCATTTTCTGCTCCAGTTACAGTGATTTCCTTCCCATTATTTACCACTGCTCTCTGGCATGGAAGCCAAGGTTGAGAAAGTACAGGAAAAGAAAGGGACAAAGCTATTTCACAGCTAATCAAAAATGTGGGAAAGGATAGATCTAAGAAGAATATACCTCTTTGGAGCTCAGTTGCCAATCATCATGGAGGCAATGTTAAAAACCAGGAATAATTCAGAGAAGTTCTCTTAATCTCTTCCTAAGGTTAAGACTCAAAGTCTACCAACATGGGAGATACCCTTCAACTATAAGTTTGAAAGATGTAATTTCATTTAACAAATTGGGGAAAACATCATATTTATCGGAAGCTCTCTTATCAGCACTTCCCCTCCCAACACTTACATTATTGTTATATAATATTAAAATTATAAGGGAAATATATGTTAGATTTTTCAAATAAGCAACCAGATTCAATGGGTGATTAAATGATTTCTCTAAGACCACATGGCTATTTAGAGATGGAGTGAAGACATGAACTTTCTTGAGTCCTAGACCAGTGAGTATTTCATGGAGCAAAATACTTTGCTTTGTTGTAATCGTATTAACAGGAAGAATAAGAATAACTGTCATTTTGATATAACACCTCATGCGTGCCGGGTACTTCGCAAAGTAATTTCCAATTATTATTTACTTTTATTTTATCGTCACAGCAACCCAGAGAGGAAGATGTTATTAAAATCACCATTATACAATTGAGGAAACTGATGCAAACAGAGGTTGAGTGGCTTGTTCAAAGTCACGTTGCTAGAAGATTTCTGAAACTCAATGTGAATTTAACTCTTTCTGACTCCAGACCTAGAACTTCATTTTCACATTTTTCTATGCAACAAATAAAATACTACCCATGAAATCATCTGTTCTAAATTTAGTCATTTGCACATGAAAGACTGCAGTGAATTATTTTACTAGCATTTTATTTAACTCTAGACTTGTGAGCTTGCATTTATTACTTCATACTATATTGCTGTTGTATGTTTTTAATCTAAGACCTTTGTCTAGCTGGTAATCCACCTTATAATAAATATGTCAATATTTTTTAATCTCTTCTTTGTATTCCATTGGAAATTACTTATTAAAGTTCTTAATAGAGTCCCCCAATTAAATTTGAAGTTTTCCTAAATGTTAGTCTATGATTCCAAGACATATACTCACTTTTAACATATAGTGTAGGCTTATCAATTACATTAATTCATACTAGGAACAATTTTGTAGGTGATAATCCAGCATTTTAAATTCTACTAATTACAGAAATTCAGTTGGGGTTGTTGTAAATATTAAATGAATATAAATGAATGTAAATATTAAATATTAAATGAAATAGCTAATGTGATGTGCTTTGTAAATTTTGATGTGCTGTATAAACGTTAACTACTATTATTAAAAAAGTTGAACCAAATTCTAATATGTTATCTCAATATTTTATCACAAATCATATCAGTAACATATATATGCCGGCACATGCACACACACATACATAGAGACACAAACACAAACACACATTCAGATACACTCATCCCCAATCTGTATAAATTACTTATTAGAGGCAGATTGACAGTGACTGAAAAGTGAATCTTGTCTCTAATATATATCATCTGTGTGACATTGGAGAAGTGACTCTCAGTGATCAAGGCAACTCTGTCTATAAGTTATAGAGAAAGTTCTGAATTGCAATGTAATGAAAGTATATAAATCAAATCCTAGGTCTAGTTACTAGCCCCATAAGTTATAAATTACTACTTGTAATATCAATTTCCTGTTTGTTGTTATAGATATGTATTAATGTAATACGCATACACATATTTAAAGATTAATGAAATATGAAATAACATTTTATCCTATAATCAACAGGGACTCAGTAAAATTTATGGAGAATAAATTTATTGCTAGTCATACTTTCATTTCAGGAAAATCACCTTGCCAGCTATGTTGGGGATCAAGTTGGACTGCGAAAAAATTAAAGTAGGGAGTCCAATTAAGAGTATATTATTATTAATAATACTAGCTAACATTTGCAAGTTCCCACTATAAGGCAGGCACTGTGTTAACCACTTTACAATTATCTCATTTGATCAACTCAACAGTCCTGGGAAGTAGATCCTATTCTTATCTCAATTTTACACATGAGAATACTGAAGCAAAGAGAGATTAAATGAATTGGTCAATGTATCTACATTTGCACTCAGATCTTCCTAACCCCAGGTCTTATGCTCTATTTATTGCACCACCTAGTTGCCCCTAGGTAGTAGAACAAGTGAATCACAGAACTATTGTGGTGGCTAAGTCAATAGAAAGAAGAGGATGATGTAAGAGATTATGAGGCAGTAAATATGATAAGATCCATGGCATCAAGAAAATTTCAATGCTGAAAAGCAGGGTGATTAGAAGCATATTAATGAATTCAACAGAAAGAACAAAGAATAGTGCACTTGTTGGCGAAGGTAATGGATTCTGTTTTAGATATATTACATTTGAGATGCCAAGAACTCATTCAATTTGAAATATCCCACAGCTAATTCATGGTGTGGATTTTCAGCTCAGGAGATTAGGGCTGAATATATGTGTGTGTATACACACACACACACATACACACACACTATATATATATATATATATATATATATATATATATATATATATATATATATATAATCTTTGAGTAATTTACAAAGAGATAGTAATTAAACCCAATTGGAAGGAACAAAAAGAAGATAGCCCATAGACAAATTTAAAGGACAACATATGGATGATGAGCCAGGGAAAGATACTGGGGAGAAATGATCATATAGTTATAAAGTCTAAAGAAAACTGTATCATAGTGACTCAGAAGGAAGAGATGAGATACATCCCAGGGAAAGGATGGTAAAATGTGTCATTTACTGTGAAGAGGTCAAGAATGATGAAGATTTTTAAATGACCATCAGATTTTACAATTAAAAGATAATTGATAATCTTGACAGGAATATTTTCAGTTGAGTAAGGGGAGCAGGAGGTACAAATTTACCAATACTGTTACTAAGAGTGTCTCTTTTCTGTTAGGTTGAATTCTTTATGCCTTGAGGACCCCTGGACCGATGGCTAATTCAGAAGAGTGATTTTAGCAAACAAAGGAATAGGGGAATTTTGAAGAGGATGACATAGATGTCTTGCTCAATTGGTTATTGAAAGGGGGTGGGATGCAGCCCTTTCATTAGCTGACCACCTTGGGGTCAAGTGAAAACAGAAAGCATGGGGTTATTTTGTTTCTCCCACCTTTGATAACTTTCTTCTAGAGGAAGTGCCTGATTTGGAAAGAAATAAAACAGTTACAGCTAAATCCTAGTTCACTTCTTGCAAGAATTTCCTGACTCTCTGATTGGCTTGCAAAGTCTGAAAGAATGAAAAGAACAAAACTCTATCTAAATAAAGTTGACTTTGTGCCTTGTAATTCTGCTTTTCCATTGGTTTGTTGAACATAGGTTTGGGGACAGGACTTTATATTTGTTGTCCAAGCACCAAACACGTTAAATTCAAAGTGACGTATCCCCTTGGGCTTCTTTATCAGGTGGAGGATTTCTTTTTTTGGCCATAGCAATTCACTAAACAATATATATTATGGTATCGAAGAAACCTAGCTTAGGAGATAGAAAGTGATCACCATAATTAATAATAAGAGCTAGTACTTACATGGCATTTATTATATGCCAGATAACGAGATGAGTCCTTCACAATTACTGTTTCATTTGATTTTTACAACTCTGAGTAGTAGATACTATTATTATGTCTATTTTTGCCGATGAGGAAATTGAAGCAAACAGGTTAAATTATTTGCCCAAGATAACACATCTTCTAAATCTCTGAGGCTAGACTTGAATTCAGAAATTCCTGAGTTCAAGTCCAGCACTCTATTCACTGCATAAACTTACTACCTCCAAAAACAGGAAAATCTGAGATTCAGGGTGCCTAACATCAAATATTACATCAGAGACTTACTAATTCTGATTTCAGACCACCCAATTAATCAAGTCTCAGTTTCCTCATCTGTAAAATTGATAAAATATTTATCCTTTCAACCTCATTGCTTTGTTTAGAGCAATAAATTCCACATATTTTAATCATTTTCATATATTTTTAATATGAGCACACACATGATATGTATCTACATGTACATGTGTTTATAAATTATAGACATTCATAGTGTTGTAAATTCTAATTCTTTTGGAATTTCATTTCTGGTTGACTTAGATAGAAAAGATATCTTATTAAAATATAGCTCCAAAGAGAAATACGACCTCAAGTGGGCTTACTTAACGATGGCATTCATTTGTCAGTCACAACCACCAAACAAAATGTTTTCTTACTGTTGTCAAAATCCCGCTTGCAAATTTCCATCTTCACTGATGTCATTCAGTTATTCTTAGAAACAAATCTGGATGTATTGCATTTTTATTACCTTTAACAAATGTAGTTTGTAGATTTCAAAATCTACAGAAATGACATTTGGAAAGTTAAAAAAAAAATATTTCCAGATTTGTGTTTGTTTCTTTGGTTTTAGGTGTGAAGATATGAGTTTTTTTTTAATAGGTGAAAAGGTTACATCATTATCTGCATCTAATGATGGAAGACATTTCTAAGCATGTTTTCAAAATGTTTCTCCACAACATGAATTTCTCTCAAGAAGGAGTGGTTTTCTAATTAACACGACATTTTTGCATGCGATTAAAGCTATGTAGGGAACTAACACAAATGTTCAAAACCCAAGCAATTGCATAATGGACAAATGGTCAATGGATATGAATAATATATCTCAAAAGAATTACAAAATAATCATAAAAATATGAAATATTGCTTCAGATCACTAATAATGAAAGAAGATCTTTTAAAAATCTCTCTCATAATTCATGTCAGTCACAAATTTAGCAAAGATGACAAAATTTGAGAATAATGTTGAAAAGATGGATGTCATCATTGAAATAGAAATATTAAATGCTGGTATAGTTGAATTTATAAAACATATTAATGGAACCATTCTTTAGTATTTTATGCTATACTTTAAAATATTTTATGCTATATTTTAAAGTGCTATACTTTAAAAATGCAGATTAATAAATATATTAACAAATGAGCAAGTAGCATTGCTAAAGTCTACTTGTCTTTTACATAATTTAATTACATAAGTATTGTAATTTCTTCCATCCTGCCATTTTTTATATCCAGTCCCTTCTCACCACTCACACAGTTGCCACTCTAATTCAGAATCTCTTTACTTCTCATCTGAACCTTTGTTTGCCTTCTTATTGGTCCCACTGCCCAAAAATCTAGTGTCTTCCTACTGCAATTTATCTACCACATAGCTACTAATATGATTTCTCCAAAGCATAGACCAGATTATTTCACATTTAAAACCCAACAAACTCATATGACACCATACTATTTCCTGGATCAACTATAAACTCCTTTGTTTGTCATGTAAAACTCTTCATTACTTAGTCTTTCACTATACTTTTGTCTTGTTACACTCCACTCCATGCCTATTATGATCTAGTTACACTGACCCACTCACTGCTGCTTTCACATGACATTTCATATTTTGTTTCTCTTGTGCCTAGGATGCTACATCCCCTCACCTCTATTTCTTAGCTTCTCTGTCTTTCTTCAAGACTCATTTCAAATCCCACCTTCCTTTCCCAATATCCCAAGCTACTTTTACATTCTCCTCTCATAATTTTTGAAATACACATTTCATATACATTTTATGTGCCTACTATTAACATTATTTTTTCCTCCACTGGAATGTATTCTCCTTTAGGGCAGGTAATGTTTTCCTTTCTTTGTAAACTGAATACTTATCGCAGCATCTAAAATAGTGCAAACTTAGTAATTACATATTGACTGACTTGCATGTTTGATGATTACAACAATATGTTTTTCACATATCTAATTTGCAACTATTCTGTACATGGATTCTATATAAATGTGGATAGGTAATGAGGTTGTGATTTCTTTGAATAAAGATCACCCATGTGAGAAAACCCACTCCTCCCTCATTGAAGGTTCATGTTTCCTCTGCAGTTTATAGTCAAAGAGAATTGGACAAAACACAGAGATTAAATGGTAAGATGAGTTATGCAGTATTACACAGCCACTATGTGTTTAATGAAGAACTTCATCTTCCTAGCTTGGAGACCAGATCTCTATCCATTATACCATGTTGCCTCTCAAATGGTTCTGTGACACCACTGACTTGGATGCTCTACAAAATTTTTCAGATTACAACCTATCCCAAACTGTTCAATTTAGATAGCTCTAGTGCATTTATCTCATAGGTTCGCCATTGTGATACTAATGACTACATTTACCTTTCCAACATTATTCTAATATTGGGTCAAAATGAAGTATGTAGCTATTTGATCAGTTCAGAAAAAACAGAATTAATTTCAAAAAAATAATGTACTATTTAGTAGTTATAAAATTTTTTTATAAGAGAAATAATGTACATTTACATAAGAAAATAATTTCTCTGATCAGACTGCCAGTAGAAATATTGTCAAGCAGTGTCAATTTCTACTCATGGAAAATTCAGTTACAAGCTCATTCCACCTTTTCTCCCTTGCTTGATATTCTCTATTATGCCTCCTTTTTATTAATGTTTTACATTCAGTGATTTGTAATTTATTTTAAGACTATTTCAATTTTTATCTTTAAGAATTCTCAGAAAGTTTCTATTTCCCTACATTTCTTCCAGGTGTCTAAGCTATTTAAAACATGACCCTGCTCCAACTTTTAAAGTACCCTTTTAAAACATTATGTGAGCTGTTACTATTAGATAACAGAATCCAAGAGATAAAAATGAAGTGCTTAGTACCCTCAGGGACATAAACTTTTTACCATCTCTCAGTTATTTTATAGTCTTGCAAGTGTCTAAGCTTGGAACAAACCAAAAAGATTTGAACTTCTGTGTGTATTCATTTTCTTCTTTTTTATGGCTAATTAAATGAAAATCGCTGATTCAACACCTTTCTCTAAGTGCAATGTACTCTGCTTTATTCTTCTCTCATTGTTTAGTAACATAAATTCTTGAAAACCGGTGTTTGCTCTCAGTTGGTTCAAAAAATGTGATATGTTAGAAAATACAGTCTATAGACACTGTGGTATAATTTGAAAAGACTGATTTTTTTTAAAGAATTTGGCATTTACGTTTAAGGAGGACTGATCCCAACTCTCCTATCTAAGCATAGGCTAGAGAAATGTGGATAGAGAAATTTTTAGATGTCTTTTATTTCATTGAAAGACTTCTTTTTTCCTCTGTTGAGAATGGTCTGGCTTGTAATTGTAGAAGTGTGCATATAAAAATTCAAGGGGGAGGCAAATCTAGAGTGGGTGGGAAAGGTTATTGCTTTATCAGTATGTTTACTATAACCTAGGGTTATAAAGTAAGGAGATAGGTAAGAAATAGGATGACATCATGAAATGAGGATTTAATTTGGTGTTAAAAGACCATGTAGACCTAGGTCTGTTCTGGGCTTTGGCATTTACTACTTATGTGACAAGTAACTTATCTTCACTGGCTACATTTTCCTTATTGCTAAAATAAAAGGGCTCCACTTGATTCATCTCAGATACCTTTTACAGTTATACATCTATTAACTTATTACGCTATTATTGAAGAGGATCCTTGTACTGGGGGCATAACCCACGCAGACTAGAAATTCAATAATTTCTTCTGAGATATTTTATGGGAGATAGATAAGAATCAATCATCCTTGCAGGCAAATATATTAAGGTACGAAGAAAATTTTATTATATATAATGTTCCTTGATTTTCTTTATTTTATGATATTAGAAACAATAAAATGTTCATGAATAAAATCAATAGATTATAAATAGCAGTTTGGTAAAGCAGAAGGAGTACTGCATTTGGAGTCTGAAGAAGTGAATTTAACTCCCAGGGATCTCACTTACTACCTGTGACACTGTACAGGTCACTTAAATCCCTTGGACATCACTTCTTCATTTCTCCTTTATACAAAATTTTGTGGTTGTCTATGTCAGTCTTGAGTACTTAAAGGCAAGATGATCAACTTAATTGATGATTGCTATCGTTGACATGCACAAAATGAAACAAGTCTTTTAAATTTTGTATTCATCTCAAAAGAGAGTATGTGAATCATTCTTCCACTTAACTGCAACTTCAATATATGTTCTACTTGTCTGTTTTTAGTTTTCTTTTCTTTTTTTTTTAGTAGATAATCACTAGAGCAGCTAGGTTACACAATGGATAGACTGTCAGCCCTGGAGTCGGGAAGATCGGAGTTCAAACTTAATCTCAGACCCTTACTACCTGTGTGACCCTGGACAAATCATTTAATTCTGTTTACCTCAGTTCCTCATCTGTAAAATGAACTGGAGAAAGAAATGGCCAACCATTCCAATATCTTTGCAAAGAAAACCCCAAATAGGGTCATGGAGAGTTGGACGTGTCTGAAATGACTCAACAACAACAACATAGGGTGGTATGTTTGATCAGTGATGTATTAAAAACTTAGTTCTTGAACACAGATGGTGATGTTGATAACGATGATAAATACTAGAGCTTTTACATTATTTGCAAAAGTTTGCAAAGGGTTTCAATTGTGTAACTTTCTTTGATTTCACGATATATGTGTGTAAACGTACATACATACACATATACACTTATATGTGTGTATTTTTTAAAATATGTAACAAAAAAAGTATAACAATAAGATTAAAGTTTATAGATCTTCAAAAAAGTGTTTTATTCTTAGTGACCACGGTCTCCTTTTCCACTGCTCTGCTGCTGTCATTAAAGAAGCAGAAAGGATCACATAGGTCAAAATAATATTTTAAATTTATTTTTGGTTTGATCAAATATATCATCAATTTATGATCAGCTTTCTGGGCATAGATAACTAATAGTTATTATATATTATATGTATACCTAGTTATTTATTTTTATAAATTCATGTTCTAGTTATATAAATATTTGATATATGCTATTTTATCCATTTTAATAATAAATATTATAGATAATCAAAAATACTAATAACAATAATAAATAACATGTATATAGTGTCACCAGGTTTGTAAGATGCCTTTACAAATATTATCTTATGTGGTCCTCCTTATGGATGAGGAAAGTAGATTTTATCACCATTGGGCACAGATGTGTGTGTGTTCATCCTTTGTAGCTGAAGAAGACCAGGCCATCAGAGAAATGATGACATGACTTGCCCTTGACTTTGCTTTGAGTGAGGGAGGGCTGTGCAGGTCACCAGCCTTACTTCTCCTCCAGAGCCATCTGAATCCAGTGACCAGATATTCATCAGGATGACTGGAGATGACCCAGGATGAGGCAGTTGGGGTTAAGTGACTTGCCCAGGGTCACACAGCTAGTGTCTGTCAAGTGTCTGAGGTGAGAGTTGAACTTAGAGCCTCCTGACTCCTTCACTGGTGCTCTATCCACTGCACCACCCAGCTGCCCTTGGCCGCAGATGGAGAACGGATGAAGAAATTGAAACACAGAAAAGTTAAATGACTTGACCAGGGTCACACAGCTTTGGAGTATCGGAGGCAAATTAAAGTCTTTCTAACTCATAAGTTCTACATGCTTTCTACACTCCACTCACCACACATATTCATGGCGATCCTGCACAGCACACATTACTTATATTGACTTGTACTTGAAGTTTTTCATCTGGTAGAACCTGCTTTATGTAACTTACTTTTATTTCCAAGGTTTTCAGGAACCAGTCATCTCTGCTTCATGTTGTGTCAATGGAATAGTGCTTTGCTATTGTTGTTGTGGCTTTGTTGTTATTTACTGTTGATATTTTTAAAGTGTTATAATTTGGAAAAAGAAAATATTTTTATGTTGGAGCTAACTACAACCATTTACAATCACTTTTATACCTTGCAGAGCCTTTCGTTGAAACCATCTTGTGAGTCAAATGTTATAATCATTCTAAGCATTATTTTCCGAATTTTACAGGTGAGAAAATTAAAATAGGCTTTCCACTGGAGACAAATTACTTGTCTGGAGCACATAGTTGGTAAGAGGAAGAGCAGACAGTTTATCCAGGCTTTCTGACTCATGATGACCCAATACCCATTTAAATTTACCATGGTAGAACGAGCAATATTGTGTGTGGATATGTGTGTGTGTGTACGTATCTCTGGATATTCATATATACATCTACATGACTGTATCATATGCATACATACATATATATATATATTATTCCATATTTATGTATGTATATACTTATATCTATCCATCTATCCATTTACATTGTTAATTAATTTGATATTCAAAGGTATACTATGGGATCTGCATAATAAGTAGTATTTATGTAGTGGTTTCATATTAGTTTATGTATACATATGCATATACATGTATAGATATATGTATATGTATGTGTATATACATATATACATACACATATATATATATATATATATATATATATGTATATATATACTCAGGAGAAGAAAGTGAGGCTGGTGACCTTGCACATTCCTCCTTCACCCAAACCAAAGGCAACTGCAAGTCATGATGTCATTGTTGATGTCACGATCCTCTTTGAGAACAAAGGACAGACACAACAACAAATATATACTTTACATATTTCATAGTACTTTAACCATTATCTCATTTTAATCTCACTACCATATTTTATGGTAGATATAATGATATATCATCATCCCCTTCTTCCCAATGAGGAGGCTGGGGCTCAGTGAAGTTGAATGACTTGGTTATTCTTACAATGCCATAATGTCAGTTATAACTGAAATTTAAGTCTTCTTGATTTCAAGTCAATTACTCATTTCATTAAAGTAGAATGTAATCCCCTTGCCATATTTGATTTCTTTATTGTTGCATTCATATTCCCAAGGTCTAGTGCATGGCAGTCATATAGTAGGTGATTTTAAGTGGTTGTTGACTGATGATTAATTATGTTTCTAGCCTAGGCTGCCTCTGAATAGGCAGTTATAGCAGTTTTCTTCTCATTCTGGGGAATCATTTTTGTGTAGCACTATAAAAGTCACATGGGATTGCCTAATTTCCCCCATGTGCTCCTTAGGCACATTTCCTAGTCATAATTCTCTTTTGAGAACTTCTACAAACATAACTAGCTACAAAGTCTTGTAATCTCTAAGGATCCTTATGGCAGGTGGCCATCATTTTTGGAAAATTTTCAAAAGTCTTTTGCATTTTGCTCTCTCTCTCTCTCTCTCTCTCTCTCTCTCTCTCTGTCTCTATCTGCCTGCCTGTCTGTCTGTCTCTCTTTAAGCTAGAAACACATAAAACACAGATATGGCAGAATATGAAGATTATTGCAGATCCTAGATTTTTAAATACGAGCACCATTAAAAAATTACTATAGAATAAAAATTTTCTGGATGTTCAGAGAGAAGATTATTGTTATTAATTACAAAATGATAGAAGAATTATATATACTTTTAGACTAAAATATGGACTCTAATCTTTCAAGGCTAGCCACAAGTACAGGATATGATCTTGACTGGTTGTAAATATATTTAGATTTACCACTGCCTCTCAGAGATGCCCATTCCATTGCGTAAGATTCTTCCTAGATTCCAGGAGTTTCTCATTGCAATTACTCTTCTCCCTCCAACCCACAGACTTTAGGTAATAGTCAGATCACAACATTTTAACTTGTCTCAGACCTAATGAAATCACAGCCTGAGGGGAAAATCCTGCATGGCATGCTAAAATCACAAAGTTCTATCATAAATATGATTAACATCTTAAGGTGAAGCAAGTTCATACATGGAATATTCTTTGGATTCGAGTATACCAGTAATACACTGTATTTTATAAATAACAGATAGTTTAACTCATTTTGTGTCCTCTATGTTTCTAAATCTGTTCTAGGCACATGCAAAAGTTACAGCAAAGCTTAGTACTTAGTAGTATAGAAAGTATTTAATAAGTGCTGTATTTCTCTCTGTCACTCTATGTCTTTGTCTCTGTCAAGAAAAAAATCAATTTTGTTAATGTAAAAAGAATGTATCTACATATATATGTAATTAAATATAAACTCCA
Organism: Potorous gilbertii; assembly: GCA_028658325.1. Lineage (NCBI taxonomy): Eukaryota > Metazoa > Chordata > Mammalia > Diprotodontia > Potoroidae > Potorous > Potorous gilbertii. The sequence continues at coordinate 415,396,478 of CM053771.1, forward strand.
TAGGCATATATTCCAATAAGTATTTCCTGTGAAATTCTATATTTGTATTAGTTATTTTACAAAGGTAATAGTTAAAAGATGAAATAATAAAAGCAATGTATATTGAGCGTTTTACAAATACAAAGAATGAAGCAGTCCTTATTCACAAGAAATTGACATTTTAATTGAAAATATAGCAAGCACATACACACATAGCATAAGCACAAAGTTAACACATGTAATTGATACAAAGTTATTAAATATGAGGCGATTTATGAGAAAGCGTACTAGCAATTGGAGAAAATCAGAAATGGCATCATGGAGATGGTACTTAATGTGCTTCTTAAAGTAATCTTTAAAGGAGAGACTCCATTCAACACAAGTAAGGTAATCAGAGTAAAGGAACAGATATGAAATATGTTGTGCATGACGAACAGAGAGAAGGCCAGTTTGGTTCAACCCCACAAAGGAAGGAGAAGAAATAGGCAATTTTCGATGAAATTAAAAAAGATAGGTGGTTTCAGGTTATATATGTCCTTTAATACAAAAAAAAAAGGAAATTTTATTTTCTCTTAGAGGTGGTAGGTGATAAGACACTGGTCATATTGAATAGGAAGTCACTTGGCATTCAGATTTTCATTTAAGGACAAGCATTTTGGAAGAAATGTATAGGAAACAATGGAGTAGGAAGAAACGAGATAAAAGGACAAAATGAAAAGGAATAAAGACCTGAACTGAGGTAGAAATTATGTGAATTGAGAGATTTCTGATTAAAGAGAAGTTGAGATAAAAAATAGTAATATTTTGCAACTTTTTCTTTAAGTAAAGATGAGTGAGGACTTGAGGATAGTGGCAAGTTGTGATGGGTGGGTAGGCCTTCAAAGAAAAATATAATGAATGAAATTTTGGAAGTATTTGATTTGTTTCTGGAACATATGGTTGAAATGCCCAATGGTTAGTTAGTGGCATATGACTGAAGATCAGGGAAATGATGGCCTGTATATATGTGTGTGCACATAATACATATATATATGTACATGTAGGTATGTGAATATGCATACATATAGTACAGATGGATATGAATATACATAGGCATGCACATATATCTATGGATTCATAGATGCAGGTATTGATATAGAGATTAAATAAATGGAGAGACAGATGGTATAAATATGTACATACCTAGATATCTGTAAGACATTTTCATAGATGATTGAAAAAGTAATGGGAGATGATGAAGTCACCATGCTGTATAAATATGTTCTATTATTATGAAATCAACTTGAAATGTTGTGGTGGTCATTTTAAGGAGCTAATAAGTATACTAGCCAAAAAAGGTATAGTACTTTGAGATCTATGATGTGCATAGTATACAGAAATCATAGTTCTAGAACTGGAAGGAAACTAAGAAGTCAGTAAGTCTAACACTCTCATTTTATAGATGAGGAAACTGAAAAAATTCTATCTTAAACTTTCTGACTCTAAGTCCTAGCTGTTCTACCTTCTACCATTTCCTTTATTATTTACAGAAAACTTGGGAGAAATATTCATTCTCAAAGACAGTGAAACTAAGATTTAGACATCACAGATTTCTGGATGAGATTTGTTGCTACTTGCGTCCAGGGAAAGGATTTAAACAAGGCTACTTTTCTTACCTTCAAATCCAAAAGTTGCCTTTGTGCCATGCTACCTAACACTTTTTTTAATAAACAAAATATGTCAACCCAGAAGTCCTTGACAGGTTTCAGCTATATAAATTTATCCATTTTACAATTCTTTGGTACCCTGATTCCATGTTTACCTGTAGTAATTTCAGTATTTATCTTTTTAAGAATTTGTAGAAAAGACAGACTCAGTTTGAAGGTCATAAAAATTAAGAAGAAATTGAGTTACTATGAACTGCAACTCAGTCTGTCAAGCTACATAGTTTGGAAACAGCTTGTATATAATGCTGCTTCTGTATTTCTCATTGGTCTAGAAAGTGGCCCAAGAGAACTTACAGAGATGACACTGGGGCAATAAGGGCAGTGGAGGGTTTCCTGTAAATTCCCAGAGTTTAGAATCTATACACCCTAAGTTGTTACACAGATGAATACCAATTTAGAGTCTACAGCCCAATGACAATTGCTAATTTTACCTAGGATATCCATTGAATGCCAATGAAGTTTAGTATCCCCAGAAGTGATTCTCCATGGATTATCTTACTGTATTTCTTTGTCAAAGCACTTGAGTAGCTCTATGAACTGTTGCAGAATTTGAAGGAGCTTGATGTCCAGGGGAAAAAAAAACTGTTATATTCTCAATCACCACTACTTAACTGAATAGCCTTATATAGCTAATGAGTCTTTATTTTGTGCCAAGATTATGTGAGTTTTGGTAGACACAAAGCCATGGTACATTTTTGATATTCATCAGGAGCTGATCATTTTTGATACAGAGAGATATCATATAAGTACAAGAAATCAGAATCAAATTCCAAGGTAGGATACAATTGAATGGCAAATAAGTGATATAAATGAAATGCAATATAAAAGTTCAAAAGAGGTAGAGATCCCCATGGGATGACCCTATTAGGAAAGTCATCATGGAAGTGGCAGGACTGAAATGGGTCTTTGAATGATAAATAGAATTTAGGTTAATGAGAGTTCAGGATATTCTGAAAAGGCACAGATGTAAGAATACTCATACATTTGAAAAGGGTAAGGTGGTCAGATCAGTCCATGTGGGATGTAAGATCTGCTTTGGAAACTAGTGGGAGAAACCTTTTAAAATATAGATTTGAGCCATATAATGGAGGGGTTTGAATACTCAGATAAAGAATCTGAACTATGCCTACCAGGAAATGTTGAGAAGCTGAAGAATTTTTTGTAAGAAAATGTCATGGTGACAATAAGACTAGAAATTTAGTACCTGTCAGCATATCTCTAAAGAGTCAAAGTATCAAGCTTAATAATATTACATCTTTGACTTTTTAACTTGTGAGAATTGTTTTTGCCACACAAGAAATATTTATTATTATTATATGGCAAAAACAACAATGACAACTAATATTCATAGTGTTTTAGGTGTGTAAAACTCTTTATAAATATTAACTCATTGATCCTTTCATTTTTCACATGAGGAAACTGAGGCAGATGCAAGTTAAGTTGAATCATGTAACTAGTTAGTGTCTGAGGTCGGATTTGAACTCAAGTCTCCCTCACCATAGGACTATAACTCTATTTAGTCCTAGTTGTCAGTGCAGTTCCCCAACCCCAAAGCCTAACTTCACTACTGATAAGCATGGGAAATTTGACTTCTTCTCTTTTGTGTTTTTCCTTTTTTTTCAACCTTGGCTCATGACCTTCTTAGACATCACAGGTGTTCATCATATTTGTGATGTACTTCTTATAGATAGCAGCTTGGTTTTGAAACTTTTGCAGCTCAAAACTCCTGAACACAAGTGATCCACCACCCTCAACCTCTCCTGTGGCAGGCATCACAGATATGTAGTACTACACCAGTCTTGACCCAACTTCAATAGTTAATTCTCTGAAGGCTTCTCTTATAGGAAGACATTTTGCCTCTTCCGTTAATATTTTTTAAAATATTTTTTCACTCATTTTGCACTTAGAATTTTTTCCTAGAAATTTTATTTATCTTTGAAAAGTCATTTTCAAGATTAGATTACAAAATCCTTTGGATAGAATTAAAGAACTTGGGTGAGTTACATTATCTGTAAGCCTCAACTTATTATTCTTTATTAATTAGTGACTTAGTGGTAAATGATGAAAGCAAGTCCCAGATATTTGCTTAAGCATTTAAAAAGATACCTTAAATATTGTAAATTCTTAACAAATTTTTTTTTGTTGACTGATTTGAATGCAGGTTCTGTATATGTTGTTTTTAAGCTACTATGAGGATTGGTTTAACAATTTTTCACCTATACAGGGCTGTTCACTTTTAATAAATGTTTGTCCAATGAGTAAATTATTGAATGGATAAAGAACTCAAAAATTCAAGAATAACTTAAAGCTTAGATGCCCTCTAGGAGTAACTTGGTTGTTGAAATTAAACAAGAAGAGATGGGAGGGAAGCGGAAAATGTCTGATTTTGGAAAAAATATGAAAAATTAAGAATGAAGAATTGAATAATAAATTCTAAGATTTCTTTCTTCTGTTGAGAGATACAGTATAAACCCAAGCTATTTACATTATTATTTTTCTTAATAAGATGTTTAATTATAGAGGACTGTATAGTAAACAGCATTTTACATTTGGGGAATATATGTAATTTTGACATGATATGCAGAATTTTGTTTTTATTCCTTTTGTTAAATTAATGATTTGGAAAAAATTTTAAAAAAAGAATTAACTGTCTTATTATATAAAACTAAACACATTAAATAAGTTTAAATATATGTCTTTTGATATGTACACGTGTGTGTGTATATATATATATATATATACATATATATATATATATATATATATGGACACGTATATAAGCATGTATAAGTTTGATGGCCTAAAAAATCCCTGGCTTAAGAATAGGAACTTTACCTTTGCTATGATTTCATTGATTAAGGGAATTCTTGTTTGAGAAAATTCTTTTTACTGATTCAGATTGGTAGCCTCTCTGAAATTTATAACTGGCCCTATAGATAAAGATATTAGAAATCTAGAACCCTTCTGGTCAGCCAATGCTAATTAAAAGGGAATGACATAGCCTTAGGTTGATCCTTATGGGCTCTGCACTGTATATGGGCTACTATAATAACCTTAGGTGCCTGCAGACAAAGCTCTGAGTGTAGAAAAACCATGTTAGTATATGCCTTAGAAGGCTTTAGAGGTTAGACTTAGTTATGGGATAGATATATGACATTTATTTTTTTTAATTACTTTATTTTAAAGGGCAACTTAGTGGTACAGTGGATAGATATGCTTAGATAGATAGATGCTTAGAATCAGGAAGATTCATCTTCATTAGTTCAAATCTGGCTTCAGATACTTACTACTTGTGTGACCCTGGGCAGGTCACTGAACCTTGTTTGCCCCATTTCCTTATCTGCAAACTGAGTTGGAGAAGGAAATGGCAAACCACTCCAGTGTCTCTAGCAAGAAAACTCTAAATGGGGTCACAGAGAATCAATACTACTAAAGAATTACTTAACAGTAAATTTATTTTAAAATTCATTTTTTAAAAATTGAGTTTCAGATTGTCTCCATTCTTTCAACACCTCTCCCATGATTGAAAAGTAAAGTGATATCATATCAATTATACATGTGAAGTCATGAAAAATTTCCCTATTAGTCATATTACCAAAAAATTAAGAAAATTAAAATGAAAAAACTATGCTTGAATCTTCACTCAGATTTCATCTCTTCACCTCTCTCTGGAATTAGGTAGAACATTTTTTTTCATCATGAGTCATTTATATATTTTATATATCAATAATAAATTAGGAATGGCTCATTATATGAAAGCTTATCATAAACAAGGTAATTTTTCATTTGCTTACTTTTCCAATGAAAGTCTTCCATCTCCTAGGACATTGAAATATTATAATCTCTGTTAGTGGACAGAGAATCCATAGACTGAAAGCATGGATTTTTAAAAAAACATTAAGGTTACGATTTTTAAAAGAACTGATGGTGGAGAAATAGGGAACTACATTTTACCAGCACACTTCCATATGTATATCCTCTCTGGAACCATGAACAATTACTTGAGGAGAAACTATCTTTCTAATTCTTTGGATCTTTTATCCCTTATTTCAATATTTGACATCATAGACTAGAGACCTCTTCACCATTAACAACTGAAATTTGACTTCCTATATTCCTATAATTAGGATAGTACTTCATTGAGACTTGACTCTTTTGGTTAACTGGAATCTGTCATTTCAAACCCTGTTAGCCCGAGTTTTCATTCCTCTCTTACCCCAACACTCCTTATACATAAATATAAAATCAAATATACCTCAACTTATTGATTTAACTTGAGTAGTTTGATATTTTTGTAAACAGCTTTGTGAATAAGTAAAGAAATAAATCACTTTCCCTTGAATATGTCCCATTCCTTTTTTTTTCTACTTTTAGTATACTTTTGAATTTCAACCAGTGATGATGCTTCCCCATTACTACTTGTAGCCTATCTGATAGTTACATAAGTTTAGGGCCACTGTAAGGAGAGGAGGAATTGGTGTTCAGGCTGAAAATTTTGCATCCTGGCTCCTAAATCCCAATTTCAATTTTCACTTAAAATTTCTAATAAAAAGTGAAATTTTTAAATAGATTGAAATTCAATTTGATAAAATAATTGCCTCTTGAGCATAAATGTCTGAGTCATTTTCCTAATTTCCCCTATGAAAGACAAACTCCAAATATGTGGAAGCTATTTCCATAATTCCTGTATGAGCCAAGCTGTAAGTGATTAAGTTTCTTTGGTTAGCATCTGATACTAGCAGGAGATTCCCTCTGAGTGACATCTTTATGTTCTGGCAGATCATTTTCAATTCTAAGAAGATACTTTCTACATACTTCTGTATAAGATTTCTATATACTTAGAAGGGCCATTTTGGCCCTTCTAACCATTCAAACCATTATTGGACTGTAGTCCGATGGACTTTTTCATTTGGGGTCTTCCTAGAATAGGAAAACCCAGATATTCACAATCTGGTTGTTTAGGAATGGTTAGTTCATAAAACAAACAAACAAAAAATCAAATGAACATCAAGTGATCATTCATTTGATCATTCATTTGAACAGTTGCATAACTAGAGCAGGTAATTTTTCAAAACAAAATCCACTAATTGCTTTACTGACTCAATTGATTATTAATGTAGGTACGCTGGATTTGCCAATATTAAAATAAGCAGTTTAAGAAGTTGCAATACAGCCACTTTCTTAACTACTGGAAAGATAACAGACTCCTACCATTCCAATTTCTCTAATAATTTGGTTGAAGTTATAACTGGCCAGTATATAAAGGGCCCTTCTGCCACCATGACTATAGTCCTGAAACTGATGGTGACTAAGAAAATCTCTGAAACCACTTCTTTTCAGGTCAGTAAATGGGAATTAAGCAATGCTAGGAAGATCAAAATATTTCTCCCAGTTCTATTCTTTCTTCAGAACACAAAAGGAGTGAGGGTTTTTTTCTAAATAGAGTTTATTAATATATAAAGAAAGCTGGCACTAAGTGATACAAAGAATTATTCTAACTTTCAATAGCAGAGGTTTTCTTTAAATTAAATCTTCTCTAAGTTCATCAACCTTAGAACAGACATTTCTCTATGAGAAATGGGGACTGTAGACCAACTTCTTTCCCATTTTAAAATATTTCATGTCACCTAATTGTAATATTTCTGCACTAAATGACTGCACTGTTGCATCACTGTCTTGCCAGTGATTCTGATTTGTAAATGGTCATGATTATAGAGGAAAAATCACATGAAATTCAATTTGCTGAAAAAAAAATGAGTGCCTATCTGGTGTTGGAAATAGATATTTTGCCTTAGTAAAATCCATCTAATTTCTGAGAAACATCACTAGAAGTTTGGATACCAGGTGATTTGTGATTTCTGTTTTGTTTTGCTCCAATAGATCAAGAAGGTAGTCTACTTATGTTGCAGTATTTTGCTGTGATTAGAGTACCCAAGACAGTGTTTGAACAAGTATTTGTTGAACACCCATTGCTTAGACTTAGAAATAAAGTTTATATAAGACATCTTTCTCTTCAAGTTTTGCCAGTAGTAGCAAGTTAATGGATGTTGTTGAACTTAATAATTTTGAAGGCATTCTCATTTTGTGACCAGGTTAAATATTGTCTATATTTTAATTTAATAACCTTGCAAGCTCATAACTGCTATCAGTTTTCATGCTGACCAGTGAATCTACAACAATAGTAAGTTAAAACTATGTCTTCCTTATTGATAAGTACAATCACATTTAAATGTTCAAATAATCTGTGATTTCCTTGATTTATATATTCTCTCAAATTATGCAGCTCTCATATCATTCATGCTTTCCCCACCTTTAAAACTCTTTTACAGATACCCCCATGTTTTTAACATGAACCATCTATTCACAGGACTGAGTCTAATGTGGTTTGGGGTGGTAAGGACTCCAACAACACAGTTTGAGGTTGCTGGTAACCCTGAAATATAAAGATACAGGGCAAGTCTGCATGGAAAGAATTCAAGCATTCAAACCTTCTTTCACTCAAAGTAGCATGGCTTATTGTAATACTAATAGAGCTGGTGAGATTCCTGGTGAATTTGCACCTTGATGAGGCTGAGATTGACACTGATACACAAAAAAAGAAAGTGAGAAAATCCGGATGGGATTAAGGATTGATAATTTATCTGGAGTGGGCCAGGGGCAACAGTGAAAGGAATTAAGTGGTCTGGAGTGGTTCAAGAAGACTATGAAAAGGCTGTTGAGTATCTTCTGGATCAAATGCCTAGGGAGAAATTCCTGTGATATAGGCTGCTGAAATATGTGGGAAAATTCAAGGGTGGGGCTGCTCTCAAACACATGGTCTTTTTCTTTCAGGGATCCAGGTCCCATCACCCCACCAGACCTTCCTTAATTTATTTTGAATTTTTGAGGAAACCAATAGGGCATACAGCTAATTATACAGCCCTTATTTTATCACGTGACTTTTTTCTTGGTTTTTATGCTTATACCTTTCTCTAATAGTATCTTTCATTTTAGTTCCTCTTCATCAGTCCTTGTTTATACTTAGCTGCAGTCTGCTTCCATCTACCATACATCTCTCTATTGCCCTCTATGTACATGTATTTTTATTCTCCAGAAGACCTTATATCCCTTGACTTTCAAGTCATACAACAAAAAATTAGAAGAGTATTATAATTAAAAAAAAAAGTCTGCCATATAACCATAGCACTCATGCAAAATTGGTCTTCACCTTAAATTCAATATACTTCCTAGTTTCCTGGAGCTGAACAACACCCAAAGCTTGATTCAAAGACAGTTTCTATAGTGCTTGCAGAAAAATCATATAACACAGGTGCCAGCAAATCATTTTTCATTTAAATGATTGTACAATTATACCAGAGAAAGACAATTATGCAGAAAGTATCTAATGGCATACAGCAGCATGTTTTAGGGAAGTTTACTACCCTGGTATTGTCATTCATGTTTTTTCAGTGGAATTTAAGAGCAATAAAGAAAAGTAAAGTGTTGTCATACAGTACTTAGAACTGATACAAACAGGCAAGTGCTTGACAAACAATTAATGAGTGAAACCATTTCCCTATTAATACAAATATATTCCATTTGCATTTTGAAGGGTGATGTTAAAAGTATGATTCAATTGAAACTCCAAAGGCTGCTAGGCACCTTTCTGAATCCTGGGACTTTGTAAGAGCTCTGAGGGCTATGGCCTTGCATTTTTCAGAAACTTAAGAAATACAACCTGGGATCTCATACCTATAAAATTTTATCTTCAAAATGATCTTACCAAACTGTGTTTTTGTTTGGAGGGGGAGGTGTTAGAGTAAGTATTTTTTTTTAAAGAAAAGGAAAACCACTAGGGATGCAACTTTACGCTAGCTTTGGAAATTACTATGTTTCTTTAAAAAAGAATGATTATAATCTCGAATGTTACGCATTAATTTGTTATAAATTAGATACAAGGAGTATTTTAAATGTGTCAGCATACATATATATATATATATATGTATATATTTGTATATGTGTGTGTATAATTATTCTGAACAAGATTATAAATCAAATCTATTTCCCACAATAATACTACATTTAATATTCCCTACTAAAGTATTAGAAGTAGCGTGGCTGAATGCCTAAGGGAGAAAAATTGGAATTAATGCTCAGTTTTTATCAAATAGGATATGTGTGTTTGTGAAAGCTAGTTAAACCCTCTGTATTTCTGTTCCCTCATCTGTAAAATGACGGTGAAATAGAATACTTCTACTATCACAGCATAATTATTACCTGCATAAATATTCAAGGAGCCTTGTGCCGCTGACCTTTTCTCCAACTAATGTGTTGATATCAACAAGTACTTTTAAATAAAATATCTATTTCAGTAAGAATTAAGAAAATTTCACTTTAAGGGAACATGTTCACACAATGGTTGCCAAATTCAGTCTGTAAAACTGCTTAAAAATGAATTCCTCAGCAGAAATGTTGCTAAAATTGGAAAAGTGGAATTCAGTATGAATGAATGAATGAAAAGAAATGTATTAAGTGCCCACAACATGCCACACATTGAGCTAAGTACAGAAGATACAAATCTAAAAGGAAAGTCAGTCCCTAGCAACTAGGTGGTACAGTGGACCTGGATTCAGGAAGACTTGAGTTCAATTTCAGATCATGGTCATGGTCAGTGACTATGGCCTCTGTTTGGGATAATATTCACCACTATAAAATGGACATAATGGTAGCTGGCACGTTGTAAACATTATGGAAATTTCATTCCTTTGTCTTGCCCTCAAGATGCTTATCTTCCGGTAAATAAAACAATAGAGACAGGGAAGTGGTAGCTACACAGGAGCACTTTAGTATGGTTGATGAGTGGGGCCACAGGGCTGATTAATACACCTCATAGGAGAACAATTACAGAGGAAATTTAATCATGATTTAAAATTCCAATGAATAAGGGTAAGAGGCAGTTAGAAGTTAATGAAGCGAGGCATTGGACAGATTTTTCTGAACTATTGGCAAAGAGAGGTAATTTTTAAAATTAATTTTTAGCTTTGAACATTCACTTCAATAAGTTTTAAATTTTCTCTTCTTCTCTCCCCTGCCCCTTCCCAAGACAGTGTGCAATCTAATATAGGCTCTACACCAACATTGTTATTAAACATATTTTCACACCAGTAACATTGTATCAAAAAATTAGAACAAATAGCAGGAAACATTAGAAAGAAAAAAAAACAAACAAAAAAGAAGAGTGAGAGGAAGTAGTCTGCTTCAACCTGCCTTTATACTCTATATTTTTTCCTCTGGATTTGGATGGCATTTTCCATCTCTTGGAGTTGTCCTAAATCCTTTCATTGCTGATAAGAACTAAGTCTACCAAAGCCAGTCATCATACAATGTGGCTATTATTGTGTGCATTGTTCTCCAGATTCTACTCAATTCACTCACCATCAGTTAGTTCATATAAGTCTTTCTAGGTTTTTATGAAATCTACTTGTTCACCATTTCTTATAGCACAACAGTATTCCATTACATTTATATACCACAACCAATTCAGTCATTCACCAATTGATGATATCCACTCAATTTCCAGTTGTTGGCCATCACAAAAAGAACTGCTATGAATTTTTTGCATATGTGGGTTCTTTTCCCATTTGTAGAATTTCTTTAGCATAGAGCCCTAGAAGTGATAATGCTAGGTCAAAGGGTATGCACATTTTCATAGCCCTTTGAGTATAGTTCCAAGCATGGTATAAGTGTTTCAACTTCCTATATCTTCTCCAACATTTACCATTTTCTGTTTGTCATGTTAGAAAGGTGTGATGAAGGTGAAAGGTGTGATGTGGTACTTAAGAATTGTTTTGACTTGCATTTCTCCAATTAACAATGACATAGAACAGTTTTTCATAGACTTATTGATAGCTTTAATTTCTTCATCTGAAAACTACCTGTTCATATACTTTTGACCATTTATTGCAGAATGACTTGTATTCTTAAATATTTGACTCAATTCTCTATATATTTTAGAAAAGGGGGCATTATCAGAGGCACTGTTTGTAAAAATTCTTTGCCAATTGTCTACTTCTCTCCTAATCATGGTTACATTGGCTTTGTTAGTGCCAGAGAGGTAATTCTTATAATGGGGATAAATATGCTAATTCAGAATTGACATCTCTAAGTGGAAATAAGTGCAATAATTTTGGATTAACGACTATATTTTGTGGCAAGCATCCATTCTGTAACTAATTAATTGTTCTGCAAACTATATTTTTGTGGTAAAAATCTACTGATGTCATGCACTTCCCAAATTATAGAACAAACAAGCAACCTAGTAGTAATATATATATATATATATATATATGTCCTTTGATAAATATTTAATGACATGTTTATGTGTATGGTTTTGTGTGTATGTGTGTGTGTGTGTGTGTGTGTGTGTGTGCCTGTCTGTTCCCTGGATCTGGTAAACCGATGAATTTTTTCTAATGGCAATTAGGAAACCAAAGATTTGACAGTTTGCTTTCATAAGACTAGGTAAGGGGGACAGAGCCAAGATGAAGTAGTAGAAGCAGAGACCTTCTACAGCTCTCTCCCCAAACCCCTCAGAAAACATGCAAAATAGCTCTCAACAAATTCTAGATCAACAGAAGCCACACAATGATGGAGTGAAACAAACTTCGAGCCCAAAGCAATCTGGAAGGTCAACAGGAAGGGATTATTGCAAAGATCTGGGAGTGGAATGTAGTTCTAGGTGGGCTGCACCAACATGGATGGAGCTGGAGCAAGCCTTGGGGGAACAGATTCAGTGGGGGCTGTTGCAGTTTCCAGATTTCTCAATCCACAAATGTCAAAGACAGCTTCACAGGTAAGTGGATAAAAGGGGAGTATGGTTTTCCTTGATAATTTTTGAAAGATGCTGTGTAGGTTCTTTTTATTTTATCATGGTTTAAGGTAGTCCAATAATTCTTCAATTATCTCTCCTGTATCAATTTCCTGATCAGTTGTTTTTAAAATTAAGTAAACTATATTCCAAAATAATAGCTTTTTTTTGTATCGCTAATAATTTGATTTTGTATGTTTGACATCATTATTCTGAGACAGGATCCATAGTATTCAGCAGACTTCCAAAGGTGACAATAGCACAAAATAATAATAGTATAAAAGAAATGGAAATAGGCACAAGATCCAGCAAATTAGATGCCAGGTGCATGATATCAATAGCAAGAATAACTTCAATAACTAAAGTCCAAATCTTCTTCAGACTCAAACATGGAAGCAGAAGTCAAATTGGAAGCAGTATGGCTGAGCCAGGATGAAGAGAAATAGGGTGAAGAAACCAGGCTGACAGATATTCAAGTTCACATTTACTACAATAGGAAGCATCTATAACAAAAGTATGAGTTCAACAGTTACAATTTTTTCTCATATTTCTTTGTGTGTGTGTGTATGTCTGTGTGTAGTTTATAAAGGCATAATGAAATTGAAAATAGAAGGCTTAACTAAGATATTGCCTGGCATTTGTACATGACAAGAACAAACTGTATTTCCCATATTCCCAAGAAGCTGCCTTCTGACATTCCTTTTTATCACTTTCAGGACAAAAGTTCTATTAATATTTTATTCATACTTTATGAAATGTATGAATAGTTTTCAGTAGGTCCAGAAATAAATATGTTAATGTATAGACAAGTTGCTTGTGGACACAGAAGTCTTCATTATTTAATTTTTATGAAAATATTTATTTTGGAGGAAAAAAATATCCTCACAATGCTATTGAACATATTTATATAATGCAATAAAACACATGATTTTTAGGAAGCCATTTCAAAATAAAATTTCTAGATCCTGTTTTCACCATGGATATTTTCTTGAGAAATCATTTCAATGTTGAATACTTAACCAACTAATTCATTAATGAGTCAAAAAAATCCAATGTTCTTGAGGTCTTCTCAATAGATGGTCATTCTAAATCAAAAACATAACGGTCCCACAATTGCTCCAATTTCCTATGGAGATTATTAATAATATAAAATGCAAATCACACATGAGCAATATTTTTTTTTGCTTTCTCTTGGCAGAGTAGGTATAATCTTTTTTTTTTGATTTAAGGTAGAACCACAATTAGGAAAAATTGACTTGAACTTTGCCCAAAAGTGCTTACAGTACTTGTCCTAAATTATTACATAGAAAAATCAAAATAAAAAACTTACCCTTAAAACCTAGTTGGCATAAATAATTGTTTAATAAACTTAACCCAGATGGCTGGCTTCATTCAGACCCCAGCAACACCCTCTTCACCCCACGAGATAGCTCCCAGACCTCCTTCAGAGCAGAAAGACTCTTCCTAATATGACATTATCCTGGGTTCTCTTTCAACACTGAGACTTGTACCCCATTGTGGAAGTTTCTTCATAATACCAGGTGGCAAAATAAAAAATGATTGTCATTTGCACCAATAATAAGAGGTATTATTGATGTCTTCAAGCAAGTGTTGGCATAATCTTCCATAGAAAAATATTGCAAGCAGGTGAAAATTGTTATGAACCTTTTGATACAGGATCATGTATTATTCATCATTAAGGAGAAAAAGATGGAGAAAGATGACAATTTTTTGAATGAATCATGTACCTCTGTTTTTATTAAAAACTTCACTTTCTAACAATAGAATTTTTTAATAACTAACTTTATTTCCCCCACTCCCTCAGGTATTGGACAAAGAGGCAAGTGCTAATTTGTATGTCTTTTTGAAACAAGTCAAACTGAAATGACATTTCATGGCATAATCCTGACGTGGATCCTATCGGTGGAATTTCCAAGTGTCATTGCCACTAAATGGTGAAAATTAGCATAAATAATTACTTTAAGGGTATTTTAAAGTCTTTGAAATAATCTGTTCCTCCTTTTATTGCTACCAATGCTTATACATGAACCAAACATTTATTAAAGGCTACTCTTTTCCTAATATTATTTTGGTAACAAAGAGTAAATGGTCCTTGCCTTGCAGACGTTTTCAGTATGATTGGGAAAAAAAAACAAAACAAAAAACAAAACAAAACAAAACAAAAAACGATTGGGAATAGAAGGGGGAATAATAAAAGATCTCATTTTGTTAAAGTCAAAATGAGTGTGATAGTGTTACAACAAATTTTTCAGCTTTTCTGCTATTTAGGTATGTTTTTCAGCCCTCTGGTTCCTTCTGATGCATTTTCATGGTGCAGAGGTGCCTTGGTAAAAACACTGAAAGGTTTTTGCAGTCTTTATCAAATTCAAAAGCTTTAAAGATTGGGTTCATTCAAATGGTCATTTATTTAAAGCTAGAAAGAAACTTAGAAGTGACTCAAAACTAGTATCCCTTCATGCTTTGGTCCAGTCTGAAGAGCATAGTTTAGGAGAAGAAGCATTGAAAGTGGCACAAAGGCTTAATTAAGCATTTGATTTGAACTCAGAAAGATCCAAATTCAGATACTGCCTTAGACTTTACTAGCAATATGACACTGAGTAAGTCACTTAAACTCTCTATTTCTCATTTTCTTCATGGTTAAAATTGGAATGATAATAGCACCAACCACATAGGGTCATAAGAATTCAATGAAATTTTATATGTATACACACACACACACACACACACACACACACACACACACATACACACATAGAGACAATGAGGTTTTCAGACTTTTAGGTGTAGATAAATCTATCTATCTTTCAATTTATCATTATGTAGGTAGCTATATAGAAAGAGAAATATCTCTGTCTCCACAAATATGGGTATAAATACATGTGCACATATATGTACATATGTGTATAAACACCTTGCCTCTTATTTGATCCTGGAAACAATTCACAGGTATATATACAATGTTCATATGGACATACATGTCTCTGCATATATACATACAAACACACACCTCATAGACATGCCAGTATTAATGTTAGGGCTTTTCTTTGACAATTGATAATATTTAACCTGTGATGAAAGTATTTCCTGGAAAATAAAGTATGTGGTGTTGTACAGTCTTTCCCAAAAATAAGTTTAAAGCTGCACTAAGACTTTTGGGAAACCCAGTATCATGTCTGCTACACAAACATATGTCCCATACTGATAAAATTTCTATTCATTTTTCAGTTTAAAGAGATATTTTTCTAGCTAATATTCTAGAAAAAAAATGAAACCTGATTCTTAACTCTTTTGTTTGGTTTCATTTTTAATAGGGAGGAAAAAAGTGAAACAATTAATTGGTTATGCCTCCTGTCACACACTGGTAGGGACAGTTTCTGGATTTGTAAACAATGAAAAGTCAATAATGACGAATTTTCCCATTATCTCTCACTTCTACATAGCTACATCTCAGCCTTGTCCATGTCATAACAACACAATTGGACATAGTGGAAAGATTCAGTCTGGTTAATTTATCACAGTTCATTTATGAAACTGTTCATAGACATCACCTCCAAACACTAAACCACTGTTTCAAGGGCTATGTTATTAATAAATGGGAAATCAGACTAATCCAATCTTGACATCCCATGTAGCAATGTTATGCATGACCAGATAAAATTATTAGGAGGCATTCTATGCAACTGACATTTGAGTTATTTCTGAAACTAAAAAATCTTCAAAAGCTGAAATTTTTAAAGGATATCTTTAATGCATTTTGTTGCATTATTTAAAGATTGGTTTTCTTGTTAACTTTTGACTATTGTGACATAAATTGATTCTTATTATTTGCATAGGATAAACAGACATTGACCACAGAAAAGAAAACACATCCACTGAATCCCAGCTCCATTTGAGTATTTTTTTAATGAATGAAGCACCACAGTTTTATTTGCAGGTAAATATCAATTTCCTTTTAGAAGTATTGATAATTGTTACTGTTGCTTCATTAAAAGACCCATGTGGCCTCTGATATTTCATCAATATAGACAATACCATGTCCTAAAATTGTCAGTGCAGTTTTAAACTTTAATTACTTCACAAGCATATCAACTTACAGAAATGTTCTTTCAGCATTTAAAAACTTTACTCCTCATTTACAGAATGTTTTATTAATTTTAATAATAAATTTCAACTTTAACAACATGAAGCCCCTGCCATTTATTGTGTGTGATTGTACAGATCAGACAATTGTACAACAGATTGTAGGGTACATCTTATCAGAAGGATGTAACAATAGAGGAAGTTCTCTTGCTTAGCCACCTTGCTCACCTGACTTATCTCCGGTAGGCTTTTTCTTAGGAGATCACTTCACAACCATAGCATCTGCATGAAAATCATATTCTCTGAAACAGCTAAAGGCTAGGATTACAAATTCAGTCCTTTCACTCATTGAGTTTCAGCTGACTAAAGCTTTTACAAAGGTAAAAATCTGACTAAAGTTAGGTATAGGAAAAGGTGGTGGTTATACTGACTATTAACAAACAGCACATTAACATTTTAATAATGTAAATAATTAACCTTTCAAATATTCTTCCATGTAAATTTGTAGCAATTATACTTTATTAAAGCTTGAAAATTTTTCCCCCCAACCATATTAGAGCTATGGTCTAATATGGTTTAACTTAATTTCCATTAAGGATATTTGAGATAAAAAAATTAAATAATAATATCTTTTCCTTTTTTAAAGCTAGTTTTATTAGTATGTCCTTTTCTGTTGCCCTATTATACCATTTTAAATTAAAACAAAGCTTCAAAAAATAAGATATGAGTAAAGATGGTAGCAGAGTAGGAAACAGAGAAGCTCACTTCTCCCTCACAATTACCAGGGGGAAAAAAAGACCTTGGAAGAGCATCAGAATAAATGCAAGATGTGATTGGGAAAGTTAAGGAAATGTCACAGTAGCTATTTGGAGGCAATGGCAGAAAACAGGTGCTCCCAAAGCAGTCAGAAGCTCTCATCCTTGTTTTAGGTCTCCACATAAATGCCCTGGGGGAACTGAGCCCTGCAAGGTGGCCCTGCCCCAACCTGAACACAAGAACTTAAGTTCACATTGAATAGCAGCTCCACCCCCGCTGAAAGCCCTGAGGCTGGGGAGCAGCATTTGAATCTCAGACCCCAAACACTATCTGGGTGGATCAGGAGCGGAGGAGGGTGTGGAAAGGAATTTCAGAAGTCAAGTTACTGGCTGGGAAAATGCCCAGAAAAGGGAAAAAAAATAAGACCATAGAAGGGTACTTTCTTTGTGAGCAGATGTTTCCTCCTTTCCTGTCTGATGAGGAAGAACAATGCTTACCATCAGGTAAAGACATAAGAGTCAAGGCCTCTGTATCCCAAACATCTGAAATCGATATTCAACGGGATCAGGCCATGAAAGACCTCAAAAAGGATTTTGAAAATCAAGTTAGACAAGTGGAGGAAAAACTGGGAAAATAAATGAGAGAGATGCAAGAAAAGCATGAAAAACGGGTCAACACCTTAATAAAGGAGACCCAAAAAAAATGCTCAAGAAAATAACACCTTGAAAAATAGGCTAACTCAACTGGCAAAGAGGTTCAAAAAGCCAATGAGGAGAAGAATGCTTTCAAAAGCAGAGTTAGCCAAGTGGAAAAAGAGGTG
>CM053771.1:415415185-415441072 GCA_028658325.1 Potorous gilbertii
GGATGAAAGAAGAGAGGGCAGATTGATGATACGGGTAATTAGAATGTTCAGTGTATTGGGGAGGGGGGAAGGGACAAATGGGGAGAATATTTTGGAACCCAAAATCTTGTGAAAATGAATGTAAAAAGTTAAAAAAATAAATTTATACATATATAAAAAAACTTTTTAAATGGAAAACTAGCTTAAATTCCATGGAGTAGGGTGGAGATTAGAATATTGTTCCTATCATAAGAAATCAGGCCTTAAGGATTGATTACCTCAGTTGTGTCAGGTCAAGAATCATTTAACATCGTTGGCATTATACTACATAAGAAACAGGAACAGAAAGCATTAACTGATCACGAAATGCAGAGAAGGGAACTCAGAAAAAGGAGGAACTTGTAATTTCATCCTTTTGAACATGTAATATCCTTCCAGCTAGCTAATAGGGACTGTAGCCAACAAATTCTACTGGAGCTCCAACCAGAAGTAAGCACACAATTATGTTACATATCTAGAACCTGGGACTTGAGTTTTGAAAACTGAGAAGAAGAACACTGTTAGACTTCACCCTAGATTAGAGCACTGCGGGTAAAGTAAGAGATTACATTTTCTTTGCCTGAGTCAAATTCCTGAAGAATAAAGGTGAATACAAGAAAAATAAAAAAAAATAATAATCAACCAAAATTATGACAGATAAAATAGGTCTGAAAATATCCCAATAAAGAGATTTTGATTTGGAATTTTTTACTTTGAAGAAAGGGAAAAGAAAATTTATGTTGGTTAGATAAATTCAAGGTGGGAATTTTTGAAGGCCTCTGCCCCTCATGAGATGAAAGATTTAAAGAGTAAAAATTCAATTAGACAATTTTGAGATAAAGAATTATGCTCAAAATCTTTTCTTTCCTTTTCCTCTCTTTTCTATTTTCTTTTTCCTTTCTTTTTTTTTGGAAAGTGCAAAATGCAATATCGGTAACATGTTAAAGAACACATGACTATAGTTCTTTTCAGTACTCCTGACTTTTTTCCTTACCCTCAGAGTGATCGCTGTAGCTGAGGTGTATGCTGGGATTTTTTTGCCTCCTTCTCCCCCTGCTCCCCTTCTCAATGCAGTTGGGAACATAAAAATCGAGATGAATGGACCATTCTTTGGAGTGTATTAGAGGAGCTAAGATAGCAGAGAAGCAGTCATGGAAAAATGTTTAATTTCTTCACCTAAGAGATTTTTATTTGGAAAATATCTGATTGAATTAAGTGGTTTATCAAATTTGATCCAAACTGAATATTTCAGGGGAGTGGAATCTTTTCATTGCGTTGTTTTGAACTGGACCTATGATATCATCAATATAGAAAGTTCCTAATGAGGAAGGTGGTCATGACTACCTTCTTTGCATCTCAGTCTTGGAGCCTTGCCTGGGATACTAAAATGAGGTAAACTCTTCCAAAGTCATACAGTTTGTTTGTGTCAGGGGCAGAATTGGAAACCATGCAATTCCAAGGCCATCTTTCTATCCATTAGGGCATACTGCAGCTCTTTCTTCTTCATATATATATATATATATATATATATACATATATATATATATTATTTATTATATATTTTTTTCTAAAATCATAACATGATTGAAAGGCTATCTAGTATAACTCTTTCATTTTTGTAGGTGAGGAAACTGAGGCTTGGAAGAAATTAAGAGGTGACCCAGAGCCACACAGCTAGGTAGTAACAAGAAAATAAACATCCAAATTTTAGTGGTGTGTTTTTTTTGCTACTCTATGGTGTTTTACGTGTAAAATGATATACTATTGTTGTTAGTAATAAAATGCCAATGATAAACATTAGAACAAATGTGGAAATATTGCTAAAGAAAGTGAATTATTTGTCCTCTTCATAGAATCCTAACCCTAAATACAGTTCTATGTATATCATGCATGTAAATCCTGTTTGATGGGGGCATAGAACCCAATGTGTGTGACTTATTAATCTTTTGCTGAAACCCTTCATGATGGAACTAAAAATCTAAATAATACAAAGGGACAAAGTATTAAGTAACTTTTTGTATTTATAGGATGATTAATTATAATGGCCAAAATCCAAAAATAATTAAGTTGAATACTAAACTGATGATAGAATTGGGAAATAAGCCAGTGTTGTACAGAGGCCTGGGTGCTTTCTGTCCTTTTGACAGGGAAAGAAAAGAAAAAAAAAGTAAGGAAACTTATTAAAAGTGGTATTTGCTTTGCCAATGTTCCACTTATCATAGTTCCCTTCAGGTCTGTTTGTAACATAAAAGAAAAGGTGAATACTTCATGCCTTGCTTCTCATTCAACCATCCTAAATATCCTTCATGAATTTGATACTTATCTCCGTAAATGTCCAGGTGTGTGAGGTTGTACTCTTTGTTTAAACAGAAGGGAGGGAAGGAATGAAAAGGGAGGAAGTGACCTGAACCTACAATTTACACGTGTACTTTTATAATGTACATGCTTATTGTCTGCAGTCAGTTTAAGGAGTAAACCTAGAGGCCTAGGTGACTGAAAGCTGCTCTGCGGCAGTTTTAATTTACAGAGCAAATAACTAAGAGATTGTTCCATATCACACAGATTTACAGGGCCTGACCTAGACAAATAAGCTCATAGGACAAGTGGATAAGGTTCAAAGGATAAGGCATCATTCGAACATTCACCAACAGATACAACAGAAAAACAGCCTGGTTACAATATGGGAAAATTTTTTTTCCTGTTCTGACAGATTAAAGAGAAGAGTCCCAGATTTTTTTTTCCTACAGACTTAGCACCTTTAAAACTCTAAGACCTCCTTTCTCTTCTCTCAGACTTTTGAAACAGAGAACGATATAAAGTTCCGGCATAGTATCTCCCTGACAACTAATGTATTTCCTTTTTCTACTCATCTCCATTCACCCTTGATACTTTTCTGCTGCCTTTACTTTGTTGCATTCAGTTAAAATAAAGATCATTCATTTGATCAATTATCAAATATTTATTAAGTGCTGACTGCGTACTAGAAACTGCGATCAGAAATAGGTATATGAATATAAAGAATGAAATAATTCCTTTTCACAAGGATAATTTTTCTAAAGATTTCTGTCACCTAATTAAAGCAGGTTAGGTTAAAGGTTAAAGTAGGAAGCAGAAAGGAGAGGATGCTGAGGGTGAGAAGCCAGAAAGCAAGATGGAACATATTTAGAGAAAATGAACATTGCATTGTCCTAGGGCATATTGACATGTTACCAATGTATAGTTTTACCTGCAGTAAAATGTTGCTTTTTTACAGCCAAAAATCCAATGCATAATGATAATTAGTTATTATGGTTAAAAGCAAATTATTGGTTAGTCCCTTTCACATACACTATCATGCAGGTACACTAGCCTTCCTGCTGTTCTTTGCATATTACCTTTCTCTCATCTCTGTGTTTTATATTGGCTATTGACCATGCATGCAGGGATGTTCTTCCTGCTCATGACCATCTCCTAGCTTCCTTAGCTTTCTTGAATATTCAGATCAAATCCTTCTTGATTTACTAAAAAATTAGAGTTGTGTCCAAAAATACATACTAAACTTAAATATAGAAGACTCAGTGAAATGAATGAGAGTAAAATTGTTATTTTAAAGACCCTCATTTCTGAACATCCCTTATAAAGGAAGGAGAATACATGTTCAGCAAAACTAACTAATAAATCAACCTGGATAGAAATTATATGCAATATTTGACACCCTGAATCATCCATCTCAGTAAAAAGAAGAAGAGAAATGTTTCTTCTCACATCCTCTCAAGGCCAATTTTGTTCATTATAAGAACACAATGCTCAGTTTCACCTCCCACCCCCCCCAAAATTATATTGTACTTATTTCTGCTTTACATTGGTTCATGTAAGCTTTTCTGTGCTTTTCTGATCTCTGTATGGTATAATTCCTTTATATAGTATAATGTCAACACTATATTCATATAAGCATAGTTTGATTTTCTCTTTTAGGTAGATAATTATTAACCAATTTAAGGATATGTTCTATCAAAGCAAGAAACATATTTTATCAATTAAACAATTAAACATAATTAAACAAAATTCTAAAGTGTTTGTATAAATAAAAATGTGTGGAAGTTAACACAGGAAAGAAAATCAGTCATTTTTTGGGGAAAAGTCTGCATACAACATCTTAGGAAATTATATAAATATATATATATATACATATACATATGTATTATATTGAGTCATATACCAATGGTAAATGATCAAATGAAGCCAACAAAAATTTCTCAAAAGAAAACCCCAAACTATTAATCCCCACAGGAAAACTTGCTCCAAAAGAAAAGCAAACCAAAACAACTTAGACATTTTATCTAACATCTAGAAAATGGACATAGGTGAAAAATGTAGATGAAGTTAAAATTGGACATGTTGTAGGAAGAACTGAAAGAATATAAAATTGTGACATCTGTGAATTGTTCCACCATGCTGTAAAGCAATTCAGAATTATGATAAAATGCCTAAAATACCCTTGTGATTTGACGTACATCATATAGAATTCCAATATCTACCAAAACATTCACAATAGCTTTTGTCTGTTTTCTCCCCATATATTCATTCTTTAATTGGTCTCATGTTCTGGAAAACACAAATACGATGTAAGTTTATTTTGTACTGTGTGTGAACTAAAATTGTTATTCTATTTTAGATAAGATGCACAATAAAGGCATTTTAGAGAGTTACCTCTTAAGGTTGAAGATTTACTACTTTTCTAGTTCTAATTTTCTTTCCTTACTTGCTAAGTCTCTCTTCAGTCATCATGGTAACTCTGTAGAATAACAAATAGAATAACTTTCAGTCTCCTCTCAGACTTCCACTAGTGTGCTAATAAGTGCTTAACCATGACTGTCTCCCCAAAAAGTACTCATGTACTCAAAAGTACACATTGTTAAATCTAATCTGAATTATCAACATTTTCTTCATCACTTTTTCAAATCTAGACAATCAACAAAATCAACTTCCGATTGGTAGCCTTCGCTGATTTCTGAAATGTAAAAGCTAATACAGAAAATTTAACAATATAAGCTCTCCTGAAATGGTATCAGTTAGCACCAGCATAGAATGCAGAGCCTGCACAAAAGGACCATTAAACTGTTACCCCAAGATTCCTTTGTCTCTTAAAGGAACAGTAACAGTTACCTATAATCTCTGTAGAAGAGGTTATTGAAGCTGATGTTACATCTTTCTGCAGAGCCAGAATAGATGCCTACTTACACTCACACATACTCATCAGCTGGTTATCCAGCTGCTGCTTGAAGATTTCGAGTGGAGAGGATATCTCCAGAAGCATCTTAATCCACTACGGAACCTTGCTACTCAAGATCAAATTTTACCTCTTTGCAAGTCCCACCTCTTCCTGGTTCTACCCAAAAGACCCAAGCAGAACAAGTTTAATCCCTCTTCCATGTGGCAGCCCTTTAAACATTTGAAGAAAACTATTACGTCCCCTTTAATTCTTCTCTCCTGTAGACTTCAAAACCCCAGTTCCACCAATCAGTCCTATGATTTAAATGGCTTCATCATCTGCATTTCATGTCTCTGAACCCTGTCCTGCTTATCTGCATCCTTTCTAAAATATGACATCATAATATTTTAGATGTGGCCTGAAAAGAAAAGGTACGGCTATCCTCTCCTTATTCCTTTACACTCTAACTCCTGTCCTTATATTAGGGGTTATCGTATTTATGATAATGTCATGTAAACATCCAAACCTCCCTTTCTCAGTCTTCTTAGCTTCCATGACTCACTCCTACTCCTCCAAAACAACACATAAGGATGGTCACACTTTAATCTTATGATTATTCACAAGTATTCTCTTTCTAGGATCAAAAACTCTTAAATTTCTATACTAGATCATAATATAACATTTTTCAAAAGTAATTTTATCATTTTTTAAACTTTATTTTAAATTTTGAGTTCAAAATTCTCTTCCCTCCTTGCATCCTCCTGCACTCATTGAGGAGGAAAGCGATAGGATATTAATCATACATGAAAAAACATGCAGAACATATTTGCATATTAGCCATATTTCAAACAGCAAGAAAAATAGAGTGTGAAAATTATGCTTCAGTTGGCAATGAGTTCATCAGTTCTCCTTCTGGAGGTAGGTAGCATTTTTATCATGAATCTTTTGGAATCAACTTGAATGATTGCATTGATCAGAATAGCTAAATGTCACAGCTGATCAACATCACAGCATTGCTTTACTATGCACATGATCTCCAGTTCTTCTCATTTCATTTTGCATCAGAATATAGGTCTTGCCCTGTTGGGTTTTTTTTCCTGAAAGCACCCCTCTCATCATTTCTTATAGCACCATCATATTCCACCACAATCGTTGCTTCAACTTATTCAACTGTTCCCCAATTGAAGAGCAACCCCTCAGTTTCTAATTCTTTGTTCCCACAAAAAGAGCTGTCCTAAATATTTTTGTACCTCTAGGCCCTTTGCATTTTAATTTGATTTCTTTGGAATACAGATCTAATAATGGTATTGCTGTTTCAAAGGGTATGCACAGGTTACTAGCCCTCTGTTCATAGTTCCAAAGTGTTCTCCAGAATGGTTGGACCTGTTCACTACTCCAGTAGTTACTCAGTGTACCTATAATTTTTCCTCACCCCCTCCAGAATTTTTCATTTCTGATAGGTATGAGGTGGTAGCTTAGAGTTACTTTAATTTATATTTCTCTAATCAACAGTGATTTAGAGCATTTTTTTCCAAAATAGCTATAGGTAGCTTTGCTTTTCTCTTTGGAAAAAAAAAATAAACAATAATATAGATCATATATCATTCAGGGAAAGTCTTTTATTTTTATAAATTTGATTAAGTTCTATATTCAATATATTTGAGAAATGAGGCCTTTATCAGGGAAATTTGCTGTAATTTTTTTTTAGTACTACTTCATTTTACCTATTAACATGGTGTAGTTTCCCTGAGTATCTCTTTTAATTAGGTCTATATTTGTTGTTGCTTTGTCTGAGGTCATAATTGCTATACTTACCTTTTTAATTCAAGTGCTTACCTTTTTAATTCAAGTGAAACATACTTGTTTCTGTTCCAGCTCTTTATTGTAATTCTGTGTGTCTTCCTGTTTCAAGTGTGTCTCTTGTAAACAACATATTGTTAGATTCTAGTTTCTAATCCCTTTGGCTATGTGCTTTCATTTTATGGGTGAGCTCATTCCATTTGCATCCACAGTTAGGATTACCAACTGTGTATTTCTCTCTATCCCATTTTCTTCTGTTTCTTGCTTTCTTTTCTTTTCTCTGTTCTTCCTTAATGCTAGTTTGAGTCTAACCCTGTATCCTTTAGTTCACCCTTCCTTTTGTCATCCTTTCCCCTCAAATAAAAAGTTTCCTAAGCTTTCGTAGCCTGGGAAAATGCCTCACTATGACCATTTCTTGGATCTGCTGCTTCAAAATTTGATTTGATCTTAAATTTAATTTACATTTAAATATTGCAAAGTTGTTTGATGAAAATTGTTGGGAGAGTTTAACTAAGCTGCTTCTTGTACTCCACCTTCTTGGTTCTGCTGAGAATGAGATTTCTCATATTTTAACAGGTTTCCTCCTCTTGGAGGTCTTTAAACAAAAGTAGAGTAGGCATTTGTTGGTAATTTATAGTAGGGATCCATTTTGTGTTTAGGGTTAGCCCAGATCATATTAAAATTTTTTATAACTCTCAAATTTCTTGTGAAAGATTAATATTACTTCCTTCTGGAATTGCGGTTGTATTTCACAATTTTTCATTCTCAGTGCAAAATACTACAATTTCTCAAGACCTCTCAAGCAAGCAGGTTTAACTCTTTAAACAGTGTTTTGGAGGGAGCCAACAGACTATAGTCATGATGATTTTTTCTTTCTTTTTTTATCCCTTCTCCAAAATGTGCCATTAGACCCTCCTAAATGTTTATAACTACCTCTTCTTTTAACAGTACTGTTATGCCCCTACATACTATATATCCTTACCCTAACTCTCACTCTCACTGATGATCTAGATTCCAAGAACCATGCTGAACCTACTTCTTAGGGCTTTAGGGATAGCCCCTGGTTGACTTCTTAGCTATATTCTCAAATTCCTACTGGTGTGTATTGTCTCAAGATTTTATATTGAAAAATATTTCATCATCTGATCTTAGATATGTTTTATAAACTATTATTTACTAAGGAGACACAGGAATAGTTGACACCCCCCCCCACAATAGTTTGAGACACTTTACCCCAAATGAATTGAGTCAAGAGGAAAGTGATTTCAAGCCTAATCAACACATGTGGCAAAAAAGGGTAACTCAGCACCTGGACATCCTTTTCTCCTATTTGTGGAGTGTTAAGAAATTCCCTTGAGGCATGGAAGTCTCTTTCCCAAGCTCCTGGTAGAGCCATCAGTCCAGTGTAACTATGACTCAGTGCTACAGACATTGCCACCAGCTGATCTGGGGACAACGATGAGAGAATCCATGAAAAGATGGGAAGTCCAGTATCCCCCAGATCATTCAAAATTTAATGTGATTATCAGATCAAAAGAAGTAAGGGAAGCTGAACTGCCTAAGAAGGAAGCTGAAACAACAGACTTTTCTGTGGCAGTTCTTTCTCATGTGGGTCACCTGGATCTCCATATATGCTTCAATTTCAGGAATTCCATCCTACTTTCTTGATTATTTATAAGTAATCCCTGTGGTGCAGGTCACATTTCTATGGCTTTTGTGAGTAGGATTCTTATTCAAAGTCATACTAGTTCATAGGTCTCACATATATAGTTTAAAGCCATGCATAGTCATACATAGTTCAGATTCTTTTGATTGATGCTTGATTGAGATTTATCCTCAATTAAGGTAATTGAGTTAAAATGATATTATATGATTTAAACTCTGTCCATACATTATTACACCTTAGCCTTCTTTAAGCAACTCCATGTTGCTTCTGCCAAAGTGTTATAGTCAATTTGTCACTCTGAACATGTCAAATAAATCCATATGTCCATATACATTATTTTTTGATCACTTTCCTTTGTCCAGGATATTCCTATTTCTCTTATCTCTTTTCAACCCATGAACCATATTCGTTGTTCCTCAAACGTAGAACTCCATCTTCCATTTTCATGCCTTTCTACTCATCATCTCCTTTCTAGGATGTACTCCTTCCTTATTTTCACCCATAGAACTTCTCAGATCCTTGAAGACACACCTCAGGCACACCTAATATAAAACTCTTCCTGATTAATGCTAATGGAAATACTTCCCTGCCAAACTATCTTGTATTTTTTTTTCATTTACTCTGTGTTTACCAATATATTTGTTGTTCATTTTATTCCCTTGTGCATTGTAAGTACATTACAAAGAATAAGGCTAAGAAGTGTTTATTAAGTGCCTCTATATACCAAGTAGTGTACTAACAATTTACAAATATTATATCATTTGATTCTCACAACAACTCTGGGAGACAGGAGTAATAATTATCCCCATTTTACAAATGAGAAAGCTGAGGCAGACAGAGGTTAAGTGACTTGTCCAGGGTCATACAGCTATTAAGTGTCTGAGGGTAGAATTGAACTTTACTCTTCCTGACTAACTGCTAAAGAAAGGAATTTTTCATATTTTGTCATATCTGTTAATAAATATTTATTGATTAACTGATCCTCTCCACCTATTTCAACCAGTTTTTCATTTTACTAAAATACAAGTAATTGCACATTTTTCAAGATACTTGGAATTTTTCCTTAGCATTTTCTTCATAGGTGAGGTTGTAGTGAATCTCATTATTATTCATGACTCTGCATGTAAGAAACCTGAAACTCAGAGATGAATCAAATATAATATTCAGAACTGGTTACATTGTTTTCCATATGACCTCACTAGGGCAGAGAACAAATGAAAATGCTATTACTTTCCTTATTCTGTGCTCTAGCGAATGAAGGACAAAGCTAGAATTCAAACCCAGTTCTCTTGATTCCAACTCTAGCGCTTCCTTTCCATTTCATCACTCTTCCTCACCCATTCCCTCTCACAAGTTGATTTTTCCCTCCAAGGTCTGTTGTACCCTAGAACAATGCTCTTTTTATTTTAACCACGTTTATTATTTGTATCTCTTCCAAAATACAAATAGCTCTTGAAAGCTCAAGTTGCTTTATCTTCTAGCCTTTAATCAGCTTGGATTCTTCTGTGCATCTTTCTCCCCAAGCTGTCATTCTTTGTCTAGTTCTGCCCTTGCCATGCGAGTGTGAGATTTGCTCACCAAGATCAAGATAGACACATTGTTTCTATAATTCATTCTATGCTACAACAAAGTATGACCAACCGTGTATTACATCCAATATTTAACCAGGTTGATATGGTTTCGATAGTGGAGTGAAAATATTGTGACATTGAAATGCTAATGTAAATTCAGCTTAAGAGACATTCCCATTCCTGTGCCCTCCTCTACAGCTGGTATTTATAGTACTCTCTTGTCAGAGCTCCCCAAGGAAGTTTGCTATTTCCTCCAATTTTTGCCAGGTGCACCTCATGGAGGCTACAGAGTCAATCAAAGTCTTGACAAAAGCAGATAGAAAGGAGGAAAGGGAAAGAAGAAAGGACTCTCCAAATCAAAGCGGTTATAGAGAGAACACTTGAAAAAAAAAAAGCCTAACAAATTACATGACACACATTACCCTTGAAATATCCTTGTCTCCTTGGTCCTTTGATGAGTCCACATTCTTTGAAATGCTTGCAATGACAATACCTTATTCTTTTGAGACAGTCTAGATAAAGCATATATTCACAAACTTTGTCTTGCCATAAACCTGTTAGGCATTGAAATCAAATGATGGGAGTCTTCTCTGAGAAGTTGTATAGGATTTAGTGCTGGAAGGGACCTTGTAGACCACCTTGTGCAATTAGTTGTTGAAACTAAAGCTCAGGGATGCTAGCTGACTTAGTCAAGGGAGTTAGGATGGTCATTGAGATAAATATTTCTGTTATCCACATGGCAATTTTAGGATTAAACAAAATAATATAGTTGTCTTTATGTCCAACTTTTAGGACTAACATTCCAAAAATATGTGTAGATTTGAAATGTTAATAGGCTAAGAAAGCCTCCAGAATATATTTGAATTATAGAAACATTTTGGGGAATGTCACAATTTTGAAGCTTAATTTGTCTCTAAATAATGTAAGAAAGTAACAAAAGGAGAAGAAAATATTAGGAATAGTTATTCTACCATATTGAATGAAATTATTTGGTGTGTGCCTGTGTGTGTGTATATGCAAAATCAATAATCATAAAACCTGTACATCTTCCAATGATCACTTGAGTTATATTTTTACCTAATCAGGTCATTCAGAGCCTGAGTTCATCTCAAAGAAAATGTCTGTGAGAATATTATATGAGAAGACAGGGTGTGTGTGAGGAGAGTCTATTTTCTTAAGTAAATAGCTGTCAGACTTCGGGCTGACTGGGTCATTAAACCATGCATATTTTATTTCCCCCATGAATTTCATTCCTAAAATTCTTTGATCAAAAATTAGGTAATTAACTTAATTCCAATATTGTGCCACAGTAAAGATTTTCTTATTTTCATTGTTTACTGAAACAATATTCACCTTGCACCTGACTAAACAGGCTTCTTTGATAATCTAACCAGTTAAATTTTCTTTTGAAGGCTATTACTTAAACATTCAGACACGTTGATGATCTGAGGTTCTGCTCTCTCTTCCTGACAGATAATTGAAGCTTTGAACTTCCCAAAGGTTAACCAACCTAGGGATGACCAAAGCGGTTTCATCTTAGAGGTTCATTGTTTTTGGACTTCACCATCATTACAAGCCATTACTGCCTAACTACCTACCCTTGCTATGTTTTTCAATCAGGCAGAATTAGAAAGAAAAATGAAAATGATCACTTTTATCACAGGATTGGATTACCACAGGGTCAACGTTTTCCAGGTGAAAAAGTCAGCTTCTGGGTACAATTTTGTACTCAATTTTGACCAGGCTCTAAATTGCACCCAAGACCTACATGTCATTCATTACCAACCCACATTCCCTAGTCTCTGTACTTTTTAACCAAATAAGTAAAACTCCCAAGGAAAACTGAAATTCCAGAACAAATCTTGAAACATTCAGTTTTGAGCAATTTAACTAAAAAAGAAATCCAAAGGAAAATTATATTAAGTATCTGTTGCAACTTCATATAAGATGAGTTCATAAATAAAAAGAACTATAGGATAGAATAAGAATGGATTGCTTTGTGTGTGTTGTCAAATACATTTTTGTCTTATACGCCTGCCCCTTCCCCCTGCTCCACTCAAGACTATAGTGGAGAAAATGGCATAAAGATTAAATAGACTGTGATTTTCAAAGTTCATAGAAATTGAACTTTATGCTTCTGGTGGTCCTACAATAGCTAATAACCTAATAAAGTGATCATTGATAATAACTAAAAATCATGACTTTTTATTTACATATTGCTTTATTTCTCACAACCCCAAAAGGCAGGCAGTATTACTATTAATCTCCCAATTTCTCAGATGAAGAAAGTTTATCTTAGAATGCTCAAATGAGCTGACAGCCAAAGTTCAATACAGATCACAGGTACAGTGTACTTAACATCAAAGCATAGTGTATCTGATGAACCTCTAAATCAACTTCTTCCTGAAAATATATCCCTGACTGATTACCAGTATGCTTTTAATTTCCATAATGAGAATTAGTTTTTTGTGGAGAGATGAGACACAACATATTAAACCAATATTCCTTAGTTCAGATGCCATTGTCAAATGAATCACCTATCAAAAAAATAGACTTTGAGAGAAGATAGCATCTTCAAATTATAATGAAAAAGGAAGTGATGTAAAAGCACAGGACTATAGGTTACACTTTTTTTTTTAAACTTATACAGGACATATTTTGTATTTGTCATGTTCCAAAAAATAACACAAAAGATGAAAAATAATTTAAAAATATTTTTTAAAATTATGTTTCAATCTGCACTTACAGTTCATCAGTTTTCTCTCTGGAGATGGATAAAGGTTGTCATCATGGAGCCTTTGGAAATGTCTTGGATCATGGTCTTGGTCAGAGTAGCCAAAAGTCTTGATCATCAGTATAGGATTTGCTCTTGAGAATATACTCCTATAGAGGACTGGAGACAATTAGAATTCTAGTGTGAGAAGCATATCTACTTATCCATCTTTCCATTAATTCATGTAAGAAACATTCATTAAATAATGGTCATGTGCAAGGCACTGTACTATTTGCTACAAGAGATACAGAAATGATTATGAAATAATTTGTTTTCTTAAAGGGCTTTGTGTCCATTCTTCATTACCTGAAGAAGACCATGCCATCAGGGAGATGGTGACATGACTTGCACTTGACTTTGTTTTGAGGGAGGGCTGTACAAGTCACCAGTCTCACTTCTCCTCCAGAGCCATCTGAATCCAGTGACCAGATATTCCTCAGGATGACTGAAGATGACTCAGGATGCATTGGAAGACCTTGGGCCCTTTAGGCCAAGGTTTCTGCAGGTACTCATTTAGAGTGAAGCAACTCCCATTCATTGAATAGGTCTTGCTAAGAAGGAGTCAGCTCTTGGCCCCCTTAAAGGGCTTATGAGCTCATAGAATTGTATAAGCAATAATACATAATGAAATATGATAATAAAAAAGGAGAGTTTGGCATAGAGAAGGTAAGATCAGAATTCAAAGGAGTAAAGGTTTACAAGTAGTGATACATAAACAAATAAAAAGAGAATAACTAACACATTTTTAATACACAGAACAAAATGCAAAAGGGCATACAAATTAATCAGATTTATGACTATTTTTTAAATTGAAAAAATACATATACACACATATATATGTATGTGTGTATTTGAAAATGTGTAAAACAAATTGTTTCTTAACCTTTTTCTTGTTTTTATATTGAATTGTTTATATCTATTAGTGATTGCTAATTTTACAACAAAATAATTTTACTTTTAAAGGAAGAATAATTCAGAGGAAACTGTTAATGCTTTCACATGGAATAATCAGAGGAATCTTCATGGAAAAATGAAATATGTAATCTGCACCTTAATAACTGGGTAAGATTTTATCAAATTGCCAGACTAAGAGGCTACTTAGAGGTAAGGATGATGAGAACACAAGCACTGTACTTGTAAGCAAGTATTTGAGCTAAGGCTTTGAGAAATTCAAGAAGGAGATAATTGAATTTTGCGGGGATATGCTGACTCAGTTCACAAACATTAAGCACCTACTCTGTACTCAAATACTATACTAAACTCAGAAACTAAAATGAAAGAGAGCCTCTGCTTTCCAGCAGCAGAACACAAAAAGGAGAAGACAACATGTGACTAATTACAGAAAATGTATTTAAATCTTAAATTGTTAATAATAAATATATGGAATAAATATAGCATTAAAGGATAAAGCATTCATAGCTTATTCACAGCTTCATATAGAAGATGAGATTTTAGCTGACACTTCATGGGAAGTGAGAAAGCAAAGGAAAGGAAAATACTCAGAGGTGGGAGATGGAGTGTCTTATGCAAGGAGCATCAAGGAAACCAGCATCATTGGATTACAGAGTACAAGAGAGTAAATAATGAATAAGAAGACGTGGAAAGGTTTGGGTGAAGAAATTTGAAATTCAAACTGAGAATGTTATTTTTGATCCTAGAGGTTATAGGGAGTCATTGAAGTTTATTAAAAGGGCATGGGGGTTGGTGACATGGTCAGACCTAGGCATTAAAAAATGAATTAGACAGATATGTAGAATATGGACTGGAGTGTAGAAATACTTGATCCAGGGACATGCATATATACATTCACTTATATTATAGAGTATATACCTTTCAGTCAACAATTGCAAGATTATTGCAATATTCCAGGTATGTAATAAGAAGGATAGCAGAGTGGTAGTGGCAGTGGTGAGAAGCAGGAATATATGGATGTTATGAAGGTAAAATTACTAAGATTTGACAACAGATTCAATATGGAGAGTGAGAGTGAGTGAGGAATTGGAGAGTCCTATTTCACAGATGACACACAGGAGTCACTGGAGGTCTTGGACTCCAGCCTCTAGCAGATTCACTTTTGAAGTGGTCAGACAGACAGGTGGTCAGACAGCTTTGAAAGGGTTAATGATCAGCTTTATTCTAATGTAGTCTTCTCAAATTGTTACTGGAAGAACCAGCTCCTACAGCATTCCCTAAACATCCTTTTCTCAAGGATCAGTAAGAAGGGGGAGGGGTAACTTCCCACAATTCAATGGGGTCAGTGGAGACAGGCAGAATTATGCACTCCCCTAAGTCCCCTTAAGCTTCAAGGCGGGGCCAGTTGAGGCATACACAGATTCTCTGTGGGTTTCCCCTACATGAGTTTTTCCCCGTTCACTGACCAATACCCACTTGTTTTCATAGGGCAATCAAACAGAGAAGGCGTCTTACCAAAAATAAACTCACAGGATAACTTTAGAATTATCAGAATTATTGTCATTCTGTCCAAGCACAGGAAATATCAATTGTCACTTCCGTATCTCATGGAGTAGCCTCAGTAAAATTGTCTGTCACTTTGATTCTAAGAATTACTGTCCAGAATTCTTGGGACTATTCTGGGAGTTATCTAACACCTGGAGACTAGACATCCCCATATCAGTGGTTTTTGGGAAACTAAACTAAAAGGGATTACAAATCCTCCTCACATACAAGACCTAAGTTGTGAGCATGGCTGAATGGTAAGAGAATGGTGTCCTCAATAGTACAAGGGAACTTCAGAGGGAAAGAGAGATAAACTTGCAGTCAGAAGACTCTTAGGTTCAAATCCCAGGTCTGAAGTTATTAGCTGTACGATACTGAGCAAGGAATATGAAGATCTAAAAGTCTTATTTTCCTCATGTGCAAAATAGGATCAAGAATAACTTCACAAGGTTGTTGTGAAGATGAAATAAGACAGTGCATCTAAAGTACTGGTCACCCTTTAAAATGTGTAAGTATTATTTTTTCAAAGACTTTTTGGGTTAAGTAATATTCAGTTACTTATATCATAAGACATGCAATTATGAATTAATCAATCAACAGTATTTATTAAGCCTTTACTATATATAGAGTGTGACAGTTACTGTAGTGGGTGGTAGAATACAAAGACGAAGAATGAAACAACCCATACTCTTGGGGAGCTTACATTCTAATGAGGGAAGAAAGCAAATTCAAATGTAAGCATGTGGAGAAAAGGGGTAAATACAATAAATATAAATGTCTATACCTCTATAGATAAATGTTTATGTACTTATAATGTATATATATATATATAGATATAGATATAGATATACACATATTCATAAACACACACATAATGAAAGAGGTATGGTATGGACAAAGGTCATTTAACTTGAACTTTGATGCAAGGGATTTAGTTCTCTGTCCTAGTTCTGCTACTTAGAATTTTATATGTTGTCATTTACAACTAAACTTCCATGGTTCTATGATCCTTCACCAGTAAAATAAAAGAACTGGACAGGATTCTGTCTGATTCAAAATCTTAGACTCTTGGAAATAGTTATCTATGCATGTCTGTCCACACACAATAGAGTTGCCTGCCATATTCAGGGTAGAATTGAACATGTACTAGTAACCTAATGATAGCAGCAAACAGTACAGGCATTTTGCACAATGAAACCATTAGAATATACATCTTTGTGGAGCAATTAGCAAATATTTACATGCTCAGGAGACTTAATTAGTATTAGATTCTATTTCTATGCCAAGTTAAGAGCCATCAGGTAGAAAGAAATTGTGTTTCTTCCTTAATTCAGTGGACGAAATTTATTTCTCACTTAGTTATTAAACGATTTATAGCCTGCCTATCAAAACTCGAATGAACCAGAATGTAGCTCTTAAACAGAGTTACAAGACTATATGAGGTACTAAAATTTTTGACCAATTATATCTGACTTGGTTGTTCCTTTGGATGCTCATAATGAGGGTGAAGAATCTCTTTATTGCCTGGTAATATGAAAAAGCTAACTCTAATTGTTTCATATTTGAGCGTTAACTTGCTTCTCAGGAATTGTATTGCAAAGCCAGGCATATTCTGAGATGAAGTGGTAGCTGTCTGTACTCCTTGTGAGTCACTCACAAGGTGAGGCTAATACTGGTGGATTCCTATTTCTAGATACATGAAAAATTACATATATGGTTATAAACATACATATAATATTTCATATAATATTTCATATATACACATGCATGTATATATGCATGTGTATATATATTTTTTTTTTTAGAAAGGCACATGAAAGGTCCAATGGTAATAGTGGGAAGGGGAGATATTTAGTAAATATTGTACCATCCCTTGCTGCTAGAGTATGTCAATCAACCCTTCTGTTGTTCCATTCACTATCCTTGTAACTTCTCAAACCGAGATAGTCCTTCTTAAAAGGCAAAGACTGCCATTTGTGTTGCCAGTGCATGACTTAATGTATGTTTTATCATTCATTCAGTTATACCAATATTCAGTCAATTTCAAAATCTCAGGGTCATTTATTAGCTAATGACTGTATGGTGTAGTGAAAGAGTCATAGATTTGGACTAGATAGATTAGAGACCTGATTTTGAATTCTACCTCTGAAATGTACTGTGGTCATGGGTAAGTTAGTTTATCTCTTCGAGCTTCAGTTTCCTTTAGAGAATAAGAATACCTGGTTATGGGACCCCATCCCAAAGTCGTGAGGGTCAATGAGATAATGTGTGCAAAGTGCTTTACAAACCTTAAAACAATACATTTGTAGAAAGTATGCTTTGTAGTTTTGCTCTCCCAGAGCAAAGTTTACTATATCTCTCCCTCAACTCTCTAAGGAGGAGCCTTGAGGGGTTGAGCTATCTTTTCTTTAATGCTATCATCCTTCATTACTGTCAGCCTTCTATAGTTAACCACTTATGAATGACTGGTCATCCTGATGAATATCTGGTCACTGGATTCAGATGGCTCTGGAGGAAGTGAGGCTGGTAGCTTTGCACAGCCCTCCCTCACTCAAAGCAAAGTCAAGTGCAAGCCATATCATCATTTCTCTGATGGCATGGTCTTCATAGAAACCAAAGGACTAACACAAGAACAAGAACAGTAGTGTGTCTTGAAGACTGATGCTGTAGAAACATGAAATACAGAATCTCAAGATATTTGCTGAACACATACACACACACACACACAACCAAAAAACTTACCAAGGATTTTAGTTTTACTTGCAAATGTCTGCCCTCTATTAAACTGTTAAGTGGTATCCTGAATAGAGTTCTGGCCCTAGAATTAGGAAGACTTGATTTCAAATTCAACTTTAGACACTGACATGCTACTTGACTCCAGGCAAGTCACTTAATCTCTTTCTCAGTTTCTTCATATGTACAAGCAGATAATGATAGTGCTGTTCATAGGATTGTTATGAGGATCAAATATGAAAACAATTGTAAAGTGCTTAGAATAAATAGTTCCTGGTACATAGGAGGCATTTGCTAAATATTTATTTCCCACTTACTCAACTTTTCACTGGACTATAATAAAAAACAACAAACCACTAAGTCCAACAGTTCTTTTTTTTAAACATCACAATTTCAATGAGTTAAGTCCTTGATAGTGTAAAATAGACTGAATCTATTCTGTTAATGCTGCAAATTTCAATTTTTCTTTTAGGGAATTAGAGTCGCTTTCCCTCACCAAGTGTATGCTCTTTAGGAAATCCGGCCAAGTGTTATCTCTATGACATTGAGCATGATCTTTAACCTCTCTGAGCCTCAATTCCTCATGTATGAAGTGGAAATAATATTGACTCCACCTTCCTCTTGATATTAGTATGCTGAAATCTCATTGTAAGCCATGAAATATCCAAATACTAGCAGGTTATTAAAAATAATAATAAATATCAATGAGAATGATAAAAATATAAGAATATGCAGATAGTATTTTTCATATTTATGCAACATGGATATGGAGCTTCTTCATGTCACTGAAGATAGAGTCACACACAGATAGGATTGTGAATACCTGTTTCAGGAAAAAAGGAGAACTGGTGCAGTAATGAGCATTCTGTGTTGGGAATACACTCTTTCCATTGACCATGTGGCTGAAACTGTCTGAAACTTTAAAGTTAATTGACTAAGACAGTCTAGAATTTTTTATGTCCATTAATTAAATGTCCATTTAGGAGGAAGGACTTACTTGCTTATAGCAGATGACACCATAAGGAAAGAGTCAGATGGTCGCCTCCTCTCCTCTCCTTAGGTCATGTGACCTCAAGAAATTGTCTTGGGGTTGGGGTCTGGTTTCATATGTCCTCTTCATTTCTAGGTGCAAAGAGTAGGGTCCTAGACCTGGGAACTCCAGTCATGAGGATCTTGTAGCCTTGGACTCCAATCTGGTGGCTATAGTTAGCCTATTAGGGGAACCTTGTAGAGCAATGGATTGTAGAGGAAACACACTGGAGTTCTTGACTTGAACTTCCTGGAAATAATGTAATGTAGGAATTGAACTAATCTGTGAATCAATCCATATGCCCCGCCCACCTCCATTCCCCACAGAGTATGGTAGTATAGGAGGATTAGACCCCAAATTGTTGGAGAAGGTATTTATATGTTTTATTTTTTTTTCCTGGCTATATATTTGAAGTAAACATATTTTCAAAGATAAGTTGATGTTATGTTTATGCCCCTAAAACTGGAAAATGCATTTGACTTGGATTTTAGCAAATGGGAAAGGAGAAAGAGCTCTTCAAATTTTTAAAGTATTGGAGAATTCTGGAGGAAGAAGAGAAAAATGTAACTCTGGCTCTCAGACGGTAGCATCAGAGTCCATCTGTTGAGGTTTAGGAGTGCTGGGACCTCAAAATAGTGATGGACAGGTCCTGCCTGAATTCAACCCAAGTTTTCTTTCAGCTAAAGAAAAACAAAGTTGATTAAAAATCCACCACATTGGCTAGACTCTTAAGAAATCTTACCTTTCGCTAGACTTAAGGAATGTGAGAATTGGATAGATTCTTAAGGAATCTGAACCCTTTCATGGAAACATGATGAATCTTATGTACCAAAGATTATGGGAGTGATTCAGGGTTGGCCAAGTAGTCTGGGCTGATTGGATGGGATCTTGATGGGAGTGACCAGTAGTCTGGGGTGACTGGAGGTTGGAGGTGACTAAATAATAAGATCAAGGGTGGGAAGTAGCCTGAGGAGAACTGGAGATAACTTACAATGGAAGACTAGGCTAGGTTAAGGGTAACAGAGATTTGGGCTTATAGCCTCAGGTGAATGCTAGATCAAGTGGGGCAATTCAAAGAGAGTTCAAGATAGGATTTTCCAGGGCTTATAGACAAATGAAACCCAAATTCTTTTGGGGTAAGGGGCAAAGATCTAGGCTTGGACTCATACCACTCACAACCATGTCACATTTGAAATTTTGCCTTTTGATTTTAGAAAAAAAATTCTTCAAGGGGAAGAATCTAATAAATTGCATATGATACATATGGCATAATCTATACATGTGGATAGTCTTCCATTGTCCATTACATTGCCTTTTGAATTTAAAATAAATATATATTTAGTATAATTAATTTTAATATTTAAAATAAATATATTACATTTTTACGAGTTCCCTATTGCTTCTAAGAAGCTACAGATTCCTTCTTACAGTTTAAAGCTGTCCACAGTCCGGCTCTCTCATGATTTTTTCAATCAATCACTTTCAGATCTTTTTTAAACAGACATGTTAAGAGTGTCTTATGATAAAAGAAACTATGGCTATCTCGTGCTTACTTGCCTTTGACCAAGTAGATACTCATACTTGAAAGATATTACCTCATCACCTTCAGCTTGTAGATTGCATAGCTTCCTAACAAGCATATTTGTGTGCCACTTCATCATATAATGGGCTTTTCTTAATTCCCTGCAGCTACCAACATGATTCTCTCTCTTCCTCTCTCCTCCTCCATCCCTTCCCTCTGCCTCCCTTTGCATTACTTTATATAGACTTTACATTTGTTTACTTGCCTATATGTTCTATCCCCAATAGAATATAAGTTCCTTGAAAATAGGAACTGTCATTTATCTTTGTATTTCCAATAACACAACATCTTCCATGAAGAAAGAACTTAATACATTCTGGGTAACTGAACTTCTAGATATAGATGAATTTGCTTATCTCTTTGCCAAATTAGAAACATGTACACTCTCATGTTTTTACAGAACTAAGCCTAGACAAATCTTTCATTAGATGATTACTTTCAGTACTTAATATTTCCTTTTTTATTTTGTTGTAACCCCACTGACTGTCACTGAATTAGGTGTCCCATCTTGTCTATTTACTGTTTGAGGCTCTCTCTTAGAACCCAAATGACCTTACCTTTCTTACATAGCACTTCAAGTTTGGAGTGTTTTAATTCCTCTTTGACCCACTCTTTTGGACTCATATTGGTGAGTGATTAGTTTGCGTTTATGGACTAAATTATACTAAATGAGAAATGATTGATACTGGTTAATATATTATCCCTCCTAATTAACAAATATTCATTTTAACAGAGGATAAAATTAATCAATTCAAAAAGCACTCTGAAAATTTTCATGACTGATGAAGTTAAAATCTTTAAAATACCACCCATAAAAATACTGAAAGGAATAGTAGTCCGGGTGGTGGACTTAAATACAGAAGAATGTATGTTCAAGTTCTGTCTCTGACACTTGCTTTGTGACCTTAAATAAGTCACTTAGCCAAAACTAATTTACCTCTTCTGTAAAAGGAAGGGTTCACTAGAGGCCCTTTGATATCCCTTCCCAGTTCTGTTCCTGTGATAACTCCAATGCTGCATAAAATTGATACTGAACTTATAGGTGATTAACTAGAATCTTACAAGCAATGCGTATCACTATTTCACTTAATAGGAAGACAATTATATATATATATATATATATATATATATATATATATATATGTATATAGATAGATAAATAGAGAGAGAGAGAGAGAGAGAGAGAGTGAAGGACAGGGAATCAAAAAAGTCTGGGAAAATGGCATGACCCTTGGTCCAAGAGGTTCATGGAACCTGTATCACACAGTTTTTGTATGATCTAATAGCCCTTTCTTTCCATTATTCCAAATATATTTCTAACATTTTCTATTTCACATGAAAAAGCCATTATGATATATAGAATAAAGAATATCTTGAGTGAAACAAGTTTTCTATTTGTACATTCAGTGTTTCCTACTTTGGTATGACCTTGGGAAGATGCTGAACCTACATAAACTTAAGTGGTTCTACTATGTAACCTCAGAGATATCTTCTAGTGTGAGATTTAAAATTTTATGAAAATGTGAATTTTTAATAATACAATTCACAAGTTCCAGTTTATTTTTCTCTCTAAGGTAGAGATGGTGAGTTATTTTCTCCCCATGTGACCTGGGGTTTGGGTGGGGAGGTTTAAAAAAAAAAGTTGCTCAAAACTTCTTTTTGTTGCTGACACAATTGCCTAAAATCAATATACTATGTCAAAAGGTTTCCTCATATGGTTGATGTTACAGTAATTGAGGTTTTCAGATGGGACTGATTGATACAAACACTCCTCTCCTTCAAGTACATTTCTTTATGTTTTGTTAGGAAAAGACAATTGAATTGAATTGCTGCACCATCAGCATCAAATAAACTAAACTCATGCGTTCTATCCAGATCACCTTTAGAGACCCGAGTAGCAATAGACAGATAGAAAGAGAGATGAATAAAGAGATGTGCATATGTGTGTGTTTATTCATACCCATACACACATATTTTAATCCACAAAACATTAGTAGAGTTTATACACAGGGTATCACAAAAAGTCATATTACAATTTTAAGTATATACATATATATACACACATTATTTATACATACTAGCATTCATGATCATACATGCATTTATGTGCATGCACATTATACATTGTAATTAACAGTTATATATGAATGCATTCATGGATAATAAATATATACATCATGCAGATGTAAATATTATATTTGTATATATAATATATCCATTTGTATACATATTATACATACATCTATATATGTACATGCATACATGTGTGTACACATTCACTATACTCACCAACAAAATAAATTGTGATATGATTTCCTTGAACTAAATTTAAATGGAATTCTTTTTTAATCAGAGAGAAAACATTTAACTTCTCTCTATCTTGGACATTTAAGGAAAACTTTTGCTGAATTGTTTGTGTTTTTACTATTATTATTTTAATTTCTTATTCTAGAAATACAAATTTGAATACCAGTAAATTAGCCCTCTTTAAATACCTTTATGGGAGAAGGTCAAAACATGCAATTCATTTTCAGTGATTAGACAAGCTTTTTCCAATTTAGACAGCACAAGACAGTTAAAGACATCTCTCCATATAAACACTCCAACTGTACTGTGAAAGTCAACATAATGTTCATAAAGCTACTCCTTTTCAAAGATTTCTGTAGCTTCTCTAAAAAGTGGCTGACTTGTCAAAATAGGTGCTGTCTTGTAAACTTCCTGACTTCCCTCTATGGTGTAATTAACGTGTGCAACTGTCTCTCTGTCATGAAGACGAAAGTGTAACAATTGATGGGACTGCTATCCATCTCAAGCTCACTTTGTACAAAGCTTTCCGTAAGTTCAGCTTCATGTCCTGATTAATAGACATTTTCTACTTCAGACTTTAATTAAAAGTAATAAAAGCAGTCAGCTGTAGTCCATGAATGTGTTGGCAACTAAAAAAAAAGTGTCATCACAGTGCAGAAAGATCAAGCTTGGTACAAATATACAATGAAGTCAAATAAGTGGATCCATATGCCTGCCCTGATTTTCATTCAGAGATTGCCACGCGAGCCCAGGGATAGCTGAGGTAGAGCAAAATATCAATTAAAGGTAGAACACCCAGTTTTAGACCCAATCTGCTTTCATTTAGGGAAAACACACACCACATTTTTTTTTGTATGTATCATAATGTCAAAATTAATGAAGGATAAAGAAGACCACTTTTCACGGGTAGTTTTCCCCTGAAGATTTTGTTCTAAAATACAGATTGCTAAATTAATTCTGTTGTATCTAAAGAATAATTTACTGTAAATTATGCAACAGATGTCAGAGGCTGTTATGGCTTACAGTGAAAACTCCAAAATAGCGTTTATTGTTTTCCATGATTTTTTACTCATGATTCAGTAACTGCTATATCACAAATATTTATTTTTGTTCCAGATTTTATGTCAGGCATAAACTTTAGAATTGCAAGATGAGGTACCATTTGTACCATAACACATCAGGTGAAGAAGTTTGCCATAGAAATAAAAAAGACATTATATTCTTTCTATTTTGTATTAGTTTGCAATCCTTTCCAAGAGTTGGAAAATGCAATGCTTACTGATGTACTAGCATAGCTGTAGATAGAGACTAAAACACCTGGCACACATACTTGAATATTCAATTTGCTTTTACAGAGGATGCAAATACCTCAGCAATTTTTGAAAGGTTATAATATATACACTTTCCTCCCATATCTGGAACAAAACCAAGTAATGTGTGCAAAAGTATTACGGGGAGAGGTCATCTCTCAAAGAAAGACTCCTGTTGCCAATTTGCTTGGATACTGCATTGCTGTATTTTATTATGACAAAAGAGGCCAGATACTGGAATTTATATAGAATAGTGGATTGAACAGTGGCTCTAAAGGAAGAGGAATTGAGTTCAGATCCCAACTTTTCATGCTTAAAACCTATATAAATTTGGATAAAACCACTTTACCTCCTTAGGCCTGCATTATTTCATCTCCAAAATAGGGTGGTAGAAAAGGTGACCTCTCAGGTAACTTTATTCCAGCTGTCTTCACTCTAGATATTCAAACTTTAAGTGGCTTCTTACCACTTCTCTTTTAGTTTGTTTGATAAAGTTGGTAAAGGAAAATTTAGCAAGTAAATAAGTAATTACTAAAGTTGTATAAATGAAGCATAAGGTATCTTTCCTTTTTCAAGTGTTTGCTCCTGTGTGTGTGTTTGTGTCTAGTTGCCAAAGATCACACCATCACAGTATTAATGACATAAGTTGCCCTTGACTTTGTTTATTTTGAACAAAGGGAGGGCTGTGCAGGATACCAGTCTCATTTCTCCTCCAGAGCCATCTGAATCCAGTAACCAGATATTCATCAGAATGACTGAAGATGGCCCAGGATGAGGCAATTGGGGTTAAGTGACTTGCCCAAGGTCACACAGCTAGTGAGAGTCAGGTATCTGAGGTAAGATTTGAACTGAGTTCCTCCTGACTCCTGCACTGGTGCTGCCGTACCACCTAACTGCCCCAAATGTTTGCTTCTAAATTTCTGACAAATATATGGTCTAGCAAAATTGGTAGGTGCTTAATTAAAATTTGTGGATTTTT
Organism: Potorous gilbertii; assembly: GCA_028658325.1. NCBI lineage: Eukaryota > Metazoa > Chordata > Mammalia > Diprotodontia > Potoroidae > Potorous > Potorous gilbertii. Next base: position 415,440,603 of record CM053771.1, read on the forward strand.
TTAACGGACTTCATACCTACTCGATCTTGGTTGTATTGGACTGTGTTCTACGAATAAGGTGCTTTAAAAAGTCAACATCATTTAATTCTGAGCGTTATATATCCATTTTTTCTGAGGCTACCTAATATATATAAAAAAAAAGCCATTTAAGCAGTTAAAGTTTCCAGTTTGACCCCACCTTTAGCATCCAGGAGAAAAAAATAAAAGTATAACTTTGATGATTTGATACTTCAGTGCATTCAATGATAGCATATGGTAAATACTTCATTTTATTTTATTTTTTAATATAAATTTATTTTTTTAACTTTTTACACTCATTTTCACAAAATTTTGGGTTGCAAACTTTCTCCCCATTTGTCCCCTCCCCCCACCCCAATACACTGAGTATTATAATTTCCTGTCAGCAGTCTCTCTTCTATCATCCCTCCCTTCTCTTGTCCCCATCTTCTCTTTTGTCCTGTAGGGCCAGA
>CM053771.1:415441572-415494859 GCA_028658325.1 Potorous gilbertii
TCCGGGTTACCTTTGCGGTCGGTTCTTCAGGGCTCTCTGCAACGCAAATCTCTTTCACTGTGTTGCTGCGCGGCCTCCACTGCTTCAGAATTTGTCAGGAGTTCTTTTTACAGGAAATCTATGGGCTGTGGGTTCGGACCTAGCATAGGTGAGTCTTTCTCAAGATGTTTCTATGAAGTAAAAAGCCTATCTGTTACTGATGTTGCTAGTGCTTTATAATTGTATCACTTGTAACTAACTCTCAGTGACCTCATTTGAGTTTTCTAGGAAGAGATACTGGTGTCATTTGCCATTTCCTGATTCAGTTCATCTTACAGACAAAAAAATAAAAACTGAAACAAATAGGGGTAAGTGAGTTGCCCATGATCACATAGCTAGTAAGTGTCTGAGATCAAAGTTCAACTCAGGATGATGAGTCTTCCTGACTTCAGGCCTTGAAGTCTGCCCATTGTGCCACTCAGCTGTCACTAAGTATACATAAACATATATGCTATCTATCTTTGTATCTACAAATCTATATATCTATCTGTCTGTCTATATGTTTGTATATATGTGTATACACACATATATACATATGTACATACATATATATATATATATATATAGATAGATATATATAGATAGATATATATATATACATGCATATGTGTGTGCCTATGCACACCTGAGGCTTCCCTAAATAAGCACTTTTTCTGTAGAAATAAAGAATGGAAGTTGAATTAAAATTGATTATAATAATGTCACAATATATATCAGGGAAAGAAGCAAACTGTATGTAAGTCATGGAAAACTTCCAATTTCAAATAGACATATATCTTTTTTAAATTTAATATTTATTTTCAAAATTCTATTTAAAAAAAATTTGAGTTCCAAATTCTTTCCCTAAACCCCTCTTGAAATCCACTAAAATGGCAAGCAATGTGAAAAAAATTGTACATGTGAAATCATATTTTCATATTAACTATCACAAAAAAGCAAGAAAAATTAAGTAAAACAATATATGCCAATTTGCACTTAGTTATCTCCCTGGAGATAGACAGAGTCTTTCAGGATGATCTTTGATCATGGTATCAATCTGAAGAGATAAGTCTTTCACAGTTGATCATCTTTACAATATTGTTGTTATTGTTTACAACGATCTCCTGGTTTTGTTCATTTCAATTTGTATTAGTTCATATATATGTCTTCTCACATATTTTTCTGAAACAATTCTGCTCTTAATTTCTTATAGCACAATTGTTTTCCATCATGATTATATATCAAGATTTGTTCATTCATTCCCCAATTGATGAACACCCCTCAATTTCCAAATCTTTCAATTAAAAAAATATTTGCTTGAAATATTTTTGAATAAAAAGTTCATTTCTCTTATTCTTTGGTCTTTCTGGTATACAGACCTATTGATGCTAGTACTAGGTAAAAAAAGAAATGATATGTACAGTTTTATAACCTGTTGACCATAATTCAAAATTTCTCTCCAGAATGATTGAGTCAGTTCAAAAATCCAATTTTTTATGTGTGCCCATTACCCCATGTCCCCACTAGCATTTGATATTTCTGAAAAGCGATTTTAGTGATAACCTATAGTGATTCGGTGCATTTTTATGTGACTGTCAACAGTTTTAATTTATTTTCCTGAAAATTTTTATTCAAATCCTTTGATAATTTATTAATTGAACAATGTCTCTTATTTCCCTAATTGTGACTCAGTTCCCTTTATGTTTAAGAAATGAAACCTTTGTCTGAGAAACTTGCTGTAACTATTTTTATAACCTTTCCTTCTCTATGACATCTTTTAGCAAAATGTAATTTACATGATTTTCTCTTTTAAGTAGGTCTATTTTTGCTTTCTCTGATTTTTTTTAACATGATTGAAATCCTGCCCTTTTTTCTGCAGCTGGAGCATGATAGATTCTGATCCAGTGACTTATTTTAAGTTTGTATGTGTTTTTCTGTTTAAATTGTGTCCCTTGTAAACAGTTCATTGTTGAATTCTGTGTCTAATCCACTCTGCAATTAGATTCTGTTTTATGGATGAGTTCATCCAAGTTAATCCTAGCTCCTCTGACCTCTGGAAAATCATATCCCAAGCCTTCTAATCCCTCAATGTAGACATTTCTAGGTCTTGTGTTATTATGATTGTGTTTTCACAATATTTGAATTCTTTCTTTCCAACTGCTTGAAATATTTTCTCTTTGATCTAGAAGCTCTGGAATTTGGCTACAATATTCCTAGGAGTTTTCCTTTGGGGATCTCTTTCAGGAAGTGACTGGTGGATTATCTCAATATCTACTTTACCCATTGGTTTTAGAGTTATCAGAGCAGTTTTCCCTGATAACTTTTTGAAAGATAATAGGTTTGATCTTGGCTTTTCAGACAATTTAAAAAATAATCTCTCCTAGATCTATTTTCCAGGTCAGTTGTTTTTCCAATGAGTTATTTTACATTGTTTTCTATTTTTTCATTTTTTGATTTTGTTTTATAATTTCTTGATCTCTCATAAAGTCATTAGCTTCCATTTACTCCATTCTAATTTTTTAGGAATTGTTTTCTTTAGTGAGCTTTTGGAAGTCCTTTTCCCTTTAGCCAATTATGCTCTTTAAAGCATTCTTCTCCTCATGGGTTTTTTGGGTCTTTTTTCAGTTTGGATTAGTCTTTTTTAATGTGTTGTTTTGTTCAGTATTTTTGGAGGGGTTTCCATTATCAAGTTGTTAACTCATTTTTCATGATTTCTTGCATCACTCATTTCTCTTCCCAATTTTTTCCTCTACTTCTCATACTTTTTAAGCTCTCCCATAGCCTGAGACCTATTCATATTTTTCTTGGAGGCTTTGATTTCGGAGCTTTGATGTCTTCTGGTTGTGTGCTTTGGTCTTTCTTGTGATCAAAATAATATTCTATAATCTTGATTTTTTTTCTGGTTTTTGCTCATTTTCCAAGTCAATTACTTGACGTTTTAGCTCTTTGCCAAGATGATTCTCTGCTTCCAGTGGGGTTGGTGAGGTGTACTGACAGCCACCTGATCCCCCCATAATCCGTGGGTCTACATCTCCAGAAATAGCCGCTGCTGCTGTAGGCTCCTATCCCTTGCTCCACTGTCCTGGACTTAGGGCTGAGTAACATTTTTTCCTCATACAGATCTGACATTTGTTTTTCATTGAACTTCCCAGTTGTCCTTGGTGTTTTGGGGTTGAGAAATCTGAAAACTGCCACAGTTGCTAGTGATTCCACCCTTCCTATTCACATCCCTCATATCTGCTCAGGCCTGGGATGTGTTGGCACAGTCCATGCTGGAATGTGCTCCACTCTCAGCCTGGCATAATAGATGCCTCACAGCAGCCTTCTAGGCTTTCTTGGGCTGGAGACTTGCTTTACACCACCATTCTTCAGGTTCTGCAGTTCCAGAATTCATTTAGAGTAATTTTACAAGTATTTGGGGGGTTTGAAGGAAGAGTTCAGGCAAGTCACTGCTTTTTCTCCACCATCTTGACCTCCCCCCGCCAATTCATTTTTTTGAGATTATCTTAATGTAATTGTCTCACTTCCATTGCAAACTCCTTCTAGCTGAACTATTTGTGATAAAATTATTAGAAGTTACAAATATCTGGGGATAAGGGGGGCCTGGAATCAAGAGGGCAGAGAAATGACCAGGACTCAACTAAGCTCTTCAAAATTCCCTTCCAAACAACCTTAAATAATGCATCAAAATGCATTCTGGAGCTTCAGAACCCACAAAAGGATGGAGTGAAACAATTTTATAGCCCCACACAACTTAGAAGATCAGCAGGAAAGGTCTGTTACAACAAAGTAAGATTGGAACACACCCCAGTGCAGGTTGTACCAACACAGGTCATGCTCCAGCAAACTATCATCAGGCTTTGATGGAGAGTGAATCAGGATGGTGGGTGGGGGTGTTCCTTTAACAAGTTGTTAATAATTTTTATAATTGTCCTGGCTTTCTATCATTTTTTCCCCAATTTTCCTCCCTCACTTATCTCTTTCTGTAACTTTTCCTGGAATTACCATTGTTATTTGAGACTTTGCTTGTAGCCATTTTCACATTGTTGACTTCATCTGAATCTATGTCTTGATCTTCAGCACCCTAGTAGTAGTAGCGTCTTATAGTCAAGTTCTTTTTTGCTGCTTACTCTTTTTTCTAGCTTATTTCTTGATGTATACATATATATATATATATATATATATATATATATATATATATATATATATATATATACATATATATATATATATATAAAGTTGGGCTATGCTCACCTAATAATGCCAATAGGTTTTTTTTCAAGTTTCAGGCTTCTTCATGCTGCAGTTTTCAGAGGCAGTTAGTTCTATAGGTCTGAAAAGTTTTGATGTTTCCAAAGTGGTGTGATTTGGGGAGAGTTGCAACCACTGTTCTGCTCTGCTCTCTGATTTTTAACCCAGAAATGACTCCAGCTTCCCTGTAGCCACAAATTCTATCTCTCCTCAGAAACCTGGAACCCCTCTTTTCTTGTGAGTGATGACAATCACGCCTCCTCGATCTGTTATTGAGACCTGGAACTTCATGTAGTCCATTCAAAAGGATCTTGTTCCCAGTGTTAGCTCAGGGTTTCTTGTAATCCTGTTTTCTGAGCAGTTAGCTTATTCCCTTACTGTCTCTGGAATGGCATCCCCAGAAGCTACTCCTGAGGCTGTCAAAGTTGCCTCTATGGCCCATAACTGGTGCTGCTACTGCTGTCACCGTGCTCCAAAGAGTCCTTCTCCTGCAGACCTCCTAAGTTGTCCTGGGCTGGAAAATTGTCATTATGGTGATTTCTTTTTTTTTTTTTTCCTTTTCTGCTCCAGAATTTGCTTGGAGGTCTTAAAGTTTTTTAGACAGCTGTTAGAATTTGGAGAGTTGTTAGGAGAGTTCGGATGGGTTGTGGCTTCCCCTCCTCCATTCATAACTATGTTTCTAGAAGAAATATTGTTATTACTTTCTTCAGGGAGTTCTTCTCATTTAAGTATATAATGCATATTTTTGTCCATTTTGTGATTCTATATACGGATTATGGCAGAGTTAGAACCAAAGAACTGTCCCAACAGCACAAGAATTGATTATATGTAGGATAAGGACCGAACCTGTGCATTTTTCAGGACTGTGAATTCCCTGCAAAGAGAACTCCCCTTTCCAATGCATCTAGGAAAATTTTCTATGATCCATTTTCATTTTAAAGTAGGGACTTTTAACCTGACAACTGTGATTTTGTGTAATAGTTTCATACTCATTTCAATATTATTGGCTTCATAAGTGATCCTACATATTTTATTCTATTTTTAAAAATTTATTCAGAAGGAGCAATCTATACTTCACTATAGTAGTAAAGGAATCTATAATACAAATTTTAAAAAAACTTAATACCCCTGTTATAGAGAGTTTCTTAGAGTACTTAGACAGTAAACTCTTTCCCAACTTTCATCATCAGTATTCATCAGAGGCAGGATTTGAATGTAGGTCTCCTTGGTTTCAAGAAACCACATTATCTTTTTAAAGGACTTTCTCCTAATTTATGAATGCCTGAAGTAGCATGGCAAAGAAAAATACTTTTTCCATATATCTAGTAATATGAAAAATTGGCTCTTTGTATCAACACTATATCTAAAATTTTAGAGTTGGAAAGGAAATTATATATTATATAAATGATGTCCTCATTTTACATGAGACAACTGAGACACAGAGTAATTTCTAATAATGCCTATTTGTTTAATTGAAGTATCTGGCAAGCAGGATAGTTTCTGGTGAAAGATATATACAACTCCAAAATAGATATTAGAGGCACTAATTGGTTCAGGCCAGAGAAGTCAGTGACTGACACCATAATAGGTACATTACATCCAACAATAATTCTTCATCTAGTTGCAACAGCTGAAGATTCAACCTCAATTCAGGAGACTTAGGTTACCTAGGGCTTCAATCTATACCCATTTTAAATTCCTAAGAAGAAAAGTCAACTTTAACATTATTTTAGATTTCCCCCATACTCTCAAACAAAGAAGTAAAAGAAATATCCAATATGTGCCAAGTTCAAAGTCAGATGATAAAACTTTGAAAAAAAATGCATAAAATAAGCAAACCACCTCAAACTCAAAGAAGCTACATTCCATTTGAATGACTGATTGAAATACTTTTCTTTTTACTCTTGACACATACAAATTAAATCATTTGTATGCAATTTCTATCCTTATATTCCAGAATGGTACAACAAAGAAAATAAAGAAAAATATGTAAAAGAAATTATAGCATATTGATCTGCTTCAGCAAAAAAATGAAAAAAAAATGGTGTCCAAGAATTGTGGTATATATAGTTGAACAAATTCTGTAATGGAATTATACCTGCTTCTGAGTAAAGAGAAGGATTTTGAGAAATTTGAGAATAGCTATATCAACTGATAAAGAATGAAAAGAGCAGACACAGGGGAACATATAATACAGTAATCATAGCATTATAAAAATATCTCTGGAAGACTTTAAATACTTATTATTACTCGCTCACAACCCCCCCCTTACACACACACAAATGAACAAGAAATAGTAGTATTTTTTAAATCTAAGAAGAAAATGGTGAGTTCTTTTTTTTCCATTACAAGGAACAGAAATAGGATTGAATCTGCAGTTATATCTCTCTGACCACTGAACTAGAATGTGAATCAATTTTAAACTGTGAAAGGAAACTAAGGTTAGATTAATAGTCTTGGATCCAGCTCAAACTTTTCCTGAGACTCTGTAATAGGAAAGAAGCAAAACCAGAAATAAATGGGAGGTTTGTAGCACTGACTCAGAGGGTCATAAACCTTGCAGCTAAGAGATTAGGGAAGGGACCACAGACTAAGAGGGACCCTTTAATTTTATTTCTCTAAAGCTGCAGAACATTCAAATTAGCCAAAATTAGCTGAGAACAGAAGTAATCTATATGAACTCTAATCAGGGGCAAGACTACAGTGGGATTACAAAAACCAACCAAGTCCAGGAGATTATAAAGTTGGAACAGGAGGGAGATCAGACTTTGCCATAAATCAAATATCTTCAGGATCTTTACAAACCTCAAGTCCTAGCCTGAGTCACCTCTGAGATTTTTGAAGACAACACCATATAACACCCACAGAAAACAGAGCAGAGCAGCAGACAAGGCAAAACATAACCAATCAAGCCATGGACCTTCTCTACAGAAGTTCACAGATGGACTTCTGGCAGGCAATATGGCATAGTAAAGAGTAAATCACCATAATTTTCCTATATTCACCCTCAAGCAACCATAAAATAGTACTTCAAAAGAAATTTTGGAACAGGAGAACAAGCAAAAAGATAGGGTGAAATATTTTTGTGCCAGAAACTTGTTGGATGGTCAGGAAAGATGTCTCATTTCTGAAGAAAATCTCAAAGATCAAACCAGGGGTTGATTCAGTGTGGCTGAGCAGGCAAAAGTTAAGAAAAATTAATCCATCTCTGACCCAGTGCCTAAGCATAGCCAGAGCAATGGAAAGACTCTAGTTCTGAGAATGTCCACTTGCTCCAGCATAGCACCCAGAAAACAGGCAACCTCAAGTGACCAAACTTCCATGTGTTTCAGTGTATCCTCAGGAATACATGGAAACAAATCATTACCCTCAGCTCACTCCAGGTATCACTACTAAGACACTAGTTTAGCACCAGATAAGCTGCCAGACCCATAAGATCTCCAGAAATGCAAGTCACCCTCTACCCCAACCCCTTAGCACAGCATCAGAAACAAGGGTCCCCTGTGGGCCTCCAGGCAACATAACTGCAACATTGAGGAAAACAACCAGAATCTGTAACCCCTGGCACAATAAACCTGAAAGAATGCCTCTTCTACCCCAGGAGCAGAGATGGGGGGGAGGATGGAGCCAAGATGGCAGAGTAACAGCACAGACTTACTAGTACTCTCTCCCTAAACCTAGCCAAATATCTTTAAAAAATGACTAAACAAATTCGGGAGCTATAGAAGGCACAGAAAAATGGCGTGAAGCAAATTTCTAGCCTAGAATAGCTTGGAAGGTCACTGGCAAGTGTCTATCATGCCACACTGGAAGCACAGTGTAATACACCATGGGCCATGCCAGCACAGACAGGATCTGAGCAGGTCTGGGGTGGGGGTGGGGGTGGGGGGGTGGAACAGAATCTCAGGGACCTGTGGTGGTTCCAAGATATTACAACCCAAAACCCCAAGGACAAATTGGAAGGTCTGTGGAAAAAAATCAGTGGGGTCTCTGTGAGACAATAGAGTGGGCAGGTCCCAGCCCCAGTATGGAGGAAGGGGTGGAGGAGGCTGCAGAGGAAAAGTCCTTGGCAGCAGCAGCAGAGGCAGGGACAGCAGCAGACTCAGTAAGTCTTCTGGAGCTCTAGGCCCACAGATTGTGGGGGGATCAAGTGACTGGCACTCCTCATCTGCACTAGAAGTAGAGAACTACCTTCACAAAGAGATTAAAAGTCAAGCAAATAGCTTGGAAAGTGAGCAAAAGTCAGAAAAAGAATCAGACTATAAAGTCTTACTTTGGTGACTACGAAGACCAAAGTAAACAAACAGATAACAACAAAGTCAAAGTAACACATCCAAAGCCTTCATGAAAAACATGAAGTGGTCTCAGGCCATAGAAGAGATCAAAAAAGGATTTTGAAAATCAATAAGAAAATTAGAGTAAAAATTGATAAAAGAAAAGAGAGTGATGCAAGAAAATCATGAAAAACAAATCAATAGCTTGCTAAAAGGAGAATTTCAAAACTGCTGAAGAAAATAAGATTTTAAAAAATAAACCCAAATGGCAAAAGAAATGCAAAAAGCCAATGAGGAGAAGAATGCCCTGAAGGCAGAATTAGCCAGATAGGAAAGGAGGTCCAAAAGCTCATTGAAGAAAATAATTCCTTAAATATTAGAATGGAGCAGATGGAAGCTAATGCCTTCATGAAAAATCAAGAAATTATAAAACAAAGGCAAAGGAATGAAAAAATGGCAGACAATGTGAAATAATCTCGTTTGAAAAACAACTGCCCTGGAAAATAGACACAAGAGAGACAATTTATAAATTATTGGACTGCCTGAAAGCCATGATAAAAAAAAGAGCATAGACATCATCTTTCAAGAAATTGTCAAGGAAAACTGCCCTGATATTCTAGAACAAGAGGGTAAAATAAATATTGAAAGAATCCACTGTTAGGCTCCTGAAAGAGATCTCAAAAGGAAAAGTCCTGGGAATATTTTACCCAAATTCTGGAGCTCACAGGACAAGGAGAAAGTAGTGCAAGCAGCTAGAGAGAAATAATTCAAGTACTGTGGAAATACAATCAGGATAACCGAAAACCTAGCAGCTTCTACATTAAGGGATTGTAGGGCTTGAAATATGATATTCCAGAGGTCATAGGAGCTAGGATTAAAATCAAGGATCACCTACCCAGCAAAACTGAGTATAAATACTTCAGGGGGAAAATGGTAATTTAATGAAATAGAAGATTTTCAATCATTCTTGTTGAAATGACCAGAGCTGAATAAAAAAAAATTGACTTTCAAACACAAGAATAAAGAGAAGCATGAAAAGATAAACAGGAAAGACAAAGCATAAGGGACTCAGTAAATTTGAACTGTTTATATTCCTGCATGGAAGGATCATATTTGTAACTCTTGAGACTTTTTCTCAGTACTAGGGTAGTTGGAGGAATTTTATACACACACACACACACACACACACACACACACACATACACAAACATACATGTATAGGAATAAGGTGAGTTGAATATAAACAGATAATATCTTACAAAGTAAAATCAAGTCGTGAGAGAGAAATATATTGGGAAGAGAAAGGGATAAATAGAATGGAGCAAATTATCTCATAGAAAAGAGGCAAGAAAAAGCTTTTCCAATAGAGGGAAAGGGGGGAGGTGAGAGTGAAAGAGTGAAACTTACTTAATAGGATTTGGCTTAAGAAGTGAACAACATGAACACTCAATTTGGTATGAAAATCTGTCTTACACTACAAGAAAATGGGGGGGTGGTGGAAATAAGCTGAGGGTGGGAGGGACGATAGAATGGAGGTCAAATGAGAAGAGGAGGTGATTAGAAATAATAGGGTCAAAAGAGAACAGAATAAATGTGGGGTAGGATAGGATGGAGGGAAATATATTATTTCACAATATGACTATGATGGAGGTGTTTTGCATAACTACACATGTATAACCTGTACTGAAATGCTTGCTTTCTCAATGGGAATGATTAGGGAGGGAGGGAGAGTTGTTGAAACTCAAAGTTTTAAAAAACGATTGTTAAAATTGTTTTTACATGCAAATTGAAAATGGGATGTACAGGCAACAGGGTATCAAAAACTATCTTGCCCTACAAGAGAATAGAGTGGATGGGGATCAGAGAAGGGAGGGGTGTGAAAGAAGGGAAGTCACTTTGGGGGAAGAAGTAATCAGAATGTATGGTGTCTTGGGGTGGGAACAAGGGAAAGATGGGAAGAAAATTTGGAGCTCAAAATCTTGTGAAAGTATCTGTTGAAAAATAAAAATTAATTAATTAAAAATATTTTTAAAAAGAACTGATTTAGAATGAAGTAAAATTCAGTGAAAAATATCCATGATTACAAAAAAAGAAAGAAAGAAAGGAAGGAAGGAAGGAAGAAGGAAAGAAAGGAAAAAGACCAAAATAAAATGAGCAAAGAACAGCAACAATAAAAGAATCTGAACATTGCAAGTTAGTACAGTCACAGGGAAAATTAAGATAAAAACTCAGAAGAGGATATAAATGTCAAAACATGTATGGACAAAACTCAAAAGAAAAATGAGATTAGATGGGAGCTAAAAAGCTGGGGGTGAGAGGAGAGGGAATTTTGCAGCCAGTGTCTCTGATAAAGACCTCATTCTAAAAATATACAGAGAACTGAGTCAAATTTATAAAAATATAAGTCATTCATCATTTGCTAAATGGTCAAAGGATATGAGCAGTTTTCAGATGAAGAAATTGAAACTATCTATAAGCATATGAAGTGCTCTAAATCACTACTGATTAGAGAAATGTGAATTGAAGCAACTCTGAGGTACCACATCACACCTATCAATGTGGGTGACATGAGAAAACAGGAAAAAAATAGATGTTGGAGAAGATGTGGGGAAATTGGAATACTAATGCACTGTTGGTAGAGTTCTGGATGATCCAACCATTTAGTAGAGCAATATAGAACTACGTCCAAAAGGCTATAACAATGTGTGTACCCTTTGACCCAACATTACCATTTCTAGGATTGTTTCTCAAAGAATTCATTAAAAAAGAAAATATAAGAAAATGAACTAAAAATTTATAGCAGCCCTTTTTATGGTGATAAAATATTGGAAATTAAAGGTATGCCCCACAACTTGGAAATGGTTGAAAAGGATGTGGTATATGAATGTAATGGAATATGATTGTGCAATAAGAAATAATGCATAGGCAATTTCAGAAAAACATGGAAAGACGTATGAATGGATGCATATTGAAATGAGCAGAACCAGGAAACATTGTACATAGTATCAGAAACATTGTGTTAAGATCAGCTTTGAATGTCTCAGTTTTTCTCAGCAATACAATGATCCCAGGAAAGTAAAAGGACCCATGAAGGAAAATGTTTTCCACTTCCACCTAAAGAAACAATGGACTCTGAATGTAGATTAAAGTGTATTTTATCCCATCTACTTTACTCTTTTTTCACTTTTTCCCTTATGATCTATTTCTTTCACAATTGTAAGAAATATTGAAACATGTTTTACATGATATGTCATGTAAAACCTGTAGTAAATTGCCTAGCATTTGGAACTCAAAATCTAGTAAAAATAAATTATCTTGGTATTTTATCAACTTCTTGAAATTGTCAAGATCTTTAAATATAAAAATTATCTTGACATGCAATTGGGAGGGAAAATGCTTTAAAGTAAAGAAGGAATGGACAGAGATTGGTCCATACTCAAAGTCCTGATATTGAGACAAAGTCATGATAAAATGGTAGTGTGATAGTAGAGACATCCAAGACACAAACATAAAAGGAAAGAGTAACTTAACTCTCTATAAGCAACAGCTGAAAGAAAAGTTCAGCTTGAACACATGGTTAGATATACTTCCAAGTAGAAATGAATCAAGAGTTTAAAATGGTGTCATGGAAAATTGGCAAGCTTGAGGAAAGAATTAGAGAAGAAACAAGAGATACGGAGAAAATATTCAGAAGTAGAATTAACAATTTTCTAAAGAGTCACAAATATTACCCAAGCAATGAACTATTTGAACATTAAAATGGAGAAGTAGAAAATGATGATTACATGAGACAATGAGAATTTTTTTTGAAAGTGAAAAGAATTAAAAATTCAAAGAAAAGAAACACAACTGTCCTGTAAAACAGCTAAAGGAGAAATGATCTTCAAATCACTACACTCTCAGAAATCTATGAAGAGCAACAAAAAATACCTGGACATGCCAACTAAAGATGTCATGAAAGAAATCTTCGAGACCTATTAGATAAAGATGACAACATGCAAATAGAAAGTATCCATCAAACATTTCATCAAAGAGATGAGGAAGTGAAAATTCCCAAGGATATCATTACCATAATCCAAGGATTATAAATCAAAGAAAATAATCTATTAGCAGCCAAAAAGAGTTCAAGTACCAAATTACCACATTCAAAATTAGAAAAGACTTAGCCAGAAAGATTTAAATAAAGAGGTTGAAATATTCTATTTCAAAAAACAAAATATTAGAACCAATAACAATTGGATATAATGGGACAGGGAGAAAATTGATCTTCAATGAAATAGAAAAAACTATAAACTATTGAAGAAAAGACCAGAACTAAGTAGAAATATTGAAATAAAAATAGAGGTATTAAAAAAAACCATAAAAAGTTCAAACAGAATATTTTTAAGATGTAATGGATCAACTATTTTCATATACTAACTTGGGAGAAGACAAGTGTCCCTACAGAACTTCAGGGTCAAATATGGAGTTAAATAAAAGAGTGGCCTTTTACTTGGGGTAAAGAATGTAAAATTGGTAGTTACTTATTAACAGAGAAATGGTCAAATACATTTTGGTGTACAAATGTACAAAATAAAACTGTAATGTAAAAAATATTGAAGGAAACCTGGGAAGACATTGTGAACAGATGCAAAGGGATATAATCTGGAGAATAATTTAGGTAATAGTAGTAAGATTATAAAAACAAATAACTAAAAGACATGAGATCTGATAAATATCAACGAGAAACCATAACTCTAGATGGTTATTGAGGGAACATGTGATCCACCATAATGGTCTTGAGAAGCAAAATGAAGTATAAAATTTTGAAAACAGTCAATATATGTATGTGTTTTGATTTCCTGTGCTTATTGGTTACATGTACTTCATTTTAAAATTAAGGATGGGAGAGTTAATAGGGCTATGTAAATAAACGGGCATCATTCAAAGAATAAAAGCACACTTACTTTGCATGGGGATGTGGGACAGGGGGCAAAGTTTAAATGTGACTCCTCTCATGTCTCTAAATGTAAATAATGAAAAGTAAACAAAACAAAACAAAAAATCTATGGGCCCAAAGGGAATATGAAAGATCCTCTACAGGCATCATCTATGTGAATATAGCCAACAGAAAGTCAGCAAAAAAGAACAGCAAAAGTGACTGAATTTTCCAAGTTTTTTTGAGTAATGGAGGGGTCTATTATGGAAATTAAGGCACCTCTATTTATTGACTTACTGGTCCATTTAGACCATTCAATTGAATGGTCATAACAATGTAATTATCACATCATCCTTAAAACCAACCATCCATTTGAAAACAATCTGGTCTTAAAGTAAATAAAACCACAAAAATCTGTTTTACTGATCTCTACTATCTCTTGAATCATTTCATATAATTTTAGGGTAATACTAACAATTTGTGTGCATTTTTCTTTGTTGTTTTATTCAGTGTTGTTACAATGATGTTATTCTCTAGTTCTAAGCTACTTCATTTATAATGTGAGAGTGTTGAATAGATGATCTCTAAGGTATTTGCAACTCTAACATCTGGCAAAAGACACTATTTTGCTTGTCTCTTTATATTCTATGTCATACAATATATTGCTTCCATGGAGAAATTCAATTGAATAAAAGTATTGATATATACATATATCCTTAAGAATACCCCAAAGAATCTTCACAAACAAAACTCCTTCCTATAATCACTTGGACATAGTATTAAACATTTAGGTATAATCAAAATTAGATAATTTCAGAATGTAAGAAATAGAATACTTTCAAAACAGATTCTAATATGACCTTGAAACAATCAGAGAATATTACCCCAGGAAAAGTTCTAGGATAGTCAAGTGAGCAGAAAGGGAACAATTCTATTCTAGCTTCATAGACTAGGAGATTGAAGGGCAGGGACCCACCTACTGTGGTTGAAGGGTACTAGAGCAGACCCAGAGGCATTCAGCATGCTCCACCTCAGGGGACCAGCAGGAGATCTTGAACTCCAGGGAGTCAACAATTGCCAACATTGGGACTCTAGGAACGCCTTTGCACAATGAAGTAAATTGGCAGAAACAAGAGGCAGAAACAAGTCTACCAGCTGCTGTGCTCTAGAGCAGTGCTAGGGGAGAAGGAGACCTTCAGTGCCTAGGCCACCCCTCCCCCATATCTCAGGCTGCGAGCTTCATTTTAACCCTGAGGAAACTCCAAAAGACATTTCCTAGCCTAGGCCTTGGCACACAACAGTTAGATCCAGCTCAGTGTTACATAAGCTACAGCATTATATGGCTTCTAGTCAACAGAACCAGAGGCCACAGGATGGAAAACAAGTAACCAAGCACATAACCATAAGCACAAGAATAGTGGAACAGAACCCCCATGCCTTAGAAGCAGCCATTCACTTTATAAATCAGGAAAAGAAGCAATCACAATGAACAAGAAGCAAACTAGAAATGCAAAGACCATAGAATCTTACTATGGGGAAAAGGAAAAACAAAATAGAAATTCAGAAGAAGACATCATTGACACTATATCCACATCTGAAAGGGAATATGAACTGGTTTCAAGCTCAAAAGTATTCTTGGAGCAGCAAAAGAAAGATTTCAGAAGGCAAATGAGAGAGGCAGAAGAAAACTTGACCAATTCCTTAAAAAAAATAAAATGGAAAAAATGGAAAAAAAATTCACTGAAGAAAACAAATCTTTCAAAAATAAAATTGACCAAATGGATAATTTGATACAAAAGGTAACTGAAGAAAATAATTCATTAAAAATAAGGATTGGAGAAGTAGAAGCTAATGACTCTATTAGGCATCAAGAATGAGTCCAAAATAGAAGAAAATGTGAAATAGATCATTGGAAAAATAACTGATCTGGAAAATAGATCCTAGAGAGATGATATAATAATTGTTGGTCTACGGGAAAGCCATAATGGAAAAAAAAAAAGGCCTAGACAGTATCTTCCAAGAAATCATCAAGGAAAATTGCCCCAAGGTCCTAGAAGCAGAGAGTAAAATACCCATTAAAAGCATTCACTGATCACTTCCTGAAAATGCAAAGGAATATTGTTACCAAATTCCAGAATTATCAAGTCAAGGAGAAAATACTTCAAGCAGTCAGAAAGAAACAATTCAAATACTGCTGAACTACAGTAAGATTCACATAGACCAATGTGACTTTGACAATAAAAGATCAGAGTGATTGGAATATGATATTCTGTGAGGCAAAGGAACTTGAATTACAACCAAGGATCAACTACTCAGTAAAACTGAGTATAATGCTTCAGGCAAGGAGATGGACATTCAGTGAAATAAGGGTCTTCCAGACCTTCCTGATGAAAAATCTCAATGGAAAATTTGATCTTCAAATCCAAGACTTAAAAGAGGCATAAAAAAGATGAATAAAGAAAAAAAAAAACTTGTTCAATAATGGCAGATTGCTTAACTCCCAAAATGGGAGATTGACACTTGTCAATCTTGAGAATGGTATATTTATTTGTGACATTTAAAGGGTATATACATACACAGAAGATATGGGTTTAAATTAACATAAATGATGATCAAACTCCTAATTAAGGGGTGCAAAGGGATTGCAATGGGAGAAGAGGAAAGGAGAAGGCAGAAAAAGATAAATTACATCACATGTACATCACATGATGAGGAATAAAACATATTATATGAGAGGAAAAGCAAGGAGGGAGATGAGCATTGTTGGACCTTTACTCGCTTTAGATTTTCTTCTAAGTGGGAATAACTTACTGTGTTAAGTATAGAAATATAACTTTCCCTACAGAAGAAAGGGAAGAAATAGCAAGGGAAAAAGAAAGAAAAGGGCAGAGGGCTGACAGAAAGGTGGGACAATTGAGGGAGGTGGTGGCAAAAGCAAACCTCTTTTGAGGAAAGGAATAGAGAAAGGAGAGAGAAAGACACAGTTGGTAATCATAACTGTGAATGTGAATGGGGAGAACTTTCTCTCCCCATAAAACAGAGGTGGATGGCAGAATGGATTAAAAGCCATAGTCCTACAATCTTGTCTTCAATAAACAGATATGAAACAGAGGGACACACACGGAGTAAAGGTAAAAGGCTGGAGCAGAATATATTATGTTGCAGTTGAAGAAAAAAAAGCCGGAGTAACAATCCTAATCTCAGGCAAAGCAAAAGCAAAAATTGATGTAATCAAAAGGGATAAGGAAGGAAACTATATCTTGCAAAATGGCACCATAGCAATATCATTACTAAACATAAATGCACCAAGTGATATAGACAACAAAACTATCTTATTGGGGGACCTCAACCTCCCCCTCCCTTATAACTCTAACTTCAAAATAAACAAGAAAGAAGTTAAAGAAGTATATAGAGTTTTAGAAAAGGTAGATATGATAGAATTTAGGAGAAAACAGAAAGGGAATAGAAAGGAATATACCTTTTTTTCAGTGGTAAATGGTACATACACAAAAATTGACCATTTATTTGGGCATAAACACCTCACAATCCAGTGCAGAAAATTAGAAATATTAAATGCATTCTTTACAGATCATGATGCAATAAAAAGGGCCATGGAAATTTAGCATAAAACTTAATTGGAAACGAAATCATCTAATGCTAAAGAATGAGTAGGTAAAACAACAAATCATAGAAACAATCTATAACTTCATTCAAGAGAATGACAATAATGAGACAAATGACCAAAACTTATGGGATGCAGTGAAAGCAGTTCTTAGGGGAAGTTTTATATCCCTGAGTGCTTACAGGAATAAAATAGAGAAAAAGGAGATCAATAAATTGGGCATGCAGCTAAAAAATGTAGAAAAGAACAAATTGAAAATCCCCAATTAAATACCAAATTAGAAGTGTTAAAAACCAAAGGAGAGATTAACAAAATTGAAAGTAAGAAAACTACTGAACTAATAAATAAAACTAAACTGGTTTTATGAAAAAAACAATAAAACTGATAAATATTTGGTACATTTAATTAAAAAAGAAGGAAAATAAAAAACAAACTACCAGTATCAAAAATGGAAAGGGTGTATTCACCACTAATGAAATGGAGCTTTAGAAAATTATTAGGAATTATTTTGTCCAAGTGTATGCCAATCTGTGAAATAGATTAATTGGTACAAAAATATAAATTGCCAGAATTAACGGAAGAGAAAGTATAATACCTAAATGAGCTCATCTCAGAAAAAAATAAACTAGACAAGCCATGAATAAACTCCCTAGGAAGAAATCTAAAGGGGCTAAAGATGTATAAGCAAATTCTATCAAACATTTAAAGAACAATTAATTCCAAAATTATATAGATTATTTGGGAAGATAGGTGAAGAAGGAGTCCTATCAATTTTTTTTTATGATACAAATATGGTGCTGATACCTAAGCCAGGAAGAACCAAAATAGGGAAAGAACATAATATAACAATTTCCCAAATCAATATAGAAGCAGCAAATTTAAATAAAATATTATCAAAGAGATTATAGCAACTTATCATGAGAATAATATACTTTGATCAGGTAAGATTTTTCAGGAATGCAGGACTGGTTCAATATTAAGAAAAATATCAGCATAATTGATCATATCAATAACAAAACTAACAAAAACTATATAATTATTTCAATATATGCAGAAAGAAGTTTTTGGTAAAAATTTTGGACGGAGATTTCTATTGAAAACTCTGGAGAGTTAAGGAATAAATGGAATTTTCTTTAAAATGGTAAGTAGCATCAGCCAAAAATCATCAGCAAGCATTATATGTAATGAGGTCAAGCTAGATGCATTTCCAATAAAATTTGTGATGAAAAAAGGAGGTCCATTATTGCCACTGTTATTCAATATGGTGTTAGAAAGATTAGCTTTAGCAATAAGAGAAGAAAAAGAAATTGAAGGAAACAGGATGGTCAAAGAAGAAACTAAATTATGCCTCTTTGCAGTTAGTGTGATGATACTTAGAGGATCATAGAGAATGAAGTAAAAAACTACTTGAAATAATAAAAAAACTACAGAAATATTGCATGATATAAAATAAAACCACACAAATAATCATCTGCATTTCTATATATTACTAGCAAAGCTCAACAGCAAGAGATAGAAAGAGAAATTCCATTTAAAGTTGCTGTAGACATTATAAAATATTTGGAAGTCTATCTGCTAAAACATTTCAGGGAAAATATGACACAATTATGAAATATTTTTCACAAAATTAAAGTCAGACATAAATAATTTGGAAAAACAGTTGCCTGTTAGTAGGTTGAGCTAATATTAAAAAATGACAGTTCTACCTAAATTAATTTTAAAAGTGCCATATCAATCAAACTAACAATTATTTTATAGAGGTAGAAAAATTATATCAAAATTCATATGGAAGAACAAAAGGTCCAGAATATCAAGATAATTAATGAAAAAAAATGCTAGGGAAGGTAGCTTAGCCATACAGATCTTAAGTTGTATTATAAATCAGATATCATTAAACTAAGAAATAGAGGGGTAGATCATTGGAATAGTTTAGGTACACAAGGTACAGTAGTTGATGATTATAGAAGTTTGTTGTTTGATAAACCAAAGAACTCAAACTTCTGGGATAAGAACTCATTATTTGACAAAAACTGCTGGGAAAACTGGAAAACAGAAACTGGATGTAGACTAACATCTGACACTATTTACTAGAATAAAGTCCAAATGGAACATGACCTAGGTATAAAGGTTGATACTACAAACAAATTAGGGAAGCAAGGAATGATTTATCTGTCAGATTTATGGGGAAGGAAGGAATTTGTGACCAAACAAGAGATAGAGAACATTATGAAATGCAAAATGGATGATTTTTCTTTGATTACATTAAATTGAAAATTGAATTTGAAATTGAAAAGTTTTTGCACAAACAAAAAGCAATGCAACCAAGATTAAGAGGAAAGCAGAAAAATGGGAAAGAATTTTTGCAACTGTCTGTAATAAAAGTCCTCATTTCTAAATTATATGGAGAACTGAGTCAAATTTCCAAGAATACAAGGCATTTTCCAATTGATCAATGGTCAAAGTATATGAACAGTTTTCAGAGGAAGAAATTGAAACTTTCTATAGTCATATAAAAAAGTGTCCTAATTCACTATTGATTAGAGAGATGCAAATCAAAATAACTTTGAGGTACCACATCAAACCTATTAGATTGGCTAACATGACAAAAGAGGAAAATGACAAATGTTTGAGAAGATAAGGGAAAGTTGCAACAGTAATTCATCGTTGGTGGAGCTGTAAACTGATTCAACCATTCTGGAGAGCAATTTGGAACTGTGCTCAAAGGGTTATAAAAATAGGGCTGTATCCCAAAGAGATCATAAAAGTGGGAAAATAACCCACTATGTACAAATGTATTTATAGCAACTTTGTTTGTAACAGCCAAGAACTGGAAATTGAGGGGATATCCATCAATTGGGGAATGGCTGAACAAGTTGTGGTATATGAATATGATGGAATACTACTGTGCTATAAGAAATGATGGCTTCAGGAAAATCTGAAAAGATTTATATGAACTGATGCTGAGTGAGGTGAGCAGAACCAGGAGAACATTATTCACAGTAACAGTTAAGGTGTGAGAGGACTGATTTTGATAAATGTAGACCTCAGCAATGCAAGGACCTAAAATATTTGCAAGGAACTCATGATACAAAACGTCATCTCCATCCAGACAAAGAACTATGGAGTTATAATGAAGAATGAAACAGACTTATTTTCTTCCTTGTTATGTTTTATTGTATTTTTTTTTCCTCATGGCTTCTCCTATTCATTATATTTCTTCTAGGCAACATGACTGCTGTGTAAATGCATTTAATAGCGACCATACAAGATTGCATGCCATCTTGGGGAAAGAGGGGGAGGAAATTTAAAACTTATGGAGGTGAATGTTGAAAACTGAAAACAAATAATATTTGGAAAAACAAATAAAACACCACCAACACTAAAGCTATATTATTCCCCAATTTATTGTTGTATGTATCTTCTCCATCTGTCCAAATTTATACAAAAAGCTATCTAAGCCTAATTCTTCTATTTCTCATTTTGTCAGTAAACAACACCTTTTGCAGCCTGGCTTTTTATTTTACTGCTTAATTGAAACTGCTCCTTCAAATTTATCAAGGATCTCTTGATTGTAAATCTGATAGTCTTTCTTCAGCTTTAATTTTTTCCAGGCTATCTACTGTGTTTGACATGGAGGATGACCCTCCCTTCCTGAATATTTGGGCACTAATCTTCTGGGCCTTCTATCTAATTGTTCTGTTTTAGTCTCCTTTGCTGGTTTATTATCTCATCATTCCCTATAACTGTGGGTGTGTTCCAAAGCTCTGTCAGAAGTCTTCTTTACTGTCTATACACTTTGTCATTAATATTGTCAGCTAACAAAAGGTTAATTATCACCCTTATGCTGATGACTAATATGCTTCTAAAACCAGACCTGGTATCTCCCCTTAGTTTTAATCACACATTTCCAACTGCCTATTTGTCATTTCAAAATGAATGTCCCTAAGACATCTCAAACTTCACATGTCCCAGACAGAATCCATCATCTTCCCCACCCCCAACCAATGCATCACTCTTCCAATCTCCCCTATTACTGTCAATGACAGCTCTCAGGCTCCCCAGATGAATGATCCTGGCAGTAATCTTGGTTCCGTTATCTCTATATCAAATCCCTTGTCATTATCACCTTCACAAAATCTCTTGCTTCCAACTTCACTCTATGCACACAACTACCAGCTTAGTTCAAGGTCTTCCTGTTTCTCTTCTGGTTTATTGTAAAGGTTAATTGATTTACCTGCCTCAAAACTTTTGCCCATTTCACTTTATCCATTGTAATACTACCAACCTGTTTTTCTTTAAACTCAGATTTGACCAAATGATTCCCATAACAGTGTCATTTTGCCTTTAATATAAAATATGAACTTCCCTTGGCTTTTAAAGCTCTTTATGAACTTGTACCAACCTATCTTTTCAGCTTCATTATCTATATTCTCTATCCCAACACTGTGATCCAACCAAATTAGCCTTCTCTCTCTTCCTCACAGAAAATACACCATTTCTTGATCTCATGTCTTTGCATGGCCCATCCTCATCTTTGCCTCACAAAATTCTATTCCTCTTTCTACTTGCTGTTCAAATACTCTCTTTTAAATGTTTTATATGATTCCTCCAATTGCTAGTGCTTTTCCTTCATATGCATACACATTTATTTTATATACATATATATATACTTACATACATATATATATATGTATATATATATATGTGTATATACATATATAAATACATATTCACTGGTGAAGCAAATGGCAAACTATTCCAGTATCCTTTCCAAGAAATCCCCATGAACAGTAGGGTCCATGGGATCACAAAGAGTGAGATAGGACTGAGCAACTGAAAAACAACCACAAAATACAAAAAAGAAATAATACAAAGAGGTTAAGTGACTTGCCCACGGGAACACAACTAATTAATGGCAGAGGTTCACCTAAATTATTTGCCTAGTCATGGCAAGGCATGTTGAATTTTGGTCTCCTGATTACTAGTCTCTATTTTTTTCAATTTTTCAAAGTACTCTCTGATCCAAGTATAGGTCCCTTCTGGTAGATGTTTCATAAACTTTTATTTTTTTTTGGTACATATGTATAGCTGTTCCTTGGTGGTTGTGTTTGTTTTCTATTACTGTATTCTTTAATACTTAAAACTCACTATGACTAGGATGATGTTGATCGAAGCTGTTATCCAATGACATGAGAGTTAGCTGGAGCAGATAATTTCCATGTGGTTTCATTTTGTATCAATAATAGTCATACAGGTACATGTTCTGACTGAAACTAAGTTTACTAAAAATGTCAAAATTTGATGAGATGAAGCTACAGTAAGCTATATTCTGCATACCAATAGTAACCTGTATTTCCGGACTTAATGCAATAAGCATTTAATGGTTTGTTCTATTATATGATTTTTTTTAATTCTGATTATTTAAAGAATTGATATTACTCCAAGTAAACATATAAAAGCTACAATTATGAAAGATCACACTTCAATAGCTGTTTTTTTTTAAATGCAATAGCTTTGCTTTGGATAAATCAAGCATTTAAATATCATTCAAATCAACAATGACATAAATCACTCATCAAAACATAAAGGAAAGTGATCAAAATTTAAGACCAACACTAAGAACTGATAAGTTGTTGCTATGAAACAGCAAAATTCAGTCTCAGGAAGCAAGCAAAGTCATCCAAAGGATCAGACAGCATAGGCTTCTTCATATCTGAAGAACAGTCAGAAAGCCATTATAAAAGAAACTCACGTTGACAAAAAATTAATGTCCTCCCCCAAAACATATGCCCCTTGTCAGGAGCAAGATAATACATTGATTGTCCACCGGATTTTGGAAAAAGGTAATTTTTATGAATGAAACTCCATTATCAAGCCTCTAAAATCTGCATATCTTCAATGAGCTATAAAAATTCCTGTCTGATATTGTTTATTATTATTATTTTTTTACTTTCCATGGAATTGTAAGCCTTATCCTTAAAGAAGAACCAATGAATTCAGATAAATACATACTGAGAAACAGACATTTTATAGAATTATAGATATTCTCAAAAAGAGATAGACCTTGTCTAATGGTCTTGCATCATGTCATACATCATGAATTTTTTTTTAATTTTTAAAATAGAGATATCATATATTTTAATTGCTTCAAAACTCACTCATAAACCCTAATGGCCTATGATCAAGGTTAGGCTTTGAAAGATTGAATTTTCATCAAGAAATACTCAATATTCAATGTAATCAAAGTTTTAGGATGAAGAATTAAATATGTCAAAATTTTGTGAACTCAATGTCAAATTACATAAAGTAAATGATTGCATTCACAGAAGGGCACATAGCATATTGATTTTGCAAATGTTTTATTAAATCAATAATTTAATCATTTTGCTTAATTTTTTAGAAGTTCATTTTTGTTCCATTTCATTCCACGATAAGTAGCATTCCCAAATTGTTATCACACACATACAAGAATCACCATATGACCTATTTCCTGGTGAAGAGCCTCTTCATTGGATTCTTGTATTTTAAAAAAACGTCACTTTTTAGACCTATCCTTGAATTCTCTAGCGATTGGTAGGACTTGACATTTTTTTGCTCCAATGGCATTGCCTTCAAGAAATCAGGATAATCATGCATTTTCAGGCACTGAAATAGAACTTAAAACAGAACTATGATTAAAGAAATGGTTAAATTCTTTGATGTGATACATGTACTGAATATTATTCTGTTTCATACAGTTTTCTTTTCTTTGGTACTACCAGATTTTGCATGGACTATTATAATTAAAATACTCTAAGGACATAATGAAAGCCCACCATAATATTTTTTTTGAGAACATGGGCAATAGTTAGTGAATGATATTGATAGAGGCAAAGAAACATACAAAATTGAAGTGTTATGTGTTAGGGAAGACCATATTCTTTATTTTCAGTAGTATAATAACTCCACATTGACAAAAGTACTTCATTTCTAATTATGTACCTATTTTGCTCTGTATCTGCACATGAAAAGCTAGGCTTTGATGATGTCTTTCTAAACGTGATTTTTCTCTTCCCATTTATCTAGAAGAGCCAAAGCATGTCCCTATGAAAAATCTAATTTGCAGTAATTTTGAGTAATTTTGGTAGAGATTATTAACCAGATAAGACTTCATACATTTTACTCACTCAGCTGTGGATTATTAGTTAACTCTACATATTTCCATGAGTTGGGCACTACTATTCTTGTTTTACCAGAAGAGAAAATGATACAGTTGGGTGAAGTGGTCTATCTCAAAGCATGTCAAACTCCATTTAATTATCTGAGTCAATAGTTATTGCACTGGTATAATGTTCTGTTTTGTTTTGTCTGGGGCAACTGAATGGCAAAAATAAAACAACCATCTGGTACCAAAGGAAAAATTAAACCATTTTTTCCCATAAATACTTACCAAATATCCACCATGTGTGAAGTAACATAGCAAATATATTACATAAGGAGACAAATATATATACATATATATGTGTGTGTGTTTATATGTATATAAATATATATATATATATTTGTGTGTATGCATATGTACATATTTATCCATACATTATATGTGCATTTTATAATTATGAGTACAGAAGAAAAATATATTGAAGACTTTGCACTAAACATATTGGAAAGTTGAAAGACTGATGTTCCTACTGAATTCCCTTAGAAATTATAGCAGTTGGGTTGCAGGATCATAGATCAAGAGCTGAAAAGGATCTTAAAAGCTATCTAACTTCCCCCTCCTTTTACACATGAGAAAAGTCATCCCTAGGTCCAAGGGGACATATGAGAAATGAATCAGAGGTAAAGTTTGAAGCATGGTCCTCTGACACTAGTACCAAGAATTGTTTGGTGGGATCGTAGGTTAAGACCTCTGAGAGAACCATGGAGACCATCAAGTTTGACCTTTTCATTTTAAAGCTGAGATAACAAGAAATTAAGCCACAGCAAAGATCATTCATCCATTAAATTCTTGAGATAGATTTGACCAAAGGTCTTCCTTTTTACTAGTTCAGTCTTCTCTCCACTACACAATTCTTCCATATTTGCCCATATTTGGATTAATAAAGGTCAGAAGGCAATCTAATTCATTCAATCTAATCTAACCCAATAAGCACTCGTTAAATGGGGCCACATAGAACGCACATATTAAGTTTAGCTAACCATAAAGACTCAAAGAAAAAAGGGGAAAAATAGTGCCTGTCCTCAGGGAGATTACAGGATTAATATGAAAAATAAATAGATAAGAATTTGCAAAATAATTTGTATAGGTACAAATAGGGATGATGGCAATTAGAAATTTAAAAAAGTGAAGTGACAGATTCAAGAATAATTGAGAAGACAATTTTTTAAGTGCATAAATATTGGAGGAGAGTAAAGAGAGAAAGTAATTAACAAGGCAAATAATGCCATTATTATTTTTAATAATAATAGGAAACCGAAAGAAAAGCTGCTTTGACAGCATTAAATGTAGGGAGACAATGATTTTGCATTGACTTTTATGTACACACTATCTAAGTAGATGGAAATCTCCAATACTACCCATTTCCTATGCCTTAATGAAATTTTCTCTTAAAACATTAAGTTTGCTATTTTAATCTGGCAATGTCAGGAGTTTATGTTTTAATGTTGGCTACTCTCTCATCCACTGGATTTAGTGTTTATCAGTTTCCTAACCTGGCACTGAGTATTCTAAGGCCAAAGAATTATGAATTCATTTGGCCTGTAGGCTTTGACCAATAACTAGGTATCTTCTAGCATGTATGAAGATGTCAAGGAGGACTAGAACCTCTGGTTTACAGTTTACTGAGCCTTTTTCAGGGCTACTCAACCACTTTTGATATCCTTCTGAATTCCAACTTTTACCTGTGGCTCCAAGGAGGTATCGAATGAATAGTGGACTCACCCCAATAAAATCATCTCAGAAAATGGGTTAACCTACTTTGAAGGTAACTGACAACTCTCAATACACTTGGTGAAATAGGAAGATGTCTACCTCAAACATGTGAAGATTTCTTCAAGCAGAAAGAGTAGATGAGAACAATTTGTTTCAATTTCCATGAAGATGGATAAAGGAGATTCTGTGGATTGTTTCAAGCTTGGTCAGACATGAAAGACAACAAGGTCATTCACTACATCCCTGGCCATCACCAGTCATCTTGACTTTTGTCCTGTCGCTAAATTTTGATGACTCTGAAAGAGAGTGTGGCTGATGACTTTGTGAAACTGTGCTTTACTTTAATCCAATTTACCTGCACAACATCACCTGTAATGTCACTGGTCCTTTTTCCAAAATGAAGGACAAAAACAACAGGTGTCTCTCATAGCATGATACATTTTTTTCCCCAAGTCTATAGTTGGAGGAATGGATGACAGAATATTTTTTTTAGATTCTCATAACTGTTCTCCCCTACTTCTTAGCAGTAATTGTTCTGTAAATGAGTAAACTTGTTGTAAGATAGTTACAAGGGAGAGCAAAAGAACAACCCAGGCATAGAATGATGCATTTAAGGAGGTGTATCAAAGAATATTCTTCACAGTCTACATCGGCTTTAAGAAAGCAGGAGATGAAAAGGTTGTGGTTACTCGAATCTGCATCTCTAGTTGAGTCTCCTACATTTATGTGGGAAGGGCTCATGTCTACACTTTGAAATGAACTCATGGCAAGTGGCCGCTTCCACAGATGACTGAACAATTTAGAATTTTAGACAGAAATTTTCTCCTTTCTGATGCATATCTTCATTGTTTAAATTTTCAGTTTCTGAGGGAATCCTACTACGGTGATTGGTTAAATGGAAAGTGATATGTAAAGTGTGAAATCAAAAAGAAATGTGGAAAGATCTCAACAGTTTAGGAAGGTAAAAAAAATATAGTAGAAAAATACAATAGAAATGACAAGTTATTTTTTTTTGTTTTTTTGTTTTTTATCAGTTTACTATAAGGCAACCTAAAGCATTTCTTACCAAAAGTTGGCCACTGTCAGGGGAAATAATCTAGAGGTATATTCTTTGTGGAAGAAAAATTAGGATTTTTACCTTAGGAAATTATAGCTTTCTTTGATGTAGTCCTGAACAGACAATGTCATCCCATTCACAAAGGAAAATAACATTTATAGTTATAAAAATCTGAATAACACATATACTTATATATTTTAGTAAAGGACCTAGCAACTGCACAGTAGGCATCAGTGTATGCATTATGTAAGTCATGATTTAGCTGGCCCTATGCAAAAGGCAGGGAGACCGGTTAAAAAAAAGAAAACAAATTAAAGAAAAAAAGTGGAATACAACCTAGAACTGTAGCTAATGAAAGTAACTGAGGCTTGAGATACAGAGATTAAGTTTGATGTTATCTCCATAGAATTAATGAGTCTATGACATCTGCAAGGGATCTCACATAGTGAATAGCAAACTGTCAAGTTAAAAAAAAAAAAACAAACCTTGGGGAACATTCATATTTAAAGGATAAGAACAGGAAGAAAATAGCTAATACAAAAAGGTGATCAGAGTGATATAAAGATGTTAAGGAGATTATGATAGCATGGAAACCAAAGGAAAATGGAACTGATTTCAAGATGAAAAATACATTCAGTAAGTAACATAAGCTGCAAAGAGGTCAAGGATGACCAAGAAAAGGCTACTAGGTACTCCCATTTTTTCTTATTCCAGAGAGACTCAAGAATACATCCTTTTCCCTCTCATGCACCAAAACCTAATATTTAATCTCTTCAACCCCTAAGCATGTGCATGCATATACATACATATACACAAATACTATATCTGAAATTCTGAAGGTTTCTACCCCATTATCATTTTATTTACCTGACATAAAATATAACTATATTATGGTCTAGTCAATTACAATTATGGCATTGATTTCATCAGTGTCTCTTATAATCCATACTTCATAAGAAATGAGTGTTCATAAAAGAGAGTTTAAGAATTTAGCTAATATACCATCATTGAAATAATATCCATAGCAATTCAAATAGCTGATCAAGTGATAAACAGACAACAAATCTTCTCAACAATAGGTCTAAGGACAAAGGATTAAAAATGGAAAGAATGTTATATGACATCTGCACTTTCCTTTAACACTTAAAGAAACTGTAGACCAGAGATGGTAAATGACTTAACCAAAGTTACATAGTATGGGCAAGACATATTTAGCAAAGTTTAATCAAGGAGAAAGAGGAGATTCTATATGTTAAAAGACTGATATATTGAAAATAATGCTTAAAGGAGAAAAATGCTCAAATCATAAAGAATAATTAATATTTCTAGAATGAGAGTCAATGTGCAGCTTTTTAAAGATTAAAAGGGATAGCAATCTATCTAGAAACTGTACAAACAAAAGCCTATATAATGTTTTAATATATTTTATTACCTTTTCATTTTATGTCACTATATTCCACTCTCCCTTTATTTCCAGAGTTATACCTTGTAATAAAGATTTTTTAAAAAAGATGAAGAAAATGATCAAAAACATTAAGCATACCATTTCCCATGGGATAAATATAGTCCAGTGTTTTCATATACCATAATTTGTTTCTCCATTTCCTCAATAATAGAAACTTATCTTGTGTCCAGTTCCTTGCTACCACAAGAAGTGAACCTTTCTTTTTGTCAGCAAATTAATTGTGATGTATACCAAGCAGGAGAGTCTCTGTCAAAGGATATAGACATTTTTTGTCACTTTCTTTGTATAATTCCAAATTGCTTTCCACAATAGTCAAACTAATTTAATGCTCCACCAAAAATGCATTACTGTTTCCATCTTTCCACAATTCCTCCAACATTATTTCCTAATTTTCTTATTTTTGCTACTTCTCTAGTTAGGAGATAAAACTCTATCTACTTTTCAATATATCACTGATCTATTAATATACATGTATGTGCACACAGGTACATATATATCTGCATATATACCTTTATATGTATATGCACACATGTATACTTTTGCATATGTAATCATGGTTTTAATTTTTACATACTGTACAATACATATGTGTATATGAATGCACATGTATATGAATGCACATATATTTGTCACTCTATTTGCATATGTATATAGTTGGTTTTGTTGCATGTAAACTTCAAATAGTGGAATAAAAAGGTCCTTAAGAGGCAACATTGACAAGAATTCAACTAACAATAGATTAATTAAAAAAATAAAATGCCTATCACAAATTTCTATTTGTAGAAGTGGAGAATTATTTGATAGTAATAAAGCAGAAGAGTATTTTCACTAGAAATTTTATAAGGCTTCCGCATAGGCTGCAACAATCTAGCATCTACCAGATACAAAGAAAACACTGTCCCATGGTTGGAATTAGAACTAAAAACTCACTATTCTTGAAAAATCAAGAAAGAAAAAAAACCTTTCCATACACAGAAATCTTAAAAAAAATAATTATTTTTTTTTAATGTTTGTGAATTCAACAAATAAATTGTACTGTAACATGAGAAACTTAATAGACAGAACTATTGCCCCAAACCTCCTGGTTATAAAACTGATGTATAAAATTTTAGAAAATTTTATTTATTAGATGTTGCCATAGTGAATAATCATGCTCTCAGAAATACATGTTATGAAAAGATTTTAAAATATAGGATAGTATTAGAAGAAATTCAGTCCATATGGGAACAGGATAAGATACCAGATCATAGTCATCTTATTACTGGAATTATCCTGATGATGCTTTCAGAAAATTTACAGAAGATGAGCTTAATTACTAATATTTTTATTCAATTATATCATCAGTAACTTTATCTACCTGCACATTAGTCTACCGAACATTATAACTAAAAGAGAAATAGCAGGAAAATAACTTGTCCTTGGAGTACAACTCCATCAAAAAAGATGAGAACCACAAGATAAAAATCACAGAAAGAAGAGTTGGTATTTAACTAGTGTTACAGATTTTGCAAAATGCTTCAGATTTGTTATCTCATTTAGCCCTATTAAGTAGCTATTATGAGAAAACTGAAATGCAGATAAGACAAATCATAGTCATGTAACTATTAGGTTTTGGAGCCAAGACCAGAACCCAAATCTTCCTGATTCCAGCTCAACTCTCTATCCATGAATGCAAATTCTCTGAAGCAACTCAGTCATCATTTACATATATTTGTACCCACTATTTTGGAGGCAAGAGCAAACATGCTACAATGGCCAGAAAGAAGAAAACCAAGAATACCTATGTCTAGATTCCATTACAAAACTGTAATACCTATGTGACCTTAGGCAAGTCATGTCATTGCAGTTAAGTTTTCAGTGATTATCCAATGTCTTCAATGTATAAATGAACTGCTTTTGCCAGACAGAGAAGTTTCCTCTATGAATGAATTTACAACTCCAGTCTTTATTCCTATACTTTGGTGGCAAGTGAAATTCAGGGAAAGATTTAATCAGCTAAGGTTTAAGATGATCACAGATAAGAATTACTGCAGGGGTTTGGAGTATGGCCCACTGAATACCTTTAGTCTTGAGGGGAGCAAACTATTTTGGCATTCTACAAATAAAGATTTGGAGTAGACTCAGGAAACTATAGAGAATTATCATTCCCATTGCTGGTGGTGGGATTTGTATGGGATTTAACTGTATATTATTGTCTGTATATGAGAATGTAAGCTTGTGCATGTTTCCCTTGTGGGAGATGAACTATCTGAGTTGAGCCAAGTTAACATAGCAGACTGATGGCAGCTAGAATTGCTGGTGTTGGCAGTTGGTTAGTGACAGGGCCTGGGGGAGGGGAATTCACCTTTCAAAAGTGAAATGAAGCAGTTAGGTCAAGGTATACCTGGGGACAGAATGAGTCTGGATTGCTCCAGCAGTAGATAATGTCTGGCCATATGTCACGGCCAGATTGAAAGACTAGATAAAATTGATGGGGAAGTGGGGGTGAAGAGGGTACTTAGCTATGAAGCTTCAGCCAGACTTCAATGAGCAGCCCTGCCATCAGGAGAATGTTGTTCTCTGTATTTCCTCAGTCCTGTATTTTGTGAAGAATTTTTTTATGTACTTAATTTCAATTTAATAATGGTTTTCATAAAAGTCCAGCCTTAGTTCAAGTATACATTAAAAAGAAAAAAATTAGGCACTCAGTCTGAGTTAAACACAGAGTGGACATCAGTGGAACCATATGCCATCAGCTTTGGGTATCAGGAAGCAAAGGTGTCAGTAAAGTTTAACAGAAGTACAAAAGAGAAAATGAATCAAAACAAGAAAAATGAATTTTAGGTAGGGCAGTCTTCATACATGCCAATCATACCATTTGTTGAGTAAGGGGATTAAGAGATTTGAATAACATTAATATTTATGACAAGATTAAAGAAACTGAGATCGTCTAATAATATTTAATAATGACACTCTATGGCATAATATAGAGAAAAAGATAGAAAAACAAGGAAGACCTGGGTTCAGATCTCATCTCTGACACATACCATTTGTGTGACCCTGGGCATCTTACTTAAACTCTCAATACTTTAGAAAATATACTTGGATTATACATTGCAGAGAAGATTCTATGCTGAGCTGATAGAGAGAGTCTCCTCACCTTGAAGTACTATATATCTATGAAGTAACAGATTCAACCTCTTTCACTAATTTAATAATTGCTCTGGCACAATTCATACAGCAGTATATCTCAGTGTAGTTGCTGGAAAAAATTTCAGTGAAACACTGAATAAATTTACTTATATTTCTTTTGTTTGCCCTAAGCTAACCAACTTCAGCTGATCTGTTTCTTATATATCTATTGACTTGTAATGGGAAGTTGTACATGTGTATATTGCATCAGATTACTCAAATCAACCAAGTCCTCTATTTGCGTGGTGGGTGATAGGTAGGTGATCCCAGAAGAATTGTAATGACATGAGAACAAAATGTCTTGGAAAGAATGGAATGTGTATGAATACTCATTTACCATTTACGGATGAATATTTACATATATTTGGTGATGAAGGGACTTACTCACTGGCTTTGGAAGTTTTCAAAGAAGCCTCTCTGCTTTGATTACCTCCTCTTTGCCATTCTTTATTTCATCATATTCAGTGTCTCTCTTGTGGTTGGAGACTGTCAGTGAGAAGCTATACTATGGAGGATAAAAATCTCCATCCCCTGAGGTCATACGTCTCCCAAGAAACAAGATTGAGTGTCTGTCCTTTTAATTTATCCTTTTCCATTGTAGGCAAAGGAAGTAGAGTCTTTGACATTGATCAGTAGAGAGAATCACAGGATTCTTAGATTTATAAGCCAGGTTGGATTGAGCCAACCATGTCAATGACCCCTGAGGAACATAGTGAAATGTTAGAGACTGATCTTTGGAACTTCAGATCATAGGAAAGATGAATATGGCATCCATAGTTTATCTGGACCTCAACTTTGACTAATGTGAAATAAGCATTAAGTTCTGACCAAAATCCTCTTTTGAAACAATATTCTTAGAGATAATGAGGAAAAGTGTTTGTACATTTGTTTTTGTTATATTTGTGAAGGAAACAGACATTTAGAAGAGGAATACTGGACACTGGTCCCCTAAAAATGGAGAGAACCAAATTGTGGGGGAACGGGGCTGATGTAGAGAAGAGAGATACTTTTTGAGGGTACTGAGAAGCCTGAGGGAAAGATTTAAGAGGCCTAGCAGAAAGAAAGAGAAGAGAGAGAGAGACGGGGGGGAGGGAAGGAGGGAGAGAGGGAGAGAGAGAGAGAGAGAGAGAGAGAGAGAGAGAGAGAGATCCCAGAAAGGAACCTATTAGACCTGCAAGGCTGCTTATTATTCAGGGCATCATTGCAATACTGGTCACCAAACCTATTTGGCTTTCAATTTACAAATTCCTATTCTCTAATCCTGAAAAAGGTCAAGGACTCCATTTTCTTTTCACCTAGAATGGGAAAGAAAAAATTAAAAGGTAAAAGCCCAAAGTCTCAGTGGGGGAAAGATGGCATTGGAAGTTTCACCTTATAACATAAACTCTTACTGGATGTCATCACACCACCAGAGCACAGATGAAGCCAGAGACAAAATGTGACAAAGAGGAGGTAGTTGAGGCTGATAAACCTTTTTAAAAGACTATAATGAGGCATAAAAGTTTCTTCAATTTATTATGTGTCTAGCCAATTGGTACAAATGAGCCAGTATCCACACATGTTCCAGTCTCTTTAAGGCACATCCCTTATATATCACCAGATTTGTCCAGAAGGTATTTTTATAGTATATTCCATATGGAATTTAAGGTTGTCTGGGTAAGCTAATGGGGTCTACATTACAGTCTATTAAACATACTTGGGAGTGAGACAAAATTAACTAATCTGATAATTTTGCTGTAAATTAGATGTGAATTTGCTAAATAGCTTTATCCAGAAATCATACTTTGAGAAAGGATATAATATATGTATATACATATATGTAAAATATATTGTGTATGTATATGTATATGTGTGTATATATGTGTGTACATATATTGAATTCAAATGTGTATCCAATTATACATACATGAATATTCAATTGAATAAACCTCCCCCTAAAATGAACTGAGATACTGAGAGATTGTTGCTTTCTTACACACACACACCCCTCATCACCTAGGGTGTCAGAACCACATATCAAACTTATGCCTAGGACACTTTATCCTCTCACTTCTACCCCTTTAGTTTCCTTGGCTTCCTTCAAAACTCACTTAAATAGCACCTTCTTCAAGAGTACTTTTCCAGGTCAGTCAAGTTACTAAAGGCTTTCCCTTTCAAACCACCTTCCATCTATTCCGTATGTATTCTGTAAGTGGGGCAGCTTGACACAGTGTATAGAGGACTAGACATGAAGTCAGAAAGACTCATCTTCGCAAGTTCAAATCTGACCTTGACCCTTGGAAAATCATTTAATCCTGGTTTACTTCAGTTCTTCATCTGTAAACTGAGCTAGAGAAGGAAATGAAAAACCAAATCCATTTCTTTTCCAAGAAAACCTTAAATGAAGTCACAAAGAGTCACACATGACCATCCCCTGAAACTCATTCCATATGTACCAATTATTTATTTGCCTTCATTAGAATATAATTTCTTATGCAGAGGAGAGCCTTCTTTGGTTTTTCTTGTATCCCCAGTGCATGGCACAGTGTCTGACACATAAATGCTTATTAAATACTTGTTAACTGACTGATTGAAATCTTCAGATCATAAATCCAATTTACTATTTGTAGCCCCACAATGCTTCTTTGTATCTCATGGTGACTGATCCCAGTTGAGAAGTAACTCCTGGAATAAAGAGGAAAGCGTAGAAGGCCTTCATCATTGAAGGTGAGAAGGCATGTTTATACTAATTCTTTGTTGGTTTGGCACAAACTGAAGGACTTTTTATCACAGTCTGAGTCTGTTTTGACAGCTCAGGACAACAGATGCTACTCTGTGCCCTCACTCCACACTTCATCACTCTTGGTGACCTTGCTGAGTCTTTGCAGCTTGATCCTGACCTACTAATGGCATAGAGGGAACAGAGGAGGTATCTAGGGTTTGTGACCAGAATGAAAAGATTTCTTTCAAAAAAATATTCCCCATTTGTCCAGGCCATTTGTTCATTGCTAGATTCCTAGGAAATTGGTTAGCTTCCCACTCTTACCAGCCATGAAAATTTAAAGAACCTTCTTTAGACATTGCTCAGCGTGATCCAAAAAGCAGTCTCTGTCCTCAAGAAGAGGTTATCAAATCTCTGTTGAATTTTGTCTAATATTTAACAGAAACACGATATATGCCAATTTAGATAACAAGGCAGAAAGACAAAAGAGTCACATGGCAATATATGATAAAGTGTCATCAGAGTATATCAGAATTTAAATACCATAGGAGCTCATAAGAAATAGAAATCATAGTTGGAAGAGGGATATGAGTTTTCATAAAATATATGGGGCTAGAACTATGTCTTGATGGAAGCAGAGAATTAATCTGCTAACAAAAGAGAGGTCAGAGAAGAAAGAATATCATGGGTGACAATGTACAAGCAATGTTCAGATAATGATACTAAGACCTCATATTTAAAACAAGCAAAGAAACAAGCAAAAACTGTAGTACCTACTCACAAGATTGTTGTCAGGCTGAAATTAGATCATATATTTAAAGTGCTTTGAAAACCATAAAGTCAGCTAAGGATTACAACTATTATTTTTATTACCTAGTGTTTTAAAGTTTACAAAATGTTTTCCACACAAAACCCTGTCGTTAAGAATTGCAGGTATTGTAGATGTGAGAAGAATAAAATTCAGGAGAGCCCATGTTGGGATGGGCTGATGCATGTTTGATCCAAGATTTAAATCCAGGTCTTTTTCAGTCATAAGACTATTTTCTTGTCTAGTCACTACATCCTACGTTCTAATTAGATATGATATGAAATGTATATTTCATCTTGATCATGGAAGGTCTTGCATGAAAGTTCAGAGAGTGGACTCTATCTTTTAGATTGTGATGAGAGCCACTGAAAAATTATTTATCATATTCCAAAGATATAGGAATAAGGGAATGACCATTTTATAACAGTATTTTATGAATATTAATATAACAGAGGTATACAGAATGGATCAGAGATGGGAAAAACTGGAGGCAAAGGGATATGTTAGGTTCAAATGCATGGAACAATGAATGCTTAAAAAAAGCTTGGTGCTGGAAACAGAAAGAAGTAGACAACAGATGTATTAGCAAAATAAATTTTAAAATTTTATTGGTTCTTTGGATGCGATAGGCAGTCAAGGAAAAAGGAGGAATCAAAAATGATGATAATGTTCCATTATGGAGACTGGGTATATAATGCTTATATGACAGATATAGGTAAGTCAAGAAGGGGAACAAGTTGTGTAAGGGAAGATGATGAGTTAGATTTTAGATGCTGAATTTGAGATACTGATTGTATAGGACATCACTGTGTACATTTTGAATCACCAATTGGGATATGTGATGAACTCAGGTCAAAACCATAAATTCAATTACACAAGAAATGTAATGCTTGTCATCAAAGTCTCCAGAGAATGTCACCTTGACATTAATAGGATGAGGCTAAAGGGAAATTATGAGAAGACCAATTGTCCTTGAATAGACCAAGCTATCATAAATCATTGTTGGTTTTATTCAAAGTGAAGAAAGACAAAGGTATTTGACTTCTCTGTGTATAAATCTTGAATTTTAAGGTACCTTCCATGATTCTACTTTCTCAATTAATTCAGCTCTGTTGGGTAGTCGAAAAAGTCTTCCTCAGGGATCATTTATTATTCTATAAATAATACTTGCTATACATTTTCACCTTTGATAGTATCCATTGAATATCCCTAATATCAATTGAGTCAGCTTAATTTTTCCAATAAAGCATAGAAATTTACAAGTTGATATCTACTCCTAAAATTCTGTAAACCCATCAATTTCCAGTATTTTGATAAAGGTGTACATAGAGAGTCTTTGTAAGAATTAAATGAGCAAAAATTTAGGTACAGAATATAATAGCAGATTTGTCTCCTGAGTTATCATAATTAAAACTAACTCTAAATTAAATATAGTGCTATGTGTATTCCTGACTGGATTATGTTGTTGCCCTTAGTGGGACATTTATATATATATATATATATATATATTTTGAATGGTCCATAAAATTTTATTGATGTGAAATTTGGGGCACATATCTAAGCATGTAACTAAACATGGGTTCTAATTTCTTCTTGAAAACCAAGTGTCAACAGCCCTAAGTGGAAGCAGAGAAGAAAAAGACATAAATTATTAGACAAGGTGATCAGGCTGAATTTATACTGTGAATGCCCAGCTAGTTTAACATTAGGGAAACTGTGAATATTGCAGTCTACAACAATAACGAAAATGAATATGATATTAATACATGGAGAAAAAGTTTTTAACAAGATGTAGTTCATAAAAAATCCTGGAAATGAAAATATGTGATGATTAGTTGAAGAATGACTGAACTAATAAAAAATTTTGGTATATAAACGCAAATTTATTGTGATCTAAAATATGACGAATATAATAGATTCAGAGAAATCCTTAGAGACTTCATGAACTGAAGAACAGGGAAGAGAGAGTAATTTATGCAAAAACCACAGTAATAATGTGAGGAGAAATATCTTTTCAAGACCTAAGAATTCTTTTCAAAATAGCAAATGCAATAATGGTTTCAAAAAACTGATAAATGTAGCTCTCATTTCATGACAGAGAAATACATGCATTTATGTATGCATCTTTTTTTGTCATATCAATAAGTAAGGATTAATTAAGCACTAACTATAAGCCAGGTACTGTGCTAAGTGCTAGGGATTCAAAAAGAGACAAATGTAGTCTCTGTTTTCAAGGAGTTTATAGTCTAATGTGGGAGATAACATGCAAAAAATAAATAGAAAGCAAGCAAAATATGGTATTTATAGAAAATAACAAATAAAAGGAAGACCCTAGAATTAACAGAGTTTGAGGAAGGGTTCCAGGAAACATAGAGATTTATTTGTCAACTTAAAGGATAACAGAAAGATCAGGAGGTAAAGGAGAGGATGGGGAACTTACAAGGTGTGAGGCAAAGCAAGGGAATTTCACCTCCAGCTGGTTGTCTTTCATTCTTGAAGAGGACAAAAATGAAACCACTATGTCAGAGTCAAGGCATGGTATGTCTAACTGCCTATTAATGACCTAAGACTGCTGTACCATGGGTCAGACACAAATAATTCCTATGAATATTTGGAGAGGGGATGTCTCTACATTTGCCCATCTCATGTTTCTTTTGAAATATTGCAATTCTGTTTTGCTCATAAAGAAGAATGCCTTCTTTGAGGCAGGCATGCCATGCAGAATGGTCCTGTGCCAGCATCTGTCATGTCTCACAATCAATATCAAAGTTCTTTAGAGATGCTTTCATAATGTCCTTGTTTGACTTTTTTCTGACCTCTATGTGTGTACTTGCCTCGTGTGGGTTTTCCATTAAGTGGTCTTTTAGCAAACACGTTTGACATTCGAATTTGGTCAGCCCATCTGAGTTGTACTCTTGAAAGTATAATTGAATACTTGACAGTTTAGCTCAAGAAGGAACTTCAGTGTTTAGTACCTAATGTTGCCAGGTGATCTTCAGAACCTTCTCAAGACAATTAAATGTAAGAGATTCAGTTTCCTAAGATGACATTGGTATACTCTTAAGGTTTCACAGGCATACAACAATGAGATCAACACAATAGTTCTGTAGACCTTCAATTCTGTAGACCTGTTCTTTGCCACACTTTCCTTCAGAACCTCCTGAACAATGAGTTAGCTTTGGCAATGCGTGTGTCAACTTCATCATCTATGTAGACATCCCTGGAGAGTATACCAAGGTAAGTGAACTTATGCACAATAGTTACATTTTCTGCATTTGCTGTAACCAAGCCTTCTATCTATGGGGCTGACTGATGGATAACATCTGTTTTCTTGGTGCTAATTGTTAAGCCAAAATTAGCATGAGCAGCAGAGAATCAATCTATACTTTACTACATCTCAGCGTCAGAGGCTCCATTGAGTGTACAATCATCCTCCAACAGAAAGTCACACATGAACTCTCCTTTCACTTTAATATTGATTTGAAGCCTTTTCAAAGTTGAGTATTTCACCACTGGGACGCTGACTGACCTTGATACTATGTTCATCCTTGTTGAAGAAACTGACATTTTCTTTGAAAACAGTATGTTGAAAAGCATGAGAGCTAGGATATAGCTTCACTCTATTGGTGACTGGGAAATTGTAAGAGTGAACTCTTTCAAAAATCATCATTAAACTGAAATGCAATACTGGTGAATTGCTCCAGGGAACCAAATGGCACCATGATTTTCCACAAGCCCTCACAAATGAGTGTGTCAAAGGCCTTGGCCAGATCTAGGATTGTTATGTGAAGATCTCGGTTCTGCTCCTGACATTTCTCCAGGAGTTATTGTGCAGCAAATACCTTATTGACCATTTCATGGCTCTTTCTGAAGCTACAGAGGCTCTCTGGTAGATGACCATCTTCCAGGTGAAGCATTAGCCTATTATCAAAGGCTCTAGCAAGAATCTTGCTGGCAGCGACTAAGAGAGATCCCCCTGAGATTGTCCTGGGATAATTTATTGCCTTTTGTGACAGAACAAACAAGTCTCCCAGGAACAATTGTAAATCTATTTACTTTGTCCCCCCTAGGAGGCCCTAAAGTATTTACCTTTACATTTTTGTCTATCCATTAGAATGTAAGTTGCTTGAGTGCCAACAGTGTTTGTATTTACATCAGTATCTGGCATTGTGTCTTTTATAAGGGAAATAATAATTTTGTTTTTGCCTTGAATTTTGAAAAATTCTATGTTGATAGTGTAATGCTAGATTTTCTCACATAATAACCATGCTGGGTTTTTTAATGGATTAAAGCCTCCTGTTAAATCCAGCTGCTTACTTGTGCATAGATCATATCAGGAACTTAGTAGTTTTATAAAAATAAATGTATCAGATCTCATCATGTAAACCAGAGACATATTGCTTGGGCTAATCTAAGAGAGTCAACAGCTATAAGACACTTAGAACCTTGATAACAGGGTTCCTCTGATCTCTGGATAACATTAAACCTTTTTGAAAATAAACCTCTCAGAACCATACTTTACTACCTCTTGAAAGAATTAATTTACTATTTACTTTTCCTGTGGGAACAATCTCAGACCAAAGAAACCATTAATATTTCCCAGGGTTTGGTGCAAGTATTAAAGATGAATAGCATAGGGTAATAAAGATATAAACATCAAAAAAAGGCTTTTCATTCAGGCTTCAATGCAACTTCTGCCATGAGATGTCCATTGGGAACATAAAGAGAATTAATTCAGCCCAAATTTAGGCAGTGTATAACACCAAATTCTAACAAGTGGTATTGGAATGAAGAAGAAACCACATACAGCTGTTTCTCAGTTTCCTCTTTTGGGTAATATTAATAGACTGCCTTGATTGTTTTTACAACCATTTGTGTTGTTTTCTCCAGAATCAGGATGAATTTTGGTAGTTTCTAAATTAAGCTAAATAACTAAGATTCCAAGAGTATCTTTTTTTTGATGGATTACACATGTGTGTTTGTATCTGTGCAAATACCTACACACATGCCCATGACTACGTAAATATGAATAGCCATATTTATGTGCAAGAACACAAGTGTATATATATATTATACAACATATATATCATATATTGTATCTTGGATTGCACAGTATTTTAAAATGAATATATATGAGCATGTACATATACACATTACATATATTTTCCAAGGATACTAGGTCAGGTGTTAATTACAAATATATAAAATCAGAGTGTCAATAAAACTCTTTGATGCACAGAAGAAAAATAACTATAAAAGGAATCATACAGACTACTAAATGGAATAGTTATCTAGTTTGTAATTTAGACTAGGAGGCAGAGAGGTAGTTCAGTATATGGTGTTCTGGGTCTAGAATCAGGAAGACCTTTGTTCAAATCTAGCCCTTGACAATGTATAGTTGTGTAACCCTAGGCAAGCAATTTATCCTCTGTCTGCCTTGATTTTCTCAACTGTAAAATGGGCAGTGAGGTGGCAGACCAGAGGTTAGGAAGACACATCTTCCAGGGTTCGAATCTAGCCTCAGATATTTACTAGCTATGTGACCTTAAGCAAGTTACTTAGCCCTGTTCACCTCTCAGTTCTTAACCTGTAAAATGATCTGGGGAAGGATATGCAAACCACTGCAGTATCTTTGCCAAGAAAACCCCAAATGAGGACATGAAAAATTGGATACAACTGAAACAACTGAACGACAAGAAAATTACAAAAATAAAAAATGGGGATGATGATAGCACCTAATTCTCAGAATTGTTATGAAGTAATGAAATAATATTGGCAAAGAGCAAAGAGCACTGTACCTGGCACCCAGTAGGTACATAATTCTCTTTTCTTTCCTTCCTTTCTTGGATTCAGGAAGATGTGAGGGAGATTTCTGCTTCAGACACTTAACAGTTGTGATCCAGGGCAAGTCCCCTAAATTTAAATAATAAGCCTCTTTTGCTTCATTTGTGGACTACAGTGATTCTAATAGCACCTATTTCCCAGGGCTGTTGTAAGGATCAAATGAGATAACACATAAAGCATTTTGTAGAACTTAAAGATGAATTTAAATATTTGATATGCATACACATAGAATTTTAAGAATAACTTCAATTTCTTATGTATACCTTTTTAATGATTTCATTTGTACTTTTTATGATTTTAAAGTACAAAATGAAAAAAACATATTTAAGTAAAAGTTAGTGATGTGACATGTCAGGATATGTTGTTGTCTACTTTAGGAGTTGTGTACTAGTAGACAAATCAAGAAGGGGTATGTGGGGGGCAACAGAAAAAAAAATATCTTACAGAAAAAGAAACTGTTCCTACCTTTCCTGTCTAGAAAAACAGACATGAATGAAAGTTGAACATCTGTATGAAAGCAGGTTCTCTTAATATCTGAAGGTAGGTATCAGAATTCCAAATTTTCCAAAAGGTGTTTCAGCAATAAAATGAGATTATTCATGTACAACATCAATTCCTGGGGGGGAAAAAAAGCACCATCTTCAAAGACCATTTACTAAGAAGGTAGGAAGAGAGGGGAAATTTTCTTCCTCACCTAGGTTGTGAACATAATTCTTTTAGACCCTTGAATAACCTGATGATATGTAAAGAAAGGAAACTTAGATAGATGAGTTAACTGTGACACATGCAGGCTTCCATTCATGTTTATACATAGCATTTATTATCTATTTGTTGATTTGCTTGGAGCTAAGGCTAAGGAATTTAGAAGTGTTTTTCCCCTTCAGTTTTAGAGATAAGGCAGCAGACAGTACGCGGAAAACTTAGGTTTTCACCTTCTCTCCCCCATTTTTCCTAGCAACAAATTGATTTAGCACCAATCACAGCATTCCACATTTCCTGACTACTGCAGCTAACTAATATCAGTGCTGAGTTTATTTCTTTCCTCCCCTAGAATTCCAAGTAATAATTACATCACTGCATTCCTCTGAAGGCTTTGTATCATCCTTTGAACCTACTCTAAAAATAGCAAAGTAAATGTAAGATCTCTTCCATCTCTCATAAGACATTTAATGCTGCACCATCAACAGTTTGAATGAAAGGAACAAAAGCCCTAAAGGCCATTAACTTTCTCTTTTCCAAATTCATCTTTCTCATTAGATTTGAAAAATGTATTGAAACCCAGCAGCTTATGGGAGTTGACTAGATAAAACTTCACTGAGGTAGTACAAACCAGCAAAGGTGAGACAAATTGCAATGATAAGGTATGTCAGCAGAGGGCTGATGTTGCAAGAATATGGTCTCTTTGTATCCGTATCCATTCATTAAATAAGTTTATGTCAGCGAAGTTGGCAGAGAGAGATGAAGTCTCCAATCTGCCCAACCTTCTGAAAATAATTACATTACACTGATTCTCTGAAACTTCATTCTCTTGCTATGACTCAGTACCTATACTTCCATTTTCTTTGTATTTACTTAAGAAAGTTTTAATTATCCCTTACAATATATTTAGTGTAACCCTCAAAATGTTTCATTGATCTTCCAGGGTTATTCCTCACATCATGACATGGAATTGATGTTACTAGTTAAAAATATGCCTATTTTCATCTTTGTTTTTTAAAACGAAATATTACCCAAAAGAGAGAAAAAAATCACAACTTAAAACAGAATTCCTTGTTTTCATATTTAACTACATGAAAATATATAGTTTCAAAGTATATTAGTCATATCTCAGATTAGAAATAGTAAATCATCATCATTTCTATTATTAGAAGATAATGTTCATATAGATACGTAAAAAATAAGATAATCTACCTAGCAGTCATGGGAAGTCATGGATAAGTGATTGACTAGGTTTCAGGTATGCACTTGGGGAAGGGAGATGT
Source organism: Potorous gilbertii (assembly GCA_028658325.1). Classification (NCBI taxonomy): domain Eukaryota; kingdom Metazoa; phylum Chordata; class Mammalia; order Diprotodontia; family Potoroidae; genus Potorous; species Potorous gilbertii. The sequence goes on from CM053771.1 coordinate 415,484,598, forward strand.
TTCTGCTGCCTAATGGGTCTGCTGTTTGGGTGTTGCATGTCTGTGTCAGGGACCGACAAGAGTATTTCCCCCCTTGAGGGAAATAGCACTGCTGTTGGGAAAAAAGAAAAAAAAACTTTTAGATTATGATTCTTGATATTAAGGGGAAAAAAGGTAGATGGCTTTCAGAATGTAAATCTTCAGTCCTTCTTCCTCTTGGAAAACTTTTCAATTTTGTCTCCTGATGTACTACACTATATGTTTCTCTCCTAATTATCCTCGAATATGAAGGTAGCATCTTCTCCAAAGAATAATTAAGAGAATAAAATGCAAGCTTGTGAAATTGTTTATGTTGTCATAATCAGATTTGGCCTCTAGGGAAGTTCTGTTACTGTTAGGACATTACAAGCAGAAGAATCAAATGATTGCCTTGTCATATTGAAGGACTATTTGAAGTTGGAAAAATATACATATAACTGTTAGGTATTAGCCTCTTCCAACTGGAAGACAATGGAGTCATGGTGATCCTGAGTGATGGACACCTCTTAACAAAAAGCGAGTGACCCTAAGACAAGGTGAAAGGGGATTCTAGAATAGAGGATGCTGTCAGTCAAAATTTCAGAGAGGAAGAAGTAAAGTCAGAGCAGAGGTAATGATGAGAAAATTGTGAAGAATGGATGAATTAGAGGACTTGATAAAGTCAGAGACTAAATTAAGTAGAAAACCAAATCGGGAGAAATGGAGAAGTTAAGGTCAGATAGCACAATTCCAGGGTTTTAAAACAGGAAAACTATATGGGGCTATTGGTGAACTCCAGTGTGTCTCTAACTGTATGTGTAGCTGTGGTGGTAAGAAGCAGCAAGTCATGGAATTTAAAGAGCCTGCATTATGGATGTTTTAGGAAATTTGAGAGTATATCAACGTGAATGCCAGTACTATTACTGTACAAATAAAAACAACAAAAGTTCTCTATGTGTAAGAAAGACAATGGTAGGAAAACCTCCTGACTTCTCTGCTCCCTTCACTCCCCTTTCCTCAATCCCTGACATTTCTAGGAGAACCAAAATTTTAAAAAGCAACAACAACCTAGGAAAGACTGAAAAATCTCAAAATCATACATCATTTTTTGCCTTTGCTTTCCAAACTGTTAAGCACTAGCAACCGGGTCAGTGGTCAGCATCATTAATCTTGGGTTAATAGCATCATGCCTCAAGCACAACTCAAGGGTCAAACATTGCATGCCCTTCACCCAACCAGTACTCCCCCCATTATGTCATATGAGATTGGAATATGCAGGATAAATTATTTTAACAGCTTTCATATGAAGCACTGATTCTTTAGAGAGTTAATTTTTTTTTATTAAAGGTGCTTAAGGAACTTTACACAAAACGCATTGCATGTGAACGTAGAACATTTTAACATCTGAAAAGAGGACAGAATCTGTCATTTATGTGCTTAGGAAACACAAAAATGAGAAACTTACTTCTACCTATCCAGGTAGGCCTATTCTTTGCAATTTATTATCTAAGTCAAATTACTCAAATACCAAAGGGTTAAATGACTTGCCCAACTAATAGAGCTAGGAAATATCAGAGACAAGACTTGCCCTTGAAATCTGTCTGGAGTCCAGACCAATTTTCTATTGATAACTCTATACAGCTTCTCTCTGGTATCTAGACATCCTTGAAATTAAAATGAATTCTCAAAATTGGAAAGGGAAAAGAACACTATCCTTATTTAGTCAGTGCTCTTTATATAATGGCAAAGAACAGTTTTATTTATTTGTTGCTTCAGGAGTTCATTATCATTGCAAGAATAACAAAGAATATTTCCTATGCAAAAATTGCTGAACTTGAGTCTATCTTCCAAACTGATACTTAAAATTCTCTCGGGGATTTTTGTATACAAGCAGGTAGAAGATTGAGAGAAGACATAGGAAAGATTCCTTTTCTTCAAAAAGTGATTTAAGCTCGTTAGGATGCTTTGTGCCTGGCCCAGTTAGCCAGTTTTTGCTGAGGTGGCGTTCCTTAGAGGGTTCATTCTTGCTCATATATGCTTTTATATTTATTCCCCAGGTCTTCATCATTGAACTTTTACATGTTTTTCTGCTATAATTCCTCTGGGACAGCCTGGCCTCCTTTGCAAAGTAGGCTGCTACTGAAGGAGAGAGTAAGTAGCCACCTGCTCTCTGAGAACTTACTCCCTGAGCTTTCATAAAAACAGTTATAGGGCTCATGTAGCAAGAAAACACCCTCTAACCATGGTGAGATAGATTTCCATTTCGTTAGTGGAATCTAACTACATTGGAAAGGGTCCTTTGGCTTTGTTTTTTCTCAGCAATACCAGGAAAGCATTGGGTGTCCAGCTGGAGTTAAACAGTTTTCCATATTGACCCAGATACCCCAAACTCCAAGTTTTATTTAAACATCCAGGGTCTCTTTTGAACCAAGTATTTGGACTAAATCTGTGGATGCAAAGACAATTATTTGGCCAATAATTTACAAGCACTTTTAAATAGCTACATTGTGCTGGATGATCACCCTAGGCACCCCAGGTACAACAACAGAAATGAAATAGTCCCTGCCTTTAAAGAGTTTATATTCAAGCAGAGTTGAATAAATATGCATATAATATATACATAAGAAATACATGTTAATTTAAAGTCTGATGGCCCTACAAATATGAGTAGGTCAGAAAAGACTTTTTGTAGAAAGATGTTTTTGCGTGGTGTCTTATAGGAAGCCAGGAATTCTAAGAAAGATTGGTGATAAGGGAGAGTGATGTGAGAATGAAGAAAAATTAGGGCAAAGGGACAATGATGTGAAGTAGAGCCTCTTTTTTTGAGTCAGGGGGATGGAACCAAGAGGGCAGAGTAAAAGCATGAATTCACCTTAGCTCTACCACAAATTCTTTCAGATACCTCTAAAAAGAGAATCTGAACAAATTTTTGAGTGGAAGAATTCACTAGGAGACAGGGTGTGGAAGATTTCTAGCCCAGAACAGCCCATAAAATTGACAGGAAGGATTCATTACATGGGGCTAAGAGACCACGGATCACACAGGCTGCACCAGTGTAGACCTCATAACAACAGAATGGAGGATGAACCACCAGGGCTGAAACAGAAGCAGCAGAGCAGATTCTCAGGTATATCAGCCCAGGATGGAAGTCTAGCAGAACTGAGTGAGAAAGAAGCACAGAATCCCTGGGAATAGTAGCAGCTGCTCCTGAGACTATCAGCCCACTGATGAAAAGTTTCAGTCACCAGCTTGAATTTCTGGGAACCAACATGAAAGAATAAATAGTAAGTGCTCTTGTTGACCTTCAAAAACCCAGAGAATACTGCCCCAGGAAAAATCCTGGAATAGTGGGATCAGTTGAAGAGGTAAACAGTCTCTCAGCTCGGGAGTTCTTCAAAGAGAGTCCCTCTTGCTGAGGCTGAAAGTGACCAGTGTAGGACAGTGCAGTATCCCAGACAGCCTCACCTCAGTGAACTAAGAGGAGATCCTGAGTCCCAGAGGGGTGGAACCCATAAGCACCAATACCAGGACCTTGGGCATGCCTTAGCACAGTCAAGGGAATTGGGTAGACACCAGCAGAGAAGGTGGTTCATCAGCCACTGCTCCCTACACCTCACACAGTGAGCTTGACACACACCAGCCAGCTCAGTACCAGTAAGCCTCAGCATTCCAGCTTCTAGCTGAAAGACACAGAGTCCACAACACACAAAGGCTCAAGTTCTCAGCAAAAGAAACATGGTACAGAGGCAGAGATCCATTTTAAAAACCAGGAAAAAGGCAATCAATGAGCAAGAAGCAAACCAGAAATGCAAAGACCATAGATTCTTACTGGGAGGACAAAGGCCAAAACAGTAATTCAGAAATGGATATCATTGAGACTGTACTCACGTCTGAAATCTCAAGAAGGAGCATGAACTGGTCGTAAGCCCAAAGAGCATTCTTGGAAGAGCTCAAGAAGGATTTTAAAAGCCAAATTAGAAAGGCAGAAGAAAAACTAGCCAGTGATTTTAAAAATGCAATTGACACAATGAGAAAAAAAAAAAGGATTCACTGAAGAGAAGAGCTCCATAGGAAGGAAAATTGGGTGAATGGATAAGGAGATGCAAAACCTAAATGGAGGAAACAACTCTTTAAAAGGAACAATTAGACAAATGGAAATGGAAGTGCAAAATTTAACTAAAGAAAACTACATACTAAAATTAAAATTGGGCAAGTAGAAGTTAATGACTCTATGAGACATCAAGAATCACTCAAACAGAATCTAAAGAATGAAAAAATAGAAGAAAATATAAAGATGTCAGTCTTGGAAGCTAGGTGACACACTGGATAGAATGCCAGACCTACAGCTGGAAAGACTTGAGTTCAAATCCAGCCTCAGACACTTATTAGCTATGTGACCCTGCTGCAGTCAATTAAACCTGTTTTCCTCAGTTTCATCATCTGTAAAATGAGCGAGAGAAAGAATTGGCAAATCACTTTAGCATCTCTGCCAAAATCCCAAAATGGGGTTATGAAGGTTGAGACATGACTGAAAGAACTAAACAGCAAGAAGGTCATTTTGCAGAGATTATATTGTGCATGGTGCAGGGTAGTGTATTATAAAGCTGGATAGGTCAATTGGGCTTTACATTCCAGACAGAGGGATCTATCAATCTATCTATCTCTCTATCGTCTATCTATATCTATCTATCTATCTATTTACATATGTTCCTCTTTAAACAACTTCACAGCTGTGTGTGGGATGAATTGTGTGCTATCAGAGGAGTCGAAATGCATATAAATCTATACAATACCTATTAAAATGAGTGTATGATAACTTTTGGAGGGAGAACATTAGTAACTGGGTCAGGGGGTCAGAAAAGGTTTCTAATAGAAAGTGCAAGGAAGGAAGGAAGGTGCTCCAAGTCTGTATGTCAGCATCCATAAAGGATCAAAGAAAAAAGACACATGCTATATGTAAGGATGAAGCAGTATGATAGTCTGAGGAAAATTAAGAATTGTAAAGCACAGAAGTGTGTGATAATACTAACAAGGGTTGTAGCTAGATTGTTATGGGACTTTTAGGTTAAATAAAGGAGTTTATATTTTTTATGAGGAGGGAGGGTCTTAAACTTTTTTGTGTCATGAACCTCTTTGGCAGTCTGTTGAAGCCTATGACCCCACCTTAGTATATTATTTTTAAATGTATAAATTAAAATACACAGGAAATAAATTCCATTGAAATACATTTTTTCAAAACATTAGGGGAAAATAAAAAAAATTTCAGTTAGGAATTCCTACTCTAGAAAAAATAGACCGAAATGATTTTCTAAAGGAGAGTGACATAGTCAAATATATGCATCAATTTAACACCTTTATTGAGAAGGGATTCAAGAAAGGGGAGAGACTTGCAACACAGAGATCTACCATAATCATTCAGAGAAATATTCATTTATGTTGGCTTTCAAAACTCAAATTTGATATTAAGCTCTCACCTAGTAATTATGCATACCAGATAACTGAAATCAAAATAACATTTTAACGTCAAAATTTAGTGTTTTTAAATTTTTATGGCCCTCACTTTAGGACTCCTCATTTCCAGTATCAGCTCTAAATATATGACCCAAACTTTTGAAATCATAAATTGGTACCTTTACCACTGAGACTTTAGATTTTTTTTTAAACTATGGCACTTTTTAAGGAAATATGAATGCAGTACTTAGCTAAGTCAGAAATTTAGAATTCTTCTAGGTGTCTTCATTCATATAAAGATGGCTTCAGGAATGGAAGGAAATTTAGAAGCTATTTTGATAGGGAAATTAAAATTGCTACTAAGCCTAAAGCTACTTCAGCAACTTAATTTGTCATTCAGATACTAAAAAATTAAAAGATAATATATCTGAAAACAAAATTTAGAATTTTCATTGTTGATTAAAAATGAATTCTTATTCTGTAGAATGAACTTAATATTTGACAGCATAGAGACATGTTGTTCAGTCATATGTGATTGTTGTTGAGACTATTTGGGGTTTTCTTGGAAAAGATACTGGAAGATTTGCCATTTCTTTCTCCAGCTCATTTTACAGATGAGGAACTGAGGCAAAGAGAGTGACACAGCTATAGGTGTCTGAGGCCAGATTTGAACTCACAAAGACAATTCTTCTTGACTCAAAGTCCAGCATTCTATCCGTTATGCTAACAACTGGCAAAATTATTTATCTTTTAACTATTAATGGAATTATATACCAGGCTAATATTATGTGCATCCCTACATGTTGATTGATTCATACATTCAGAAAAATTTACCTTGCAAATGTTTTCTGTATTTTTTTTAAGAAAATACCTCAAAAATATAATTCGATAATTTGAGGTTAAAGAAAATTCAAGGCCATGATAAGGTATTTAGTTTTATGGTCAAAAATCTTTTTCTTGTGCTGAAAGAAGCACATAATATACACAATGCAAAGAAGTTTGAAAAGACCTACATGAACTGATAAAAATTTAAATAAGTGGAATCAGAGAAAGAAAAGGCAACATATACAATGAATAGGAAATAAAGCATGATTACCAAAAAGCAAGCAAAAATGAATGCTGCAACTTTAAAAAGAGCAAATGTCTCCAAAGAACAGACATGAGACAATACCTCTTCCTGCTCCTTGCAGAAGTGGAGGAGCTCATAAGGGTGGAACATTGCATGTAATTTTAATTGAATTTTAGATGATTGGCCACTTTTGATGATTTTTTTCTATTTTTCCCCTTGTTCTAAAAAATAAAAGAAAGCTTTTCTCTGAGGATTGGCTATCTGGAAGAGGCAGAGATACAAGAGTAACTGTAAATTATATAAAAATTAAAAAAAATCTATTAAAATAAATAAAAAAAAACATATCTCCAGGCACCTGGGTGGCACAGTGGATAGATCACTGGATATGAACTCAGGAAGACAATTCTCCCCTCCCCATCAACTTACTAGTTAGCTATGTGACCTTGGGCAAATCACTTAATCTCAGGGGATGATCATAGCACTTACCTTTCTTTGTGAAATAATTGTACCGAAGCATTAAGCAACATGTCTGGCATATAAAAGGTGATACATAAATACAATTTATTATTACTACTACTGCTATTATTGTTAGCCCCTTAAAAACACAATTTTGTACATTAAGGTAAGGAATTTTTAAAAGTCTATGACAATGAATTTAGGTAGAATCATCTATGGAGGTGAGAGAGAGAGAGATGTCTATATAAATAGATCCATATTGATATGCAAATATGCCTTTCAGATCTATAAATAAGGGAAAAGATCCTGACCAAAAAAGAGATTGAGAGAATCAGAGAGAAGATAATTTCTATTATTTTTTTTCATAATCAAAAGTAATAGAGATAATATTTGAAGAGAAATATATTGGTAAGGGGAAAATTCCTTACCACCAGTTTCTCATTTCCAAGATAAATAAGGAATTCAATCAAATTTATAAGAATAAGAGTTTTTCCTCAATTGTTAAATGTTTAAACTATATGAAAAGCAGTATTCAAAGAAAAATGTCCAAGGTATCAATAGTCATATTAAAAAATGTTTCATTTTACTAATGATTAGGAAATATAAGATAAAACAAAACTTCAACTATAAAATGGGATAAGAATAGTATGTGGCTCAGAGGGTTGTTGTGAAGATCATATGACATTATATATGAAAAGTACTAAATCTCAAAACACTGTATAAATGTTAGCTAATTATTACTATTTTTACACTCATTTGATGTATAATGTTAAAAAAAGGAAATGACAAATGTTGAATAGATTTTGGGAAGACAAGCACATTTATATTGTGCTGGTAGAGGTCTAAATTCTGGAAAATGATTCAGAAATATGCCCCTCAAGGTTACTATTGTATGTACATATATATATATGCATGTGTGTGTATGTATATATGGGTGTGTATTATATGTATATTACATATATATGTATACAGATAGGATACTATCTAGATATATTTATGTATAGATGTATTTCTACTACTTTGAATTAAGAAATTACACATAAGAGTTTCACAGATAACCGGAAATTTACATAAACTAATACAGAGCAAAAAGAACAAAACTAGGAGAGCAATTTATATGACAATAATATTGTAAAAATAACATTTTGTAGATTAAGTTTGATCAAGGCAACAAAAAAATATTAAAGAAGATGACGATGAAGACAGTTCACTTCACGTAGAGAGGTGAGGAAATCAAGTTAAAGAATGAGACATCACACTTAGGCAATATGCTTTGCTTGCCTCACATACTTATAAGAGTTCTCCTATTTTTTTTTTCTTTTAAAGGGTATAAGTAGGAGGGAGATTATATAAATAAAATTAATAAAAAATCAAAATAAATTAAGAACCAAAAGGCTAAAATTACATTGCAATACTGTATTCACTTCTGACAATGTGACCTTGACATACTTAAGCCATTGCTACTGAAAAATGTGGAGTGGTTAAAATGGAAAGTTATCAACACATTTCATACTATTTCCTAATAAGTTTATGCACTGTCAGTCAAATACTAGGACATTTAGCACAAAAGTGACTAGAAATTGTCTCAACCAGCCATCACTTGACTTTTTTTTGCTAAACGGAGACATACTTTTGTTAGGAACTCCACATTCACACATTTTTCATATTTGTATGTAACAACTTAAAGAATTGTGGAAGATGAAAACTATTGCTCCTAAGACAAAAAGAAACAGTGGAGAAAAATAATTTTAAAGAAAGCATGAATAGAGATTCTAATTTCTAAAATGTTATGAAGGCATTTAAGGATGAAATTGAAGGATTGACAACTATCCAAATGTCATCATCACCACCACTGTCTTTGTCGTCGTCGTCATCATCAACAGGACAAATGTGTTAAATGTGTATTTATGAGAAAGAGCTAATAAAGTTGTAGTTTCTGATCCACATTAGGCATGTAGGTAGTATAAGGCATAAAGTGTAAGACTAATCAGCAGGAAGACCTGAGTCTGAATCCTGGTTTTAATGTTTACCAGTTATGTGACCATGGAAACATCATTTGAATACAAAGCTCATGTTCCTTATCTGTAAAATTAAGAGAACAGTAGTACTTAATTCAGAGACTGTCATAATCAAATAGATACCATATGCAAATTACTTTATCAATCTTAAGTTGGTATATATATTATTATATTTATAATGAACTTTTTTCATCATTAAGAATGACCATCTCTTTTGACATCTAATTAAAAAAAGAAAGAATGACCACATCTTTTGAAATCTAATGTCAAAGTCACTGATGAAGGCTTGATGTTTTCTACATGAAGTAGAAATGACTCTAAAGAAACCAAAAGTAGAAAAAACAACCAACCAAGTATATACCAAGGAGGTTCCTGATAGAAAAAAAAATAAAACACTTTATTGAACACTGAAAAATAGACCCCTCAATGCACATGAAAGATAGAAGAAATATCAGACTTGGAAAAAAAATCCTAGATCTTAATATAAATTTATTTATTAAACTTTTTACATTCATTTTCACAAGATTTTGGGTTCCAAATTTTTTCCCCATTTGTCCCCGGCCCCCTCCCCAATACACTGAACATTCTAATTACCCATATCACCAATATACCCTCTCTTCTTTTATCCCTCCCTTCCCTTACCCCATCTTCTCTTTTGTCCTGTAGGGCCAGATAACTTTCTATTCCCCATTACCTGTATTTCTTATTTCCTAGTAGCAAGAGCAATACTCAACAGTTGTTCCTGAAACTTTGAGTTCCAACTTCTCCCCATCCCTCCCTCACCACCCATTCCCTTTGGGAAGGCAGGCAATTCATTATAGGCCATATCTGTATACTTTTGCAAATGACTTCCATAATAGTCGTTTTGTGTAAACCTAACTATATTTCCCTCCATCCTATCGTGTCCCCCATTGTTGCTATTCTCTCTTTTGATCCTGTCCCTCACCAAGTGTTGACTTCAAATTGCTCCCTCTTCCCATTGCCCTCCCTTCCATCATTGCCCACCCACACTGCTGATCTCCCTCTCCCCCACGTTCCTGTATTGTAAGATAGGTTTTCATACCAAAATGAGTGTGCATTTTATTCCTTCCTTTAGTCGAATGTGATGAGAGTAAACTCCATGGTTTTTTTTTCTCAGTTCTCCTCTTTTTCCCTCCACTAAGAAGCCTCCTGCCTGCCTCTTCTATGAGAGATAATTTATCCCATTCCATTTCACCCTCTCTCCTCCCACTACATTTCTTTATCACTGTTTACCTTGATTTCTTTTAAGA
>CM053771.1:415495359-415511684 GCA_028658325.1 Potorous gilbertii
TTTTTTGGATCTCCTTTAGCAAGGTGTTGACCTGCTTGTCATGCTTTTTTTGCATCTCTCTCATTTCTCTTCCCAGTTTTTCCTCCACCTGTCTAACATGATTTTCAAAATCCTTTTTGAGCTCTTCCATGGCCTGAGTCCATTGGATATCTATTTCACATGTTTGGGATACAGAGGCCTTGACTCTTATGTCTTTACCTGATGGTAAGCAGTTTTCTTCCTCGTCAGAGAGGGAGGTTGCAATCATTTGGTCCCCAAGAAAATAACCTTCTATAGTTTTATTTTTTTTCCCTTTTCTGGGCATTTTCCCAGCCAGTTACTTGACTTTTGAGAGTCCTCTCTACCCCAGCCTAGGTCTGCCCAGCTAGTGCTTGGGGGTCTGAGATTCAAATGCTGCTCCTCAGCTTCAGGGCTTTTGGCAGCTGGCTGGCTGCTCTTCAGGGTAAGATTAAATCAGGTTCTCAGGTGGTGGCAGGGCTGCCTCCCAGGCTCAGTTCCCTCAGGGGGTTTATGCAGAGTCCTTCTGTAATGGAGCTCCTGCTGATCTCCTGCCTCCTCTGGGAGCTTCTGGCCGCCAGCTGCCTCTGCTGCTCCCTCTCGAACGGACCCGAGTTTTGGAGACACCCTGCTCCCCTCTCAGCCTGTCCAGATGTCTCTCTCACTCACCTGTGCGTCTGTGGGTGGAGGGACCTTCGTGGCCGCTGGAGATTCCATCCCTGAAACCTGCTCGGATCTGCTTGCTACTCTCAGTGCTGTGTGGTCAGGGAAGGGCAAGACTCTGTTCCTGTCCAGTTCGTGATGGACCTTTGGGATTGGTTTTTCAGGGTTCTCTGGAATGGAAATCTCCTTCACTGTGTTGCTGTGTGGCTTCCACTGTTCCAGAATTTGTTGGGAGTTCTTTTTAGAGGAAATCTATGGGCTGTGGGTTTGGAGCTAGCATATGTGAGTCTACTCCTCCCTGCCTAGATCTTATAGTTACTAAAAGAGAAGTTTCTGAGAGAAAATAAATTTTTATGAATCTACATCCTATAATGATCATGCGAATTAAATTCACCTATTCCTATCAATCTAACTTCACTGACATCCAATATGTCCATGTTTCCACTTTTCATTTCCTGTTTGGCAACATCTAGCTTACTCTTATTCAAAGATCCTACATTCCAGGTTCCTATTCAATATTGATATTTATAGCATTGGAATTTCCTTTTGTCACCAGACACATCCACCAGACTTTGCCCAGACACTTCGCTAGTACTGGATCTATTTGTAGTTGTCCTTCACTTTCCCTTCTGCAGTAATATGTTGGAAACCTTCTCACCTAAAGGGAAGCATCATTGGATGTTATATATTTTATCATTTTAATATGGTTCATGAAGTTTTCTAAACAAAGATATAGGAGTGTTTGTGATTTCCTTTTCCAGTGTATCACTTTTGTTCTGAATTTTCCACAAAGACCTGTCTATCAAGAGGAACCCTGCATGACATAGCTCATACATTCATGGTGCTATGCAATCTCCTCTACCATGACAAAGCAGTGATCCGGGAGAAATGGTCCTCAAATTGTCTCCCCTCGTTTGTTGTGATTTTGATAGTAGATATCTCATATGACATTCTACTTTTTCAATTTTTTTATATTGTTCTAATATTTCTTGTTTTATTCTTAAATTTTGGATTTTAGTGTCATGATTTTAAGGCACAGTTTTCCATTTTATTTTTCAAACTGTTTGATATATTTTCAAGTGTTCTAAATTCATTTTTAAAGTCTCTTATTTCATCCCTTTATTTCTTCAATTTACTTTTGGGGGCTGTTCAAAAAATCTGTTGTTCTTTCAGGGTTTTATTCACAACTATTGTAATTATTTCTTTCTTCTGAGAGTTTATCTTGGGGTTCTCTTAAGCTACATTATTTCTTCATTTTATTAGGATTTTTCTTGTGTTGACTCACTCCTTTACTTTCGTATCCTGAGTGGGGGTTAGATTTTATCCTCTATGATCTATTCTTCTGCAGTTCTAGACTGGGGTGCCACTGTGTTGTGACTAGGTCTTACATCTTATAATGTTGATAAGACTGCTTTTTTATAATTCTGGATGCTTTCATTGTTTCTTTATTCTACTTCTCTTCCTTTATATCCTTGTCTAGGAAACTGGCTGAGTCTATGCCATCTCCTTCTATAAATCTATTGTGTGACCAGGACCTGAAACTAAGCTGAAACTCAGAACTATTCATTGCCACACGTTGTAGCCAGCCCCAATCAAACAGGCCTTAGATTGCCCTCTAGCAAAACCACTGTCAGCGAGAGTATTGATTTTCATAACATCTCTGAGAAGATTTGAGACTGGAATTGATGCTCTAATCCCCAACAGGGAAATCTTTAGTCTTAAAGATGTCCTCAAGATACAGTTCATTTTCCAGTGTAGTCCTGGACTGGGTGATGGAGCCCATACATTCTTATACCTGTGTGTGTGATTTTTGTCACATTTTGAACTCTTTATTTTTCCTGAGGTAGTGCTCAGGAGAGATAGACATATTTGTGGAATAAGCCAAGTTTGGTGTTTTTTTGGACCATGCCATCACGGAGTCATTCTGACTCTTTAAGACCTAGTATTAAGGGACTTTGTAGACACTCTCAAATCTATACCCCACCTTGACTCTGTAGTAATTCTCAGGCCATACTGCTTTTCATTCCCCCTCCACTTTTACTTGGTAACTAAGATAAGAAATATAAGGTTCAAAAGATCAACTAAGACTCTCTGGCTCATGATCAGTGGGCCACCAGCCAAGAGAAAATATAAAACTTGCTCCCCTGGAAATCTCATGTTAGAGCACTCCTCCAGGTAAAGGATCCATTCAGTCAGAGAATTCTAAATTTTCCTTCATCTTACCTCCATCTAAGAGTATGACTTAAATGGCTATAATCTTGTTCCTACCCCAGCCATCCCTGTAATAAATGCTCTGCTATGCATCTAAGGCCTGTGCAATACTTGATATATTCCTTGACATCAACAAGCCAGGAGAGTGTTATACCTCCTCTGGGGTGAGTACTGAAAATCTGGCTAGGACTACTTTACACATGAACTGGAATCAGGTCTGTGCCTAGGCTTCTGTGGCAGCTGCACCTGTCAGCTGGTCTGAAGCATGCTGGAAACTGAAGCTAAGAGATCAAAGCAGAATGATGTGGCCTCCAGACAGTGTTTCTTTGGGAAACAGAACAGAATGGGATGGAACTGCTAGTATTGCCATCTTTCCTGGAAGTAAATTCTTTTTTAAACTTCACAGTATTGTAAGAAAAGTTAGGGATAAAACTGGTCCTACCTTTTCTGTTACATAATCTCAACCTCTGCTCCCATAAAATGCATTAAAGTTATATTATTTACTGAAAGAAGTTGCTTTGTATATAGGGTAGATAGTGAAAGAAACAAAACCAAACATCTGAATTGTCAGATAAGCTTTATATGTTACAATTTAACCTGATAAAATTAACCTTTGCTCTTTTCACATCACCAGGCTTATGTAGAGCTTTCTTCTCACTATGCAAGAATAAATCATGTAGCCCAGTTAGCAGATTTAACCTTCTATTTCACCTTCTTCAGTTGTTTTTGGATTCTTTTACTATTCATTAGGGTTAACATTAGTTTGATTATATCAAAAAATATATAAAAATTTAAATTTACCACTTTCTGACATTGATTCCTAATTCTCCTATGAGTCAGAAGTCATGATGTCTCATTTATGTCATTTTTAGGACTATTGAAAGTACATTTTTTAGTATACAGTAATTACAGTATTTTATATTATAATGCATTCTTAAAATTATTTTGGTTGATTGAATATTATGTATTCCTAATATGCTTTTGCATAAAGAATATATTTTAAATGAATGCCTTGAAATATTGATTATCATGTCATTGATTATATGTCACTTGAAATTATACATCTCCCACTTTGTTCATTTCTCAGTTTTTCCTGAATAACTAAGAACTGAATGAAACGAACTACATTGCAATAATATTGACCATCTTCTAGAAGTCCCAGATAGTACTCAATGACAATGGTAATCTACTTAAGGTCATAAGTTTTTCTAAGCACATAACATTTGTGCTCAATAGCCTTCCCTGCCTCCTGATTCACTTCTAAATACAATCCAGGGTGTTGACATTTTGATTTATAATAGTGTCAGAGTATTGAAAGCTACATGGTAAGTACCAAAGCAAATGGTGACTTGCTGTTCTGTTTCTGAAGTCCCATCTATTTCGACCTCAATTTTAGAAACTGACTCTAGAAATTATGTAGTTTAAAAGGGCAATTATGCTTTGGAATTATCTGAGATAAAAGTGAAGAGTCAGTTCTGTCTAGAAGCTTTCTTACATGGTTTCAGGATTAAAGCAGGAATTGGGTAAGCTTATCTTCATCAACTTTATTAAAAAATGGAAACCTAAGCTATAGCCCTAAAATTAAGGTATTCTTAAAGGAATTATACATGCCTTGTTTTAGTTCATTCTTCTAATTTAGCACAGGGCAAGTTACTTGACATCTGTGGTCAAAACAATGTAAATAAAGTGGTAGAGTATACTGAAATATCAGTCCCACATTTCTTTTTTTAACAAAAATAGTTTCCTAATAATTATTCTACACCTTCTCCTTTAGGGATGAGGATGATAGCAGCACCCTATTTATTTAGATGTTGGGATTAAATGAAGGACTCATAGTCCATTGGAAAGATAACGTAATGTTTTCATAGGCCTTACATAGCAAAGGTATTTATGGAAATTACAGTGTCATTTGTATAATGGTTTTTTGTTAGCGTGCCTTCATCATCTTCATAGGGAAATACACAGTGATCTCTGGTTGTCTATTTAGTTTATAGGGTAGGATGGGTTGGGCATTTTTATGCCCTTAAACTATTGGGAAGCCATATCAATGTAGCCAAAGATTACCAAGGAGCTCAGTCAAGGGAGGAGCTGTTTGAGCCTTGCCCTGTCCCCAGGCAAATCAAATTCTGTATTTGTTGCCTTTAGTAACTATCTAGTTTAAACCTTGTTGTAGGGGAGAGTGTGATTACTTTTCAGTCAAGGTTTCATGGGCTTTGTTTATGCACCATCTTAATTTCACCCTCTACCAGAAGTATTTCCCAAGCCTGTTTAAGTTTAGTTACTTTCCCCAGTTGATTATTTCTGATTCATCCTGTACAAAGAGTGGTTACATTTAGTAAAGGGCCATGGAAGCATGGATAAAAGAAAATTGAATTAATTGGAAACTAAATAATCTAATCCTAAAGAATGAGTCAAAGGACAAATTATAAAAGCAATCAATAATTTCATTAAAGAGAATGGCACCAATGAAACAATATTCCAGATTTGTGGGATGCAGCCAAAGCTGTACTTAGGGGGAAATTTTTTATCTTTAGATATATACATCAATAAAAGAGAGAAAGAACAGATCGATGAATTGAGCATGCAACTAAGAAAAAAATTAAAAAAGAAGAAATTAAAAATTGTCAATTTCATGTCCATACAAGAAATAGAGGGGTTTATGGGAAGTAGAATAGATAATTTTGATTACAAAATCTAAAAAATACATTAGCAATTGAATACACAGTTATTTTAGAGTATTTGTATATGCATATTGTTTCTGACAGGGTAGGGACCTGGAATTCCCCAAGAAACACAACCCAACTCCAGAACCTTCCCACACAGCTCCACCTAGACACTCAATAATCCTTTCAACTGTCCTTTCATTGTGGTTCTGACCCAGTTTCAACCTTCAATTCTCTGTTATCTTTGACCCAGCCCAGTCCTTCCTTGTCTATTACCTCTGGACCACCCCTGGCTATTTTCCACCCTTAATCCCATCTAGAGCCCTTAGCTGTTATCTCTAGGTCACTCCAGGCTGCTGACCACTCCTACATCACATCCAGATCTTCTCATAAAAATGTTCAGTTTACTCCCATTAAATTGCTGATTCTTAAAATCTGACCTACTTGTATTGGTGACACAATAAACCTTGCCTGTAAGAGAAAGAATGCTGGAGTGGTTGAATTCATTCCAGGCAGACTCATGTACTTTGTTCTTCTATTTTGGGGTTCACAGCACTCATAGACCATGACATTTCCTCTATTAAGATTATGTGTTCCCTTGGAACAGGGACTCTTATTTGCATTTCTTCATATCCCAAAAACTTAGCACAATGCCGGCACATAGTAGTTGCTTAATAAATGTTTGTGACTATCTGTTCAATTAAGTACTAAGATTTAGTCCAATGACTGTATTACCATTTTAGAAATACTCGGGTACAACTGCCAAGTCACCACTTAAATCATTGACAGGTCTGGCAAAAGTCTTCATAGCTATTGGCCTAATCAACAATTTCATGACTTCCAAGACAGCCTTGATTTATGAAGAGAACATGGGGCCAAAATGAAGTTCAAGATGATTTTAAAAATTTATTACTATAGAAGATCTCTTCTGTCTTTCTGCATCTGAATACCTTTGCAAGATTACTATTCATTTGTGCTATAACATCTGCAAATTCCTTGTGATCTGCCAGCTAGGAATCCTTAGAATATTAGTGTGTTAGAGTTCAACGGATCCAGGAAAACTGTCTAGTCCTGGCTCATTATTTTAAAGTCCAATAACTCAAAGATTAACATCATTAAATGACTTGCTTAGGTTTATACAACCTGATGGCAAATCTGGGGCCATGTTTTAAACCACAGATCTCAAGATTTGTATTTCTTTTCCTTCTGACCTTCCTGATGACAAGAATGCCCTTCCCTAGTTTTAGTTCTTTCCATTAAGATCTTTCAAGGAACAGTTTAAATAATACATCTCCCATTGAACCTTTCCTGATTACATAAGGTTGAGGTGATCTATTTGTACTCTGAATTGTTAAAATATTTATTCACTATGCTACTCATAAGGTGCTTACTATATACCATCCATGCATTTGCTCATTTACTTCTTCATTCATTTGTGTGTTATACATTTGTTTGCTTCCTATTGTCATACTAAATAGATAGAGGGAAGAGAATGTTGAATTTGGAGTCAGGAAGACCTCGATTCAAATCCAAAATAAGACTTGTATAAACACTATTTTCCTGGGTAGGTGTTAACTTCTCAAAGTCTCAGCTTTTTCATCTGTAAAAATGGGGAGACTGATGACCCTTACTTTACAGGGCTGTATTGAGCATCAAATGAACTCATGCATAAAAATGATTTACTAATAATATTAAAACACTACATCAATGTCCGCTCCACTACTATTTAAATAAAAGAATTAATAAATGGATGGATTTCCTCAAAGTCTAGGTCAAAATGCAAGAGAATTCATGGTATAAAGATTTCATTGATAGAAGAATGGAGGAAAAATCAAATGGGCTACTCATGTCATAGTTGAGACACTCTTTAAATCAAGAGTTTTCCGTCTGAGGTCCATGAAATTTTCATTTAATATTTTGAAAATTTTAATGTGATTAGTATCCTTTGTATTTTTATGCATTTTATGCATTTAAAAACATTATTATGAAAAGGGGTCAGTGGGCTTCATCAGACTGCCAAGGGCTTCTACAAAACAAAAAAAAAGTTTAAGAATCCATATTTTAGAGCATAATCACTGTGTAATCAGAGAAATCACTTATTAAAAATTATTCCAAGTGATAATGAGATAGTTAAGTGGCACAGTGGATAGAGTATTGGCCCAGGAGTCAGAAGGAACTGAGTTCAAATTCTGATTCAGACATTTAGCTAACTTTGTGACCCTGGACAAATCACTTAATCTGTTTGCCTCAATTTCCTCATCTGTACAATTAGCTAGAAGGAAATAGCAAGATCAGTGTGGTATCTTTGCCAAGAAAACCCCAAAAGAGATCACAGAGTTGGACATGACTAATTGACAAAAAAACAATAACTATCATATATTCAGTCCTTTAAGGCTTACAAAGCATTTATGTTACCTCATTTAATTCCTACAATAATTATATGAATTGCCTAGGGTTATATAGTTTGTAAGTATCTGCATCAGGATTTGAACTCAATTCCAGTGATTCGGTGACTAATCCCCTAAATGCCTCTATACATCATGGATGGTGTTTATCATGGTATTTTACTGTACATATTTTAAAATCCATTAAATTATTATAATAAAAAATATACACACACAGAATTCTTTCTTCATTTCACAACAATGTTCTTCCCAAAGGCAAAATCCTAAACATATTTGTATATGATGAACATATATTATGCTTGGCATTCACATTAAACCTGTAGAATTCCCCTTCCCCTTAGAGTATTTATTTGTTTATTTTTGTGAATGGAATACAGAATATTACATACCTTATTATCACAGTCTTAAATGTAAATACTAAACAAGGACCCTCTCACACTTTGAGCTTCCTAGGTAGATTTTTTTTAATGCATTAAAAAAAGCTTCTTTATACATGTTAGCCTGTTTCTCTGTACAGCACGCTTGCCTCCTGATACTCTACCATAAAGGTCACAGGCAAAATTCCTTAAAATTATGATTGTCATGGCAACTACCAGTTGCTATTGTACCAGTTCCACCAGTAATACAGTTTCATTTTAGAAATTTCAAGGCTGGCGCTGTGAGACAGGAAAGAAAATAATTTCCTGCCGAAGCAGGAGAAGCGTCTTTCATAGTAATGGATAGTTCTTAAGAGCACAATGATTTTTGTTTGGCTATTTTTATTTTTAACTTCTAAACTATTATTTAGCATGATAGGCATCAAAAATATTAAACAAAAATATAATATGTATGCCGAAAGAAATTATGTTTCCAAAGAACATCAGTTTTAATAAAGGCTTTTAACTGTCTCAGTATGGCAATAGTCTGCAATCTGGTTGATAAATATGCAGCAAATGACAAATTAATATGTGCTGGCCCTCATCAACAACGGAGACAAATGTTATTATAATGTTTTGGACTCCACTCAGTTTTGTCTGTCTGGGGAAAGGCTCTGCTAGTGGCAGGGAATCTGCAATTCAGAGGGATAAACTGCCCTCTATGTGACAAGAGAGTGAGCTGCAGCATAGAACAGAGGAAGAAGGAAAGCTTACAAGATTCAGAGGTAATTGATTTTCTTAAGCTGTCAAATCTATTTAAATCTTTTGATATTAAAGAAAAGGAATAAAGTACTCATTTCTCACAAATACTCTTAAAATCTCAGTGGCATTAGCAACTGTATTTTTCAAAGGATACAAAATTTTCACAGGTTAAGTAACCAAAAGTCTTGATTACTTATTTAAATTAGGAAACTTTAAACAGTTCTAAGCGTTTTTGCTAACAATAAAACAATACCTACCAAGGCAGAGATTCTCCTTTTAGGTCTCAATGTAATAATTCTGTAAACATTTCTGTTATTTTTAAACAATAAAACAATCTAAGGTGAAATCACATTATAGATACATAATTATCTATGTCCATTATTGTCTATATGCATATTTTATTTCAGATTATCTGTACTGGGTGATTTTCTCAGATGCCAAATAAGGAAAATAGATTATTTCTTTTTTGTGGGGTAGAAGAGAGGGTGAGGACACAACAATACTACAACTTGTGAGATCTGATCTTTAGAGAAGTCCAATTCATTGATTGCTGAAACATACGTGATTATTATATGTAACACTTTTTTTGACATATTTATGATTTTCCTGTTTTGATTTCTCTTCTCCTCCCTCCTCAATCCCTGTTTGTTTCTTCCACAGATTTTCACTCTTCTATTTACTTTATTATAAATCCAAATCAAGAGTCAATGGGTCCCAGTGAACAGGAAACTGGTAAAATGCAGGAAAACCTGGCTTCAATATGAGGCATTTTTCAATGGTTATGTGACCCCAGGCTAATCATTTAACATTTCATTGTCTTAAGCAACTCCTGGAGATAATGATGTCAACTTGCATTAATAATAGAAATATTCTAAGGAAGATACTGGTCTGGTCTCCTGGTCTCCCACCTCTCTCCTCAACAACAACAATTAACCATTATTAGGTTTAATTTCTTGCCCTTAAATTCAATCTTATTGATTATATTACCTGAGACAAACCACTTGACCTTGCTAGATCTCAGTTGTCTCTTCCGTAAAACAAGGAAATTGTACTTAAGGATGATTAGTACTCTCCTTTTATCACCATTAAAATTTTACCGATGGGAGGTAAACACAGGAAGCAAAGTTTACTGGTGCCCAAAATGTGGAAAGGGGAGCTAGGCACACAAGACAAGTTTGTAGATACATCTGGTTTTTATATGTAAAGATGTGACCCAGCAATGAAAATGTCTGCGTGAGGAATCTGGCTCCTCCTACATGATCTCAAACAAGTTTTTTACCTGCTTTTTGAAAAAAGCTTAATTATTAAGTGAGAGATATCATTTCCTAAAATTATGGAAAGGATTATCAAGAGATCAAAGAACACAGAGAAGTAAAGACATAAATCACATCCTTGTCTGATCATAGCAAGGTAATTGTATCATGTTTCCTTGTTCTTCAGTGACTAGCTTAAGCTCTCTAGGAGGTAGGAGGGAAAGAGCTACATGGGAGTTATAAGCAATGAAAAAATGAAATAATTCAGAATAAATTATTTTTATAATAATAACATTTTTTATCTTTAACATGTTGTGAACCAAAAATTATATGCAGAACCCAAAGAGATCAAAGACCAATGGAAAGATAAAAAATAATTTATTATACTAAAAATAGTATATTATATTATTTATAATATATTAAAATATATTAATATAATAAATATATAACATATTAATTAGTGTATTAAAATATAATAATATTATTAGTTTCTAATAATATTCTAATAGTTAAGAATGTTATTTGAATATTCTTCTAATAATGTTCTTATAACTAATATTATTAATAATATAATATATAAAACAGGAAAAAATGGAACAAAGTGTTATTTGTATATGAAGCAATGGGATGTTATTACAATATATAAAATGCAAATGTGATGAATTCAAAGTAACTTGGGAAAATGTATTGGTTCTGATTCATAGGAAAGTAAGCCAAACCAGTTATTTAATGACTCCAATAAGGTAAATGAGAACAATATTGAAAGCTTTTAGTACTCTGATTAGCCTAGTGACTAGTCATGACTTTAGACAACTTCATGGTCAAATACATGTCTTTCCATGAAGATAAGGTAAACAATAGGTACAGAATGAGTCATACATTTGTAGAGAGTCAAAATTTTACTTAAGTAAACTTCTTTGTAATAGGAATATGGACAAGTTTGTAGAAGTGTTCTATGGGCCCAAGGAGCATATTGGATATATTAATCATGTATTATTTTTTTTTAATATTTACTTCAGCTGAAAATGAATAGAGTTTGCTCTAGTCCCTTACCTTTATTCTGTGCGTTTCTCTCTGCTTCAAGTATGATTCTTCTGAACAACATCATAGGATTCTGCTTTTTGTCCACTGTGCTATCTACTTTTGACGTATAGGAGAATTCATCCCATTTACATTCACGTTTATCATTATTAGCTGTGTATTTTGCTTCATCCTATTTCTCCTTGTCTCTCTTCTCTTTCCCACCTCTCTAGAATTTTGCTTCTGATCACGGACTCCCCCAATCTGTTCCCCTTTCTGTCCCTTCCCCATTTAATCTTCTCCATTCCTACTTCCCTTTAGAGTAAAATAGGTTTCTATACCCAACTAGCTGTGCACGGTATTCCTTCTTTGAGACAATTTTGATGAGACATGGGTTCAAGTAATGCCTAGCACCTGCCCTCTTCTCTTCCCCTCACCTGTAATAGATTTTTCAAGACTCTACATGTGAGATATTTTATCCTATTTTATCTCTCCCTTCCTTCTGCTCCCAGTGTAATTCTCTTTCTCAAACCTTAATTTTCTTTTCATATTATCTCCTCAAAGTTACCTTATACACACACCTGTTTTCTATGTGCATTCTTTCTAACTACACTAATAGTGAAATAGTTCTTAAGAATAACAAATATTATGGCAGAGCCAAGATGGTGGAGTAAAAGCAGGAACTTACTTGAGCTTTCCCCCAAACCCCTCCAGATACATGTAAAAAGAAATTGACTCAAAAAAAAAATTCTAGAGCAGCAGAACCTACAAAATGATAGAGTAAAACAAATTTCTAGTCCAAGACAACCTGGAAGGTTGACAGGAAAAGTCTGCTGCAGCAGTGTGAGAGAAGAATTAAATCTAGCATGAATCATGTCTGCACAGCTGCTTCCTGAGCTCTCAGCCCACAGACAGTGTCGGGGATCAAGCAGCTGGTGAGAGGCAGAATGCAGGAATCTCTTTGCTGGCATTGAGCTAGGATTCTCTTGCTCTGCCCATACTTCAATTTGGGTTGCAGTCCTGCCTGGTGGT
The DNA here is from genome assembly GCA_028658325.1 of Potorous gilbertii. Taxonomy (NCBI): domain Eukaryota; kingdom Metazoa; phylum Chordata; class Mammalia; order Diprotodontia; family Potoroidae; genus Potorous; species Potorous gilbertii. The sequence goes on from CM053771.1 coordinate 415,507,722, forward strand.
TCTGGGGTGAGGAGAAACCCTGGTGTGGTGGAGCATGTGGTACTGGAGAAGAGAGAATCCTCCTCATAGTTCCAAGGCAAAAAAGAGTTCTTATGGTCATTCACAGAAAAGAACAAAAACCAGCAGAGGAGTAAAGACCTCTCCTTTGATCATACAATCTTGGCAGAACTGAAAATTTATAAGTCAATAGAAATATCTCTAAAAACAGCTACACAAAACCCCTGAAACTTGATACAGTGCACTCTCCTCACTGGAAGGAGAGTACCACTCTAACAAAGAGCTGAGAAGTCAAATTATTGACAGGAAAATGAGCAAAAAGGAAAAAAATTCACACTATAGAATCTTGCTTGGGTGAAAAGGAAGATGAAAACATCCAAACAGAAAAAGACAAAAAAAAAAAAAAAAAAGGAAAAGTTCACAGACCATGGAAGAGTTAAAAAAGAATTTTGAAAATCAAATTGGAGGAGTAGAGGAAAATTGAGAAGGGAAATCAGAGTGATACAAGAAAATCATGAAAAATGAGTCAACAATTTCGTAAAGGAGACAACCAAACGCTAAAATAAATAAATAAATAAATAAAATAGCACCTTTAAAAAAAAAAGAGGTCTCAAAAGCCAGTAGGGAAAAGAATATCTTAAAAAGTAGAATTGGCCAAATGGAAAAGGAGGTTCAAAAGTTCACTGAAGAAAAGGATTCCTTAAGAATTAGAATGGAGCAAATGGAGACTAATGACTAAGAGAAATCAAGACAAATAAAACAAAGCTAAAAAATGAAAAATCTGCAGACAATGTGAACTATCTCATTGGAAAAACAACTTACCCAGAAAATTATTGGACTGTCTGATGAAAAAAAGAGTGTAGACACCATTTTTCAAGAAATAATCAGTGAAAACTTCCCTGATATTCTAGAACCAGAGGGTAAAACAGAAATTGAAAGAATCCACCAATAATCTTGAAAGATATGCCAAAAGGAAAAATTGCTAGAAATATTGTAGCCAATTCCAGAGATCCCAGGTCAAGGAAAAAATGTTACAAGCAGTCACCTGAAAGAAACAACTCAAGTATCATGGAAATACAATCAGGATAACACAGATTTAGCAATCACTACATTTATTAGTGGGCTTAGCATATAATATTCTGAAGCCTAAAAGAGTTAGGATTAAAATCAAGAATCACCTATCCAGCAAAACTCAGTATAATCTTTCAGGGGAAAAGTAAATATTTAATGAAATAGAGTACTTTCAAGCATTCTTGATCAAAGACCAGAGCTGAATAAATAATTTGAAGGTCAAACATAAGACTCAAGAGAAGCATGAAAGAGTAATTAGGAAAGAAAAATCATAAGGAATTTATTAAAGTTGAACTGTTCCCATTTGTACATGGATAGATGATATTTGGAATTCATGAGAACTTGCTCAGTATTAGGGTAATTGGAGGGAATACATACATACACACATGTATACACACATGTATGTACACACACGTATACACATACATGTATACATGTATGTGGGTGCGTGCCTATATATGTGCATGCATATGCGTGTGTGCACATACATATACATGCATACACACAGTGTACATACATATGTATGCATATACATATATGTATGTGAGTATGAAGAGATGCTATCTAAAAATAAAATTAAAGGGTGAGAGAGATGAATGTACTGGGAGACAGAGAAAGAAAAAGGTGGGATGGGGTAAATTTTCTCATATAAAAGAGGCATAAAAAAGCTTTTCTAAAAGAAGAGAAGAGGGAAAAGGTGAGAGAGAAGGACTGAAACTTACCGTCATTGGATTTGCCTTAAGGAGGTAACAACCTACACATTCGATTGTGTACAAAAATCTATCTTATTCTACAGGAAATTTGAGGGGGAAGGGGATAAGAGAGGTGGGGATAATAGAAGGGAGGACAAATGGCAGAAGGAAGTAATCAGAGGGAAATATTTTTGAGAAGGGACAGGGTTAAAGAAGAGAATAGAATAAATGGGGAGTGGGTAGGATAGAAGAAAATATAGTCTTTCACAACATGATTATTGTGGAAGTATTTTGAATGAATTTCTATTCTCTCTTTTTGATACTATCCATCTTCAAAAGCATCTAATTACCCCCTCCTCCCATTTATCATCCCTTCTATCATCCTGCTCCCCACTTATATTCCCCCCCTTACTTTCCTGTAGTGTAAGATAAATTTTATATATATTTTACCTTTTCATGCTTCCCTTGATTCTTGTGTTTGAAACTTGAACGTCTTATTCAACTTGGGTCTTTTTATTAAGAATGCTTGCAAGTCATCTATTTCATTGAATGACCATTCCCCCTCTCCCCTTGAAGTATTACACTCAGTTTTGCTGGATAGGTGATTCTCAGTTTTAATTCTAGCTTCTTTGACCTCTAGAATATCACATTCCAAGCCCTCTGATACTTTAATGTAGAAGCTACGAGATCGTGTGTTATCCTGATTGTGTTTCCACAATGCTTTCTTTCTGGCCACTTGCAATATTTTCTCCTTGATCTGGGAGCGCTGGAATTTGACTAAAATATCCCTAGGAGTTTTTCTTTTGGGGTCCCCTTCACATTGGGGTAGGGGAAGGGAGTGATGAGAAGAAAATTTGCAATTCAAAATCATGTGGAAGGGAAAACTAAAAATAAATTAATAAAAAGTATGAAAAAATTACAAATATCATCTTCCCATATATGGAATCAAACTGTTGATCCTTATTAAATATCTTGTCTTTTCTCTTTCCATTTTACCTTTATCTTGAACCTTGAAATTGAATATCATTTTTTTTTCTTCAGTTCTGCTCTATTTATCAGGAAACTTTGAAAGTCTTCTATTTCCTCTAATAACTATTTTCCCTCTGAAATATTAGACTTACTTTTGACACATAGGTGATCCATGGTTTTAGTCCCCGCTCCTTTGCCTTCAAGAGTATCAAATCTCATGCCCTCTGATGCTTTAAAATTGAATCTGTGAAATCCTGCATCCTCCTGACTGTGGTTCCCTGACATCTGCAGTGTTTCTTTCTGGCTGCTTAGCATATCTTCTTTTTTTGACCTGTGAGTTCTGGAATATGGTTACAATGTTCCTCCGAGTTTTCATTTTGAGATCTCTTTCTTTAGGTGGATTCTTTCATATCTATTTTATCCTCTTCTTCTAGGATAAAGCAGTTTTCTTTGATATGATCTTGAACTATAATGTCTAGGATCTTTTTCGACCATGGATTTCAGGTATTCTGATAATTTTAAGTTAAATCTCCTGGATTTATGTTTCCAATTTTTTGTTGTTATTATTTTTGTTTCACATGAGGTATTTTATATTTTCTTTTATTTTTCATTCTTTTGATTTTGTTTGACTCTCATTGCATCATTAGTTTTCATTTGTTCAATTCGAGTTTTTAAGGAGTTATTTTCTTCAGTTAGCTTTTTTTCTTCCTTTTCCATTTAGTCAATTTAATTTTTGTGGGGTTGTTCTGTTCCGTAAATTTGTGTACAGCTTTTTTCAGATTTTTTTGTGCTTCCTTGACAAAACCATTGACTTTTTTTCGTAATTCTCTTGCTTAACTTTCATTTCTGTCCCCAGTTTTCTCCTCTTCCTCCTCTCCCTTCTCCTGTTCCTCCTGTTCCTCCTGTCCTCCTCCTCCTTTCCTCTTCTTCTTCTTCTTCTTCTTCGTCTTTTTCTCCTTTGCCTCCTCCTCCTCCACCTCCTCCTCCAATTCCTCCTCCTTCCTTCTCTTCCTCCTCCTTCTTCCTTTTATTTTCATTATTGTCATTTTCCCTTAATTCTTGAAGAAATGAGTTAAAGAATGGCCTTTTTTAGACCAGAGCTGAAAAGAAAATTTGACTTCCAAACACAAGAATGAGAAGAAGCATGAAAAAGTAAACAGCAAGGAGAAGTCACAAGGGACTTACCAAAGTTGAACTGTTTACAATCCTATATGGAAACACAATATTTGTAACT
>CM053771.1:415512184-415543224 GCA_028658325.1 Potorous gilbertii
GACAGAAGAGAGGGGAGATTGGTGATATGGGTAATTAGAATGTCCAGTGTATCGGGGAGAGGGGAGGGGACAAATGGGGAGAAAATTTTGGAACCCAAAATCTTGTGAAAATGAATGTAAAAAGTTAAATAAATTTATTTAAAAAGAAAAAAAAAGACTGAAAAAAAAAAGAATGGCCTTTTTATCAACCTGGAAGGGGAAGACACTCAGAGTTTCTGGTTAAAACAGAAACAATTGATATTTACACTCATTCTGAACCTTCAAGACCCAAACAATGACCAAGGGAGGTTTGGACTGAGACCTATTGTTGTCCAATCAATGAAAGATAGAGTGATTTGGTATTATGATGGAGTTACCAGAAGACTCAAAGGGAACTCATGATGTTCCAGGGCTTCTGGTATCTGGCAGTTTGCCAGCTGCTTTACTGAGGTGGTGGTGGAATTTCAATGGGTCATGAATGATTCTGTGTGATATTGTAGGGTCTGGTGGCTCACCTGATGCTCTACTGAAGCTTGGGGTGTTTTGGTGCTAGAATATGCCCATTCACGTGGTGTTGCACTGAGATACATGGGAGATGGGCTACCTTTATATTGCCCTGGGAAGGTAGGGGTCAGGTGTCTATTCTGGATCTCTGCTGAGGCTGGGGTAGAGGTGGTAGTGACTGGTGCTGCACAATGCTGTGTGGTCTGGTAGCTCACCTCGTGCTGTGCTGAGGGATCCTGATATCAGTCTATTTGCCTGGTGCTACTTTTTCTGGGGGTCAGGGCCTGTTGTTGTCAGAATACTTTCCAGGACTGTTCTCTTCTTTTACCTGCATGGGATTGACCTTCCTTGTTGACCTTTCAAGTTGCCTTGGACTAAAAAATTGTTTCACCCCATCCTTTTGTTGATTCTACTGTTCAGGAATTGTTTTGGGGTGCTATTTTTAAGTTATTTGGAAGGGAATATGGGAGAGGCCAGGTGATTCCCTGCTTATTTCACCATCTTGGGTCCTAGAAGTCCAGACTACCATCATGCTAATGAGGAAATGTGAGGAAATGTGACCTATATCATTAGAGAAATAACTGAATCTGATGAAATAATAGCTTCTTGAAATAGGGAAACACAAGTGAAAAAAGCTTCTAAAAAGGTGAACATTTTACAGTAGTATTAATTTTACTCAGACAAATATTTATTGCATAGCATGTAACAGGATCAGAATGAATAAGCTTCTTTCCATTTGCTTGTGTGATATTAAGAAAAGTCTAAATCAAAATGTCAATCTTTTCTATTTTTGAAGAAACTTTAAGTAAAATTTGACGAAGTGAAGCCAAGTGGAAGTTTTTAAAATTTTTAAAGAAAACCAACTGTGTTGATTTCTCATTTAAGTTTGACTTTCATGATTTGGAATTTGAAACAATATGTAACTTCAAAGAAAAAGTCAAGTAGACCAATGGCAATTATAGTTATCAAAAATTATGTCAAAATTCATGAGTGCAATTAGCAAATTTCATCCAACATTGTTACAGATCCATTCAGTTACTAAAACATTTCATTATACATAGTACTAAAAGTGAGGGGAAATATCTAAATTTGTGATTATGAGAGTTACATATTAAGAAACTATCAAGTAGAAATAATGGTTAAATAATACTACAGTTATTAAACTGAAGAATGCATGGAATAAGAAGTCTACAGAACTGTTTGCTTTTTGCCAGCAGAAAGTAAAAAAGAATTAAGAAAACAAAACTCATAGAAAGGCAAAAATGCCCTCTTATACAGATATAATTTTAGGTCAATGAAATTGTAGAATAAGCCTCAAATAAAAATTTAAACTTTTTCCCCACTGGGGCAGGAGAATAAAATGTGAAAATAATCTTTCAAAAGTTTCCCAAAGCCAATCATTGCCTCACCCAAAAGCCTTTATTCAGTCATAATTTTCATCAAACTGAAATTTTCCACATTATTAACTGTCTATTACTTGTAACTCTAAAATATGACATTGGGCAAAAGAGTTAACTTCTACTGTCTTTAGTTTCTTCCATGGTGGAGGAAGGAAGTTGTACCTCTAAAGCTATTTCCAGAACTATGCATTTATATAATACTGCTTGTGTGTGTGTGTGTGTGTGTGTGTGTGTGTGTGTGTGTGTGTGGTTTTGTGTTCATTTTATTGCTCTGGGGACTTTCACACTTAGTGTAAGTTAGAAGAATGGCATAGAAACCAACCATGATAATCTCATAATAGGCTAAACTGAAAGAATATGGATCATCTTGAGGATAGGGGAGTTGAGAGTTTTCAAGGTGGGCACTGAAATACTTTTAAAAATACTGATAATAAATACATGAAAATGGGCTGTTACTTAAAATTACTATCCTTGTCAGATCTAATTTGTGAATAGAAAAAAAATAGATCATCTTTTGTGTTTATCCAGTGTCCAGTACAGTGTCTGCCACATAGTACTTGACAAATACTTATGAAATGACTACATGATTATTTCTGTGATGTTATTTCAAGAGAACAAGAAATCCACTTACTAACTACTTCATGGTGCTTGAAATTCTTTTCATGTAGTATAACCATTAGTTTTCCAATTGAAAATGAGTCAAAGTAAAATTCACCTGTGAAAAATTTAGTATATTGACAATTTACAATAAGGTATTATAAGCACTGATATGAAAGAGGGAGACATGAATTCCAAAATCTCCATTTAAATAGAGAGCTCATATCAGAAAATCTCATTTATCAGTTGCCTGTACTACTTTGAGTTTGGAATACTTTGTTATCCTGCAAGATTCTATCCACCTTGGTAACTTCTATGCCCTTCTGATTGGAGAATGGGGCCATGAATGACAACCCCTATTTAAAGAGGGGAGCCAACTTAAATTCTTTTCTTATTTCCCACATGGGTGTGCTAGTCAGGGATATCTTTGACTTTTCCACTAGTACCACCCTCCCACCACACCCCTGTCCTTGACTTTCAGCTTCTGTTAATGATCTGTCTTCCCCATTAGATTGTAAGGAACTTGAGAACAGAGACTATCTTCTTCTTTTTTTTTTTTTTTAATTTATGCAATACTGAACACAGTGTGTAGCATATTTTAATTCCTTCAATTAGAAACTCTAGATTTTGGCTAAAACATTTGTAGAAAGTATTTTAGTACTCTTGAAAAAAAGGGGGGGCATCAACAAGAGGAATGACACAAGCTTGGTTATTTTATTTTTTTAGTTTATTTATTTTTATTTTTCAAGATTCACTTCTATAATTTGCAACTTTTCTCTCCTTTCTCTCCTCCCCACTCCCCAAGACACCATACAAATTAATGGAGGCCCTACATCTACATTCCTATTAAACATCTTTCCACATTAGTCATGTTGTGTGGAAGAACTAGAAAGAATGGGAGGAACCATGAGAAAGAAAAGCAAAACACAATGAAACAAAAAAAGAAAATTGTCTGCTTCGCTCTGCATTCAGACTCCATAGTTCTTCCTCTGGATATGGATGGCATTTTCCATCTTGGAAATTGTTGTAGGAATTATTTTAGGACCTTGTATTGCTGAGAAGGACTAAATCTATCAAAGTCAGTCATCACACATGGTGGCTGCGTAATGTTAAAGATCTTCCCTGCCCATCAATGGGCCTCTGATGAAGTCCATTAAGGGAAGCTTGATTAGGGAAGGCCTACACATTTTGATAATTTCTAATGAGGCACTGGGTCACCAGGGATGTGATGTCCTCTGGCCCTGAAAAGTGTATGTATATTCTGAAATGAGGTTTTGGAAGAAGGTTTATGTGCTATATTAGACTCTTGGTAGCCATCAAGGAACTTCCTGGCTTTGAAAACACAGATGTTGGTGCTTCTCTCTCTGGTAACTATGTATATATGTAACAGTGGGAAAGTTGGACCTGTCTGTTGATCTCTGATGTATGTATTGCTTATGGTCAAACAGTTATAAGCCCTGTTTTTTGGTCTTTAGTTCTCTGCTTGCATTTTCTCTGTTGGGATATGTGTTTAAAGAAGATTTTTGACCCCTCAAAAGTTGTTTCCTTTTAGAAAAGCAGATCTAAGAGGTTGTGCTAGCAGGCCCTCCTGGATGTGTCAGGGTGCTTGCTGCTATAAGCTGTTACTCTGAACAGAGTTCTCTTGGTTTGACTCACTTCATTCAGCATTCGTTCATAGAAGTTTTTCCAGGTTTATTCTAAAGTCCACCTATTTACCATTTCTTATAGCACAATAGAATTCCATTACATTCATATACCATAACTTGTTCAACCATTTCCCAATTAATGGACATCCCCTCAATTTCCAATTCTTGACCACTGCAAAAAGAGCTGCTATAAATATTTTTGTACATGTACATCCTCTTCCCATTTGTGTGATCTCTTAGGGATACAGCCCTAGGAAGCAGTATTAGAAGCAGTATTGCTGGTGCAGAGGGCATGCATATTTTTATAGCCCTTTGGGCATAGTTCTGAATCATTCTCCAGAGTGGTTGGATCAGCTCACAACTCCACAAACAAATCATTTTTCTATTTTGTCATGTTATCCAGTCTGATAGACGTGATGTGGTATCTCAGCGTTAGTGGATTTGCATGTCTCTAACCAATAGTGATTTAGAGCATTTTTTCATAGGACTATAGATAAGCTTGGCTATTTTACCAGTAGAAATGTATATGTTATATAAGAAGTTGCTTGGATAATGCAGAGTCCAGGCGGAATATAAAAAGGTAAATAGCAACCCTCTAAATTGTTTTATCAGTCAATGGGATTCAATCAACAACTTCTTAGCAGATTGTAAATGTAACATTAAATTATTAAATCTTATCATTCTCTTACTGAAAGCTATGAGTCTTTATGTTTATTATTTCTTTTGTACATAAGATTAAATACTTTGCTCAGTGTGTCATTCATATTTTGCTTTGAGTACTTTTCTACTCCCTCTTTTTGGGGAAAAGCTAGATTTAAGTCAGAAAATCTAACCTGTAAATAGAATCATTTATAAAGTATTGGAACATATGTTTGAGGGGGGTAGGACAGAGGTGATGATAAATGAGTAGAAAAGTATGAAAACATCAGGCCTATATCCTACTTAATTAGAGGCCAGGCTATGAGGACACAACCTGGTACTAGGACACAACTTCATGTCTAGATACAGAACCTGGAATAAGTACATTATTTTAGCCCCCTGGGGCAAGAAATGGTTCCTTCTGGTTAATGTTTGTGTTTTTTTATTTCTTTTTTTTTAACCATTAGGACCTAAGCCTCTACCCAAACAAAACAAATAAGCACTTTTAGAGATTCCCTGTTACTACCTCATATTCATATTGCCATCTACACCTATGAATCGATGTATGTATGCATGCATTTATTTACGTATTTTCTTCTATATTTTGACAAGCCTCTATCGAAGAGTTGGCTAATTTTTCCAATTGCTTTATGATGCAGTTTTTTTTGTTTTATTTTGTTTTAATATAGTTCTAACAGCCAACCTGCATAGACTTAAAAGATATGAGCTGGCACATACCATATGCTGTCCCTTGACTTTTGTAGAATGCTGTACAAGAGAGAAGAAAAAAAATATTCTTTAGTGATGATGGTCTACATGATCATATTTCCTTCCTGAATGATCCTAGCAAGAAATGGATAGCAAAGTAAAATAAAATGTTTTACAGATGCTCCTTCTATTGACTAGGCATCATTTTTACAAGAACCAATTGTAGAGTTATTCAGTTCTGGGAAATGCTATATTAGAAAGATGCAAGTATTTTGGAGCAAGTTCAGAAAAGAACACCAGGAGTAATTAAAGGAATGGAGAGATTGATTTATGGGAAAAGATTAAAAGAGCTCAATCTGTTTAGTTTGGCTAACAGACAACTAAGTAGGGGATATAGAAATTGTTTACAAGTACTTATAGGATGTAAACATCGATGATAGAGGAGGCATGTACAGGGTGAAATCAGTCAGTCTAAGCCAGTAGAACTTAATAAAAAGGAAATGTAGGTTGACTGCCAGCCAACATCAGTGGCAGTAAAAGCTTTTGCAGCAGGAATCCTCTCTCAAAGGAATACCAAAAGCAAAATCTTTGGGACATTTAAAAATTGTATTTTATATATGTTGTATATGTTAACAGTATCATATTAATCATCAAATTTGTTTTAAAAGAATTCAAATCCTAATCTTAGGAATACTGCAGTGATTAAATATTCTTCAATGAAATTTCGAACATCAAGTAAGAATTCCAACCTCAATAAGGATGTGTGAACAAGTTTTAAACTATATCTCTTATAAAATAAATGCCTTTTTCCCTATATATACACATATGAGCATATAGTTTTTAATTTTGTAAAATATTTCACCCTACACATGTGCACACACACATAGCATATCTCTGATTTTTGTCATTTTAAGTATTACTAAAAATAAAGGCAGTTCAGAGTATCTTCATAACTTGAGATATCTTTAAAAGTTACCTGAAGCTCAGAGAGGTTAATAGCTTGATTCTTCCCACACAGTGTAAGATATGGGATTAGAAAGCAAGTTTTTCTGACTCTAAGGTCAGCCCTCTATCAACAATACTACATTGACTGTGTTGAGGGAATGCTACTAATAATGGGGGATGGGGAAAGACTATCCCCTGAGAAAAGTCTTCAGAGGATGCTCAGATCTGATCTTTCTAATGAATTATACCAAGCATTTAGAAATATTCCCTGGCTTGTTCCAATCTAATAGGTAGTACCTTAGAAGTCTATTTCCAGTTATGCATTCTAGAGGGGTTTGAAATGTGTGAGGACAAAAATTTCTTCTAATTGACTGAATAGCTGAAAGAACTGAAGACCAAGGAGAAGCTGTCAGAAATAAATTCACATATGAAAGGAGCAAATCTTTTTTCTCCCTCTCTTCTCATGTGGAAACAGGTAAGGTAGGAAAGGCTATGAGATGCCAAATGGGGAAAATGAGTGGATTCTTTATCTCTCATTCGTATGCTACATATATGTGAGTTCATGGCACCTGCTTCTTTTCATGTTTTTCTTCTTTCCTCATCTTAGGTGAATGAGTATTTTAAAAAGGGAACTCTGAAAGTGAGTTTGGGAAATCCATAAGAACCATGAGACATCCCATTAGCAACCAGTCATATAGTCCATTGGAGACAGTAGCAGTCTCTTTAGTGGATGTGACCGACAATAGAGGAAATACCTTCTGATGAATGTGGAAACACAGTCATCAGAGAATTGCAGTGCCTTCTAGAATCATGACTTCGCCTGAGAGGAAAATACTACCCATGTAATATACAAAACAGCTGATCTTAAGAGTCCAGCGGGGGAACAACAGTGGAAGAGACCTTTGAGGACTCCACACAGGTGAAAAGGATTCCCAAGGCTAGGAGCTGGGAGAAAGCTCTGGAGTATATAAATTTTCCTTAAATATACTTCATTGGTTATTATACTATAGGTTTAAGACCCTTTGTCGCCAGGAACTTATATGTGTAAATGGGGAGGAGAGAGTGGAAATTGTTTTTGTAACTCCTGTTTTTGCTCCATCATCTTAGAAAATCCCTTTTGTAAAATCAGTTAGAATCCAGCTGGTTGATTAATAATGAAGAACATACTGGTGCAGGTTCACATTGCATAGTATTATTTAGAACTCTGAAGGGAAGGAGTAAATCTAGTGCTCTCTGAGGATGCCAATTTTTGATTCTGAATGTCCAGTGAGGAAGGAACAGTGGTTCAGAGGTGCTGATAGCTTCATTACTTTTAAATTTAAATTTAGTACATATCATATCACACTCCCATGTTTCTTTTGCATTAAATCTAGATGGTTACTTTTCTTATTAATAAAGTATATGCTACTCTTATCCATATTAATGTCAGATAATAGTATGCTACTAACAAAATATTTTAAACAAATCAGTCAAATTTCTTTTAAAAAGCACATCTTAGAATATAAATAGCTTTTTTGTTGTAAGTTTTAATAATGTTAGAGGCCATTTGATTAATTTTCCTAATATAAATGTAATAACCAGTATAATTTCATTATAAATGAAAATTATTTAAAATTTGGATTTTAAAAGAATTTTTAGTACTTAAAATTGAATTTATAATATAGTACCTTGTCTATATTTAATACATGAACTGTGAGTAAAAAGAATAGTAGTATCTTTGATTACAATACCAACTCTACCAGTAAGTAGCAATGTTACCAATTATAAAAACCTTTATGAGCTTGAGTTTCCCTACTTATAAAATGGAAACAACACTTAGGTTCCACCCATCATAGGAAGTTGGCAAGGAAGCATTTTAGAAAAGACATCATTATATAAATAGGAGTCAGCATGATTTTAATAATTGTTAGCATCAGTAGTACTTTTAGTTATTTCTCTAGCAAAATTAATATATGCTACTGACCAACCTTACTTTGTTTGCCTACTATCAAATTAAATATCATGAAGAATATGAGAAATACATATTCCCTTTCAGGGATATTTTCCCTACAGGAATCTGTAGTCAGTTTGAGAATATAAAATATATGTATATTGGTAGGTGTATCTATCTACCTATCTGTCTATCTATGAATGAACTAACTAAAGAATAACAGAAGAAATATAGTTAAAATTTCATTTGGTATGTATTGAACTAGTCCAGCTCTCAGATTTTGTGATTCTGTAATTATATATGTAAGAGTTTAGTCATGGCATATTACACAATATGCGATAATGGCATATTGTGCTATTATATATATAACATATATATATATATAATACATTATGTGTGTGTATATATATATAATAGCCAAGAGAAGGTTGCTTGGGAGCCATATTTAAACTGGTGCTCCAGTGACTTTTATGGGCATTATCCCACCCTGAGTGAGTACCTGCATAGACTTTGGCCTAAAGGGGCCAGCCTCTCCCAGGGCAGCCTGAGTCATCTCCAGTCATCCTGATGAATATCTGGTCACTGGATTCAGATGGCTCTGGAGGAGAAGTGAGGCTGGTGACATGCACAGCCCTCCCTCACACAAAACAAAGTCAAGTGCAAGTCATGTCATTATTTCTCTGATGGCATGATCTTCTCAACAAAGGATGAACAAAAGTACAGCAATTAAGGCAGTGGAAAAGTTCATTGAGGGATAAGTTTGATCAAGGAAGGTTTCAGAAAGTAGGTAATTCTTGAGCTGAAAGAGATAAAATTTGACAGTTAAGGTGATGCTAGATTAAGTGAGGCATTGAATGCCATGCCAAAGTGTTGGATGGCATCCAAAAGACAGTGGAAACCATTATTGGTTCTTAAGCCAGAGAGTGACTTAATGAAAGGAGTATTAAAAAATATTCTACTAGCTTGGTAGAGGATGGATTAAATTAGTAAGAGACAGAAGGCAGACATATTAGGTAGAAGGCAACTGCAATAATAAAGGTGTCAGATGACGAGAACCTGGAATTTATTGTAACCAGTTGGACATTTGTGAAATAAGTAGCTAGAATTAAGAGTTTTGGTTAAGGGCCATGGAATAGTTTCCTCTGAATAAAATTAATTGGGCCATATTGGGATTTGGGGAGTCAGTATTGAGTTCTAAGTAATTCAACTAAAAATGCTAGACAAATGCTTCTTATTAAAATAATACAAAGAAATCCAATTCAAGACATTCACTAAATATTTACAACTTGCCTAGAACAGACAAATTATTATGCTAGAAATTTGAAGATGAATAAGACCCAATCCTGTCTACAAGGAATTTATTGTTCCAAAGGAAGATGAGAGCTATACTAATTCTTATAAATTCAAGTTAGAATAATGCAAGTGTGGAGATACAATAACTTAGGATACATCTGAAGAAGAATGGATTACTTCTGGCTGGGGAGTAGGAGTGATCTGGGAAATCATGACGGCAGAGTTGACTCTGCACTGACTTTTGATGGGTGACTAATATATTTAAAAGATGAATGAATAAAAAAACCATCCCAGTCATAGAGGAGTATATTAACAGAAGCACAGAGATGCAAATAAGTAAATTTGTTTTAGGTAACAGCAAATAAACAATTTTGTTTGGAGCAGAGTATATGAAAAGGAAATCATGAGTGGAAAATCTGAAAAGTTCAACTGGCACAGATGTATGATGGTCTCAAATCAGAGTATAAGGTCTTTGAACTTTTTTTGGCAAACAACTAAATGTTTTAGCACAGTGGGGTGACATGATGAGAGTTGTGTTTTCACACAGATTGTGTGCTTGTTTTCGTCTTTCATTGCCAAAAAAGACTTTGCCTTCAGAGAAATAATGACACAACTTGCACTTGACTTTGTTTTGAGTGAGGGAGGACTGTGCAGGTCACCAGCCTCACTTCTCCTCCAGAGCCATCTGAATCCAGGGACCAGATATTCATCAGAATGATGAGAGATGAACCAGGATGAGGCAATTGGGGTTAAGTGACTTACCCAAGGTCACACAGCTAGTGTCAAGTGTCTGAGGTGAGATTTGACTCCCGTACTGGTGCTCTATCCATTGCACCACCTAGCTGCCCCACAGCTGTACACACTAACTGCACAGAGATAGTGTTATGTGAAATAGAATAGCTTGGTCAGTGATAAGAGTCATGGTTGAGGAAGCTATTATGATAGTCACAGATAGCATTTCAAGTCTAGAGCTGGAAGTGGTTACTGTTCCCCTTAATCCAATCCCTTTATTGTTAAATGGGAGAAGAATCTGTAACAGTGAGGTTAAATAACTTCCCCAATGTAATGTAGGCCAAAACTGAGCGATATAATAAAAGCCTTAGTTAGAGTCGTAAAAGGAGCAAAGCTCAGTAGATTCCTTACATCACATTAAGTCTATGGTACTGTGAAGAGGAAATAAAGCTGAAATGGAACAATCATTTAATCTTTCTCAGTCTCTGTTTTTTTCATCTATAAAACCAGTGGAGGGGATTGAATTCATTCAAAACGAAGGTCTCTTTTGACCCCAAAGTCTATGATCTGTCAGTCATATTTATTTATGTCTGGTTCTACGTGGTCACATTTAGCATTTTCTGAATGGTAGGCAATTTCCTTCTCCAGCTCATTTTACAGATGAGGAAACTGAGGCAAATAGAATTAAGTGACTTGCCTAAATTCACACAGCTACTAAATGTCTAAGGCTGGATTTGAACTCAGGTCTCCCTGAATCCAGTCCCAGTGCTCTATTCATTGTGCCACCTAGATGTCCTTATAAAATGTCAGAATTGACATTTGCTGTCTCCTTTTCTGTGAAAAAGGAAATCACAGAATCATAGTATTTGGCAGAAGGGACCTGAGGAATCCATGCCGTAGATGAATTACTACTCTAACATTATATATCCTCAGTGTTATAAGGAACTTTGGAAACTATCTCATCCAACAGAATCTTTATAAGAGTCTCCTGTCTGATATCTCAAATATGTGACATCTACTTTAGGATCTCCTGTGGTGACCAACTCATTACCTCCTAAAGAATTTCATTCTTCATGTACTTTATTCAGATTATGTTGGTGCTGATTCTCTTATGCTTAGGTCTGTTTCTGTGTGATTGGCAACAATACTCAATCAAATTGTCTAATTCTCTTTTCTCTTGAGCATTCCAAATGTCAAGCTTTTTTTTGGTGAGATCATTTACCTTTTCCTAGGGAGTGTACTAATGGATTCGATACAGGGGACAACTCAGACTCTGTCTCTCACGTAGAAGAGGAAGAGAAGCACATTTTGACACCTGAGTAAACACAAGAAAAAGTTTAAGTGATATGTCCAAGATGACATATAGAGTATTTAAGGTAATATTGGTGCCTAGGTGTTTCTAAATCTTATTCTTGTGTCCTATCTACTATTCCTGCCTACCCTCAATTACTCAAACACATTTATCACTGGAATCACCGCAAGAATAATAGGGATGCATGCTCTTCCTTTAGCTAAAGTAACACTGTAGTCATTAAAAGACACTGTCAGAACATTTATTTTTTGGCCACTTTTATTTAGTGATATGTTAACATGATTCTGAATTTCTACTATTTTTCTCTCATGTGGTAGTCTAGCCTATAGAAAATATGAACACTCATTGTAGAGATATGTGGTGTCTTTTCCAAGAAGTTCTCCAAACTTTTCAAAGCAAATTTAAACCACTTTGTCACTTGACTTTTATATTATCTCTCTGAAGAAAATAAAAGCAGATGAGGAAAGGGAATATGTATTTTGGAGTATTTACTATGTGTGTGACACTGTGCTAAGTGCTTTATAAATCTTATCTCAGAGAAGTCAAGTGACTTACCAAAAGTCATATTGAAGGGCAGATACAAGTCTAAAATTGAGGGATTCTATCTGTTCTAATTGGTAAACCAAAGATTTTGTAAGGGGACACATTGGGTCACTGAGGAAAGATTTCTCATCTGGCTGCACTACCTTCGGTCTTCTCTGGCTTCTCCACCATGCCCCAGGTAGCTCAATATTAGGATAATCTCATTATCTACTAAGAATTTATCAGTCTTGCTTCTCTACTTCATCAATACCCTTTGCCTCTTTGATTGGAAGGTGAAAACACTTCTTAAAATGACTTCTCCATAATGTTCTTGCTTCTCACCCCTATGCCTTCACTTTTCAGTTCTTTTACATTTTGCCTTCCTCCATTAGATTGTAAACTCTTTGAGGGTAGTGAATGTTTTTGTTTTGTCTTGTTTGCTTTGTTGCATTTTTAGTTCAAACACAGCACAATGTCATGCAACAGGCACTTAATAAATATATATTGACTATTAACCAAAGATGGGAGATATTTAAAACATAGAGGCTCTTGTCCCAGTGGGCAAGTTGTATTCTAAGCTTGCCTCCGTGTACTTGCTTTTTCAAAATTTTAGATTTAAAGGGAGTGGGTGGTATGGGACCTAATTTCACAACTGTTACATTTATTACCATCAAAATAAATCTATGTAAAATAAGAAATAATGGCTTCCTAAACTAGAATTTTGAAAAGCATCCCTTCCTGTAGTATGTGCTTTTAAAATTCAATCTTGAATACCTCTAAAATCTTCAATTAGAAAAAAAAATAATACTTTCTACTGTTATTACTTGCACAGGTATTATTGCATCTCTCTGTTCGTTGATTTTTTTTCTTCTGAGAGCAATAAGAGGTATTGACTTTTTAATATGGAAAGCCATATATAGTTTGTGTCCTACTTACCCTTGATATCATTCCTCTCTCTAATTGAAAACTCTCTTACATTTTAATTGCTAAAATACATATTCTTGAGGAACACAGAGGTTATCAAGGTAGTTCAAGTCTTCAGTTTTTTGTTGAAAATTATGTATTCTTCTTTAAGAATTGGCAATGAGGTAAAATGTATCCTTGCAATTTCAGATAAGGATGTTTTAATTATAAAAGTGATTGTCATTGCAATTCATCTTAGATTTTGAAGTTCTAATGGGAAACAATGTTCACTGTAGTTGTTTCAGTGTCCATGATTTTTATAAGAACCTGGAGTACAGTTTTGTTAACATAGTCTTGAACATATTATTCTCTAGTCAGAAAGAATGCAAATTGAACTGTAGTTAGGAAGGGCCATGAATAATGTAGAAAGTTCAGTTGTATAAATCGCATTGATATATACAAATGACATGTGTTCGATTAAGAAGAGTAGCTTGACCAGGGAAATTTAGCTGCTGGTCTTCAAAACAAAGAAAATGAATGTAATTTCTGTTCCTGTGTTTTACCAAGAAATGAGTAGAATTTCTAAATGCAAATTAGGACGTGTAACAATGCATTTCTTCTTACAGGCTATAGATGTTTCTGTAATTTGGATGCATTGAAATAGGTACTTAATATATTCTTAACATTAACGGGCCATTTGATCTCCCTTCTATCATATCCCTGGGAGTCACTTCAAACAAGATTTAAAAAAAAACATTTCTCTAAAACTAAGGATGTGAATTTGAAGCATCCCCATAATTTCTTTCCAGAAACTATTGCTAGAATGTTCAATCAGAACTTGATTTATATTGGACTATTTACACAGGAAGATGTCTTAGAGATTGTGGAAATACTTTTGGATGCATTCATCTACATGAGTGGAGATAAAATTCATCATCCTTGTCCTAATGAGAAAGGAATAAAAGTGAATTCAAAGAAAATAATGGTTGGGCTATGAAACTGGATTGTTTCTTGCCTCGGCCTGATTACTCGTTAATTAAAAAAAAAAGAACTTTCCTCTGGTGTATAGGAATACACACATCATTTGGAAAAGTCCATGATTGCCCTGTTAGAGGTGAATTTAAAGGGAATTAAGGTGAGAGAATTGCCACATTATCTACAATGAGTATATGGTAAGCTGGTTATAATCCTGTAATACATTAGAGTGACATCTACATCAACAGAATTCAATTTTTATTTCATGAAATGAGTCACAAAGCATACACTTTCAAAATATTAGAATGAAATGTTTCAGATTTAAGTGCTAACAATCAAAAGTGAGAAAAGGAGCTAAATAAGAATAACTCTAAATATTTTCTCAATCCTCTACACTAGTCACATCTCTTGGGAACTTCATTTAATGAAGGGTTGGGAACCTGTGGCCTGGAGGCCACATGTGGTCTTCTAGGTCCTTGGATGTAGGCTTTTGCTTGAGTTCAAGTTTTACAGAACAAATCTTTTCATTAAGGGAATTTGTTATGTGAAGTTCAGATTCAGTAAAAGAATCATATTTGAGGCCATAAAGGGGCATATGTGACCTTGAGGTCACAGACTTCTCACCACTGATTTAGACCATCCCATTTGGATAAACAAATATCATGCATGGTAGAAAACAAATTCCGCCCCCACCTCCACACATATACACATAAATATATACATGCATACATATGTGTACATACACAAGCACATATAGGTGTGTATGTATCTTATTATTGAATGTCTACAAACATCAGTGTATGAGGGCCTGGAAATTGACAATATGCTTTATCCAGTGTGGCCTTGGGAGTTGGGAAATCTTGCATTTAAATTCTGCCTCTTATACTTACTAGCTATGTAACCATAGACAAATCATTAACACTACAAAGCTTTTGTCTTCATCTGTAAAATGAAGGCGTTGAACTAGATAACAAGAGTATTTTTCAGGAAATCTATGATGCTTTTGAGTGGCACAAACAGGCAAAATGTTTTGGAAGCAAAGGATTTTCTCAGATTTCTTCCCACATTCTATAAGAATCTCCTGTATTCTTCATGGTTTTCTTATACTTCTAAATTTTAACTTTTTTACCAATTCTTCATTCTCAGATGATTGTGTTGAAATCTGAAAGGCAGAAATAGCATCTCATGAATATGGATCTTTTAAAAGCAGTATTAAATCTGATTCACTGTTATCTCTCACCCTCTGGTTGTTGTTGTCCTTGCCTTTTTTTAGAGCAACCTAAAGGATCATGGGAATAGTCCCCACAGTTTCCCCAATTTTTCCTTTTTATGAATGATTTTGCCCAGCATGGCATCTTAAACCCAACAGCTTGATAAGTGACCTGTGCATAGTTAGAATATGAAAAATTAATGGAATTCTGGAGTTGGAAGAATCCTCAGAAGTCACCCTTTTTAATCTGTAAAATTCGTTACATAAATTCACACAAAAAGTGATCATTCAACTCCAATTTAAAAACTTTCTCTGATGGACAAGAGCAACCTCCTGTATCATTTTGATCTATATTTAGATAATTCTAATTGTTGGAAAAATTGTTCCCTTCAAAATTCTAGACTAAGAATGAGCTTTGTCCTCTGCTAAGATGACAGCCTTTCAAATACTAAACTAAAATGTCACCCACTGAGTCATCTCTTCCTCTTCTTCAGAAAAATCTCCTATTCTCCAACCAATCATCATTTGGCAGTTACAATTTTTTTATTGCCCTATTCTCTTAAACCTAGTATATTACTTTTTACCAAGGTCCTTTAGGAAAATATGACACCTAGAAATAAGCCTAATACACCAGATTCAGTCGAATCAGTACAGATTCCAAAGAAATTATCCATTACCTCAGCCCTGCATATGTAGTCTCTGTGTGACTCCTTGTCCAGATGCAACATAATGTCCAACTCTGCTCGAAATGGACATTTCATTGTTAGA
The DNA here is from genome assembly GCA_028658325.1 of Potorous gilbertii. Lineage (NCBI taxonomy): Eukaryota > Metazoa > Chordata > Mammalia > Diprotodontia > Potoroidae > Potorous > Potorous gilbertii. The sequence continues at coordinate 415,528,248 of CM053771.1, forward strand.
TTACTGAGAGAAAAAAAGATCTCCTATGTCTGGAATTATTCAAATTAATTAATAATGCCTACCTAGAACAATCAAGTTCCAACAATACCATCAAGGGTTCAAATGTTGGTACTAGATGGCTTCAAATGTTTTTGTTACTTTAAAGCAATAAGAACAAAGTGTAACACCTAATAAGGCTCCCCTCTTAAACTATGGCTATTCAACACTTTTGTAGGAGAGACTCGAGGTTCTAGTTGGAAAGGAAACATCAATCCTTAGTGTATTTATTAAGATTTATACTCCATGACCATACCCAATTATTGTTTAAGATAGCTTGCAAGGTTAAACACATATAAGGGAAACAATTAAAAGTAGACCAGGGCCAAAATCTATCTAAAAGTATCCAGGAAATAAATGTTTCTAGGTACCTGTGATGACCTAATTATCCCACTTAGTTTAGCAGTGAATTTATTTTGAATCTTCCTCAAAAGAGAAGAGAGATACAGAGACAGAAACAAAGAAAGAGAGGGAGGGGAAAGAGACACAGAGAGACAGAGAGAGAGAGACAGAGAAAGGGACAGAGAGACAGAAACAGAGACAGAGAGGAGGCAAAACATCTGGTTTTCTTTGATAAAAGGAAGTAGACAAGTTCATTTGGAGAGTCAAAGTTTTTCCAGGAACTGATTTAAGGAGTAATTTACTACATTGGCCCTTATGTGAGGGACGTTAGGTTACATAATGAAGACTCTATTAAATTTCAGGTTTTCAAAAGATGAGGCCATTCTTCAAATAGACTTTTTTATATGGAATCTCTATAAAGTCTAAGGACATGGCATTAAATCATAACTCAGAGAAACATTTCTTTGAGACACTAACATGATATGGTCCAGACATATTACCTTAGGATGATCAACTTTAATGTGGGGATTAAGCTTTAAAAATATAGAGTAATTGATAGTCTCAATAATCAAATACTACAAGTTAGCCTTTGGCAAGTTGCCAGTTCATAGGGGGAATTTTCTAACTTTATGATAGAAGTATTTCTTTGCCATACTTCTACACTTCACCCTGAACCCCCATATACATCAATTTCTCATTCATTCAACCTAGCTATTTGGTCTCTCATTTCCACATCCTTCCTATACTTCAGGATAAGTAGAAAAGCTCAGCTGCCCCCCCCTTCACTGAATTCCAAGCAAATTAGTTTTATAAAAATATGAGTTTTAGAAGGCAAAATAAAAGTTTAAAATGACAGCTGATATAAAAAAAGTTAATATACTGAATGTTGATTATCCTGTGGTTTCACAGCGAGGGTGAAATTTATGTTGTTCAATGCTTACAAATCTCAAAAAATGTTGTGGGACAGGCCAAATTTCAATTTCAGGTTAGGTATTGTAGATATTGAGCTATGTGAGGGTAGACAGGCATGCTCACTGGTAGTGTAGAAATTCATTAATCAAAGTAAATCTTCTTGACCCCTTTATGGATGTGATATTATCTTATATGAAATCTTGGAGCAGAAATTGGGATTTCAGTGGAAAAGCCTAGAACTACAGTAAAAGACTTTTGACTTAGAGAAACATCACTATCAATCATTCATTGAGGACCTATTATGTAGAAAACACCATTCTAAAACTGGGAGCACAAACAGAGCACTTTATAGGACAAATACACAAATATGTAAATGTGCATGTATGTATCTATGTATGTATGATAGTTAATGGAGAGCTGTCTCCACACTCAAGAAGATAGGATTTTCAGTCATGCCTTTTATGCCTACTCCCTGGGTGATTCCAGGAAGTCATTCAGGTTCTCTCTCTCAGTCTGAGTAAAATAAGCATAATATTACAACCTACCTCACAGAGTTGTGAAAAAGAAACAATGCAAAGTTCTTGGCAAACCATAAAACAGTAAAAAAGGTAGCTCTTATCTGTGTCCCAAATTTATGTCTGGCTTTGGGTTGCAGATCAGTTTCTGATGGGCAGCGCTTAAAGAAATTTCCTCATTGAGGTTTCACTGCACCAATAAAATGACAGGCTTGGTCCATACATATAATCCCCTCATCAATTTATCCAGCTCTAGCATTCTGGTATCCTGTCACTGTTTATACCAATATAAAGGAGTATCTAAGGCACAGGAGTGTCAAATGAGAGGGATATAGGAGAGAGGGAGAGAGAAAGAGAGAGAGAGAGAGAGACAGAGAGAGAGGGAGGGAGGGAAAGAGAGAGGAGAGGGAGAGCGAGATGGGTGTCAATACAAAAAGGAGGGAAATTCTGACTGAATATGACAGTTTTGGGGGGCACATATATAAGGTAATCCAGTTTTAGCAGTGTGTTAACTCAAAGCACTGTTTCTTTTAGTGATTCCTTAAGAGAGACATTCTTATGGAGGCTGCTGAAAAAGGAACTAAATAAAGGCAATGAAATGAAAAAAGAAACTTTTAGAAAGAGTGGGAAAAACATTGACTGAAGACTGATCTGAACAGAAAAGGAATATCTATCATAATTAGTTTCATGTCAACTTAACTCAGCTGAAAGAGAGGTGATTAACTTGTATGACATATGGAGAAGGTCAAGGGAAGTCCACTTCAGGAAGTCATGTATATTATTAGGCTATTATTTTCTTTAAAAGAAGTTATCGAGCAAATAAAAGTTGAATTCACACAGATATATTAACACACATACATAAAACGCACGAAAGTGGCTTTCCAAATTTTGGCATACCTTTGATGAAATCCTAATAAAACTGCCCCAGTCCCAATAATCTAACTTCCTGATAAGCCCCACTGAATAGAAGGCCCGTTTAATTCACCTAGTCATATTTGAATATAGATATATATCTATACACTCACACACACCTATACACATATATATGTATGTATATATACACGCACATTTGAAATGCAGTTTTATATAATTTGCTTTTCTTAGTATTTTTCCTTTATTCAGCAAATATTTATTAAGCCCAACTACTCATCGGGGAACTGGTCTGGGGACTGAGAAAACAAATATGAAATCAAAAAGTAAACATTACCTATCCTTATGGAGTTTTTATTTTATTAGAAAAACAGAAGACATACAGTTATGGGTAGATTAGGAAATTCATGAAGGACATGGAAAGAGATGAGCTTGGAAGGCAAATAGAGAACCTAAGAAGTAGCTTCCCAAATGTTGTCTTACCTTTGATGGAATCCTAATAAAGCTGTCCCAGCCTCAATAATCTAACTTCCAGATAGGCCCCACTGAACAGTAGACCTACTTCATCTACCTAGTGACTCACCCCTCCTCCCCCAGACACACACTCAATACCCCAACTTCTTCATGCATGTCTCACTGATCTCTGGAACAACAGGTATGGTGATGAATTCATATTTCTCACAGAACAGCAGGTATGTCCATGTGATAGAACCCTAGCCATTGCCTCTAGCTAGCCATTGCTCCCAGACCCATTTCTCATATTTCCTGCAGAAACAGCAGGTATGTCCATGTCACAACCATATCCACCTAGTCTCAGACAGGACCACAATACCAGCCAATTAGAAAGTAGTATCACCAGGATGCTCAAACAGAATGTGGACCCCCAAACAATAGCAGGAACTTTCCCTAAGTAGGCACCTGGGCAGTAATAGTAAAGAAATGATTTAGAGTGAACTTATAAGATGAAGAGGCTTATTATAATATCATTATCCTACATGCATACCCTCTAGTAATTTTTTTCCTGTATGCATTGTTGGTAATCCCATCCACAGTTCCATTGTGGCTGGGACTCCTCCCTTAACCAACCCCTCCCACCTTTGCATTGTTTATAATTTTTCTTATGTAATCGCATCTTTATACTATGTAGATTCATCTTGTTTTCTCTGAAATTATTTTTTTCCTCTTGGAACTTAGCATGCTTCATAAGAGGCGTCAATCTCTATAAATATTTGTCCTTCCATTAGAGGTGGTCTGACTGAACTGTTTAAGACAGTTCCATCACAACACATCAAGAAACCACAACAGTTTTTGGTATCCCTGGGTGGGCAGAGTCTAAACCTCAACCCCTCAGGCTGAGGTTCAGAGATGGAAGACATCTTGCAAAATCTGGGGAATATCTAGTAGGCTAATTTGCCTGGAAAGTGAAATTATGTGATATAAGGTGGAACATGTAGGTTGGGAATCAGATATTTAGATGACTTTAGTTTCTTTACTTTAGGAATTAATGTATATTTTTCTCTGGAGACAATATAGAGCCACTGGGTATTTTTAAAAGACAGTAGAATGATATTTTCATAACTATTTTGGGGAATGTTTTATTTAAAACTATGATAGGATCCTTGAAGAGGGAAGATGCTGGAAGGAGAGAGTGAAATTAGGAAGGTTTAGTTATTTACTAGTCTTGGTAGGAGATGAGGTCCTTAACAAGGATCATAGACATGTAAGTAAAATAAATGGAATTGACAAAAGAGTTATTGTGGAAAAAGAATCAATAAGACTTAGAAACTGATTAGATTTAGCAATGAGGGAAATAATAGAAACCAGGAAGACAATGAAGTGGTAAACTTGGGGGACTGTCATGACAGTGGTGCTCTCAACAGGAAGGAGGATGTTTGGACAAGAATAGACTTCAGTGAAGATAATCAGTTGCAAAATGGATCTGATCATTTTTTTTCTGCAAAATTATGGATATCTTTCTTTCTAATTGCTATTATTTCTGAGCATCTAGTTTATACAAATCCCATGGTCACTAGACTATTTTGTCATAGCTCCAATACACCTGGCACCTGCTAGCCCCTGGTGACAGTAAAACCAAAAGGGCTGTGAAAACATTCTTGGCTACTTTTCTAAAAGCTTAGTTAAGAATTATCACAAAACCTCTGGAAAAATGACAAAAGTGTCACTGAGCACCATGTGTGGTAAAAAGAAGTGACAGAATCCCTCACATGTGATTTCATTATTTTGTCTGAAGTCTTGTGAATCCTTAGATCAGACACCCATATTTAAATATGTAAAACAGAGTAATTGGTGTTTGAGACAACATAAAAGATAGGCAAAGCCAAAACAGTTAACTCTTTTTAGTATGGATCCATAAATCTCAAAATAATTTATGGCTCTATCACTGACATGGTCCAAAATAGTATCATTTGCTGAAGCATACTATATTCATGAATATGAATTTTAATACATTCCAACCTTTACAAAAAGCATAAGATATCAAAACACAAAATTCATATGAATAAAAATGAGATTTTGAATCATCTCTGGCTTAGAGACTATTTAGAACATTTTTCTACATTAGGGTATATAATGGAATTTACAACACAGCAATAATTAGAAGGAGCAACTAAGACACTGTCCCAGGACACCAAAATTTAGAGAACATTGACCAAATTCCCATCTTGTCTAACAAGGTTGAATAATTTGTTAAAACAGGAGAGTACCATGGTACCAGGAGGCACTTTTCCTCAATATATTTGCCCCCTTGAGGTCAATTCTTCCTTTCTTAGCTGGGTCAAATGATCCATCCTTTTCTAGTAGCCCAATCAGCATCAAACTTTAGGTAGCTAATTGTATTTCCATTTCAAAAATGAATTTATCTTAAAAAAACTGACTGAAGGATGAACTTCATCCTACTTTCTAGTATATACTAAAAAATTGATAATTACAGTTCTTTGTGATTCAATATGACAATTTTTTAAAGATTCTTGAAGAAACTGACACATAGTAATGACACACAGTAACATCACAAAAACAAATTATTGGCAAAAGGCATGGTAGTATGTTGACACTTTTATGAAGTCAAGGTATATACACATCTGCTACTCTCACTTATATTAATGTGATGTATTCTATGGGTTATAAAGACAAACATCTTCCAGCATTAATAGAACATATAAAAGTTCCCACAAAATAAAACCATATGATGGATGAAAGTTCGTGAAAAAATGTGAGTTATTAAATCTGTTCTATGGCAAACTTCTTGAGATCCTAGTCTCTTTGCTACCTTTATAGCCCTAGAATTTGACATAGAACTTTCCACTTAAAGGAAGTTATCAAAATTTTGTTGAAATACATTTAATCAAGAACAAGCAAAGTATTAAAAGAATTAGATTCTTCTGGACAAAGGTATAGATTTTACTCTTGAAGATCACCTTCATTAGCTAAATGACAAAAATGCATTAAATGACATAAGAATGTTTACAATTTGAAATGATAGAAAATAAGGATTTAAGGAAATTGTAAAATTCATTTCCTTCTATTATGCCAAGATACAAAAAAGAAAAACAAAACAAAGTATAGCATATATTTACAGTGAAAAATAGAGTAACTTCATAAAAATGAGATTGGCAATTATTAATGCACTATAGATCAGGAATGCTTAAGCTTTTTGGTGTCATGATACTTTTGAAAATCTAATAAATCCTATGGATCCATTATCAGAATAATATTTTAATATGCATAAAATATATAGGATCACAAAAGAACCATTATATGAAAATGCAATGAGCAAAATATGTTTTTGAAAAAATTAATAACTCAGTGGTATAAAGTCAGAATTCTGCTTTGGAGGTTAGGGAGAAGGTAGAATTTCATAGTTGAAATGAAGAAAGTCATCTTTGGTAATTTATTAAGATTTACATAATTCTGGGAAGATGGCAGAGTAGGTAAGAAAATTCCACTCTTCGCATTTCCTCTACAAACAAGACAGAACATGACCATAAGCAATGTTCTTCCTGGTACAACTGGAGAAGAACTAAGGGAAGATTCCAAGAATAAATGTTTTGACCCAAGTAAAGTGCAAACACTCCCAGACCTTCCCTCTAAAACAACAAATAACAAGCCCTGGGGGCAGCTGTGTTGGGAGGCAACCTATCAACCTTGACCACAGGAACTTTCACTTTACAGTCAGTGTGGGGGCCAGACATCTGAGTTGGGAAAGAATGAAGGAGTCTCTATTGTCAACAGACTCCGGGCTCAGCTCTCCAAACCAGATGCTGTCCTAGGCTGTGGCTGATGGGAAAGGGAGTTAGCACATCCCTAGTGAGTATGATATCATAGTGGCAGGGACCTGGGCTGTCTGTGGGCACTTGCAGGAGAATAGAATCACTGATTTCAACACCAGGTCAGATGGCAGAGCTGAAGGTTGCTACCACTGGATTGTCCACCTGAGTCACAGGTATCAAGAGCATTTATGACACAGATTGTCTGGGGACTGTAATTGTGGTTTGGGAGTGGAGAGGAGTCTTGGTTGGGCCCAAGACAAAATCCAGAAAACAATAGTCAGAAGGACCTAAGGCCTGGGCCACTATTCCCCACAACCTAGGATAAGAGTTGATTATAAGAATAAGTTGCTAAAAATATAAAAAATGAGTAAGTGAGGGAGAAAGAACCCAATTACAGATACCCATTATTACAATAGAGAAAATCTGGGTTTAATATTCAGAGAAATATTGTGAAATAAAAAACACCCCTACCACAAAGAGCAATGTCAAATAGCTATGAGCCCAAAAAGAGTTCTTAGAACTAAAAAATAAAGAAAAAAAAACTTCAAATATCAAGAAAGAGATATTGAGGAAAAATAGGAGGAAAATAAGTAATCCAAGAAAATTAGGAAAAGAAAATCAGTCAACTACAAAAAGATCGAAAGTCGTGAGGAAGAAATCAACTCTTTGAGAACTAGAACTGGGCAAGAAGTGAATTGATGTTATTAAGACACCAAGAAATAACAAAACATAACCAAAAGAATGAAAAAAATTAGAAAGAGAATGTGAAATATCTCATGAGGAAGAAAAAACTGATCAAGAGAACAGATCAAGAAAAGACACAATGTAACAATTATTGGACTACCAAATTACAATAAAAAATCTTGGTACAATATTATAAGAAGTAACTAAAGAAAATTGCCCTGAAGTTCTAGAACAGGAGGATAAAGTAGAAGTAAAAAACAATTTGCCTATCATCACCTGTAAGAGATCCCAGGATGAAAACCTACAGGAATATCATATCCATGTATCAAAGCTCCTAGGTTAAGGTGAAAATATTAAGAACAACAAGAAAAAAATCAAAGATTGCTGAGGCACAATTAGAATTATATGAGACCTAGTAGCCACTACACTAGGTCTTGGAGTATTATATTTTGAAGAGTGAAATAGTTGGGATTATAGCTAAAAATAATTGACCCAGCAAAGTTTAGCATGATCTCAAATGGAAATAAATGGATATTTATTTAATTGAAAGACTTTCAGGAACTTGTGGTCAAAAGACCAGAACTAAAAATTTGATTTACAAGGTCTAGGAGAAAAATTAAGTTAAATGTTAAAGACTAATTATGAGGGACTCAATAAGATCAACTTGTTTACTTCTTATATGTGAAAATGATATAAATATTCTTAAGACTGTCATCAATAGTATTTTGAAAGAATGGTTGAGGCTTAGCTGAGTATGATGCTGGTGATTCTAAAAAAATACAAAATTGAGGAGGGAAAGGTACAAAGGGGCAATTATCTCATACAAATGGGGCAATAGAGGAAGGATTGATATGGAGGAAGCATGTAGGAGTGGAGGGCTATGGTGCTGGAACATTATTTATCTAGGATCAGAGATAAAGAGAAAATAACATATATATGTAAATGTATGAAGAAGTAAGAGGGTGAGGAAACAGGGAAATGTTGGGGGATCTTTTAGAAGGTTGTGTAAATTAAAATTTAGGAGGGATGGGAAAGAAAAAGAGAAAGGGAAAGACTCAGCGGAATGGGTAGAATAAGTAATAGGAGGATAAGGGGAGAGGATAAAGGAGAGATTCTTTAAAAGGGTGTGGATTATTGAGGTAGTGGTTAGAAGTAAACAAGAGGAGACATAGGGTGAAAAGATATTCTGAGGACAACAGTGAGGAAAAATTGGATACAATGAAATATGCAAACAGGAATTATACATTTGAATGTGAATGGGTTGAACTCACCCACAAAATGGAAATGAATATTAAATGGATTAAAAATCAGAATCAGGTGGTATGTTGCTTACAAGAAACATCTTTTAAAACAAAGGACACGTAGTATGTCACTAAAATGAAGAGCTGGAGTAGAATTTATTATGCTTCAACTGATGCAAAATAAATAGGGGATGTAATCATGATCTCAGGCAAAGTTAAAGCTAAAATAGATTTAATTAAGAGAGGAAAACAGGGGAAACAACATTATGATTAAAGGTACCATACACAATGAAGCAATATCAATACTAAACTTATATGCACCAAATACTATGGCACCTGTATTTTTAAAAGAAAAGTTAAATAATTTATAGGTGAAGATAGATCATAGAACTACAGTACAGGAGGACTTTAATCTTGCCCTCTCAGAGCTAAGGAAATCTAAACAACAACAACAAAAAAGAAATCAAGCATGAGAATAGAATTTTATATAAGCTAGACATGAAAGAGAATTGAATAGGAACAGAAAGGAATACACATATTTTTCTTAGTGGTATATGGTGCCTTTACAAAGATTGACCACATATTAGGGCATAAAAATTTTATAACTAAAAGCAGAAATATTAAATAGTTCTTTATCAAATCACAATGCAGTAACATTACATTTAATAAGGGCATGAAAACCAAAAAAAAAGCCTAGAGACTAAATAATGCGTGGGTTAAAGAACAAAACATAGAAAAAATGAATAATCTCATTAAGGAGAATGATAATAATACAGAATATATACAATAAAAGCAATAATCAAGGGAACATTTATATTTCTTAGTACTTTCATCAAGAAGACAAAGAACAGAAAAATTGGATGTGCAATTAAAAAAAAACTTGAAAAAGAAAAATAAATAACATCTAATTAAACACTAAACTGGAAATTCTAAAAATTAAAAGTAAAATTTATGAAACTGAGTATAAGTAAAACATTGAATTAATTTAAAAAAAACACCAAGTCTTGGTATTAGAAAAAAACAATAAAAATAAACCATTAGTTAACATGAATTTTTTTAAAAAAGAGAAGCAAACCAAATTACTAGTATTAAAAATGAAAAGGATGAATATGCTACTAATGAAGATGAAAGCAAAGTGATAGCAAGGAGTTAATATGCCTAATGATTGCCAATAAATCCAGCAATTTAAGTGAATGGAAAAAAAATTATAAAAATAAAACTGTGTGGATTAGTAGAAGAGGAAATAGAACATGTAAAAAGAACTAGTTTAGAAAAAGAAATTGAACAGGCCACAAATGAGATTTCAAGAAAAAAAAAAGCATGAGAACCACATTTAGTTAAAGCTGAATTGTATCAAATATTTAAAGATCCTACTTCCAATATTAAATAATACATTTGAAATATAGGTAAAAAAAGGTACCCAAAAAACTCCTTTTATGACAAAACAATATGATACTGATATCTAAACCAGAGAGAGTAAAACCAGAGAAAGAAAATTATAGACCAATTTCATGAATGAAAACAGATGCAAAAAATATAAATAAAATGCTAGTTAAAAGATGACAATGATATATTACAAAGGTTATACATTATGATCACAGGAGATTTATGCCAAGACAGGGGTAGATTAGCATATGGAAAACTATTAATATAATTGATTATTTCAAAAATAAAAATAACAAAAATCATATGTTTATATCAGATTGAAAAAAATTGATAAAGTATAACACATTTCTATTTTTAAAAACAATATGAAAGGTTAGGTACAAATGGACATTTCCTTAATGTTGATAGAAAGCATTTACCTAAAACCATAATCCACATCATTTGCAATGGAGATAAGCTAGAAGCCTTCTCAGCAAGATCAGGTATAAAACAACCACATTCACTATCACCAATATTATCTAGTATTGTATTGGAAATGCTAGCAATAGTAATAAGAAAAGAAAAAGAAATAGAATGAATCAGAATGAACAATGAGCTAATAATACCACCTCTTTTTTGCAGATGATATGATGATATACTTGGAATATCCTAAGGATTCAGTTTTAAAAAATTAATTGAAATAATTAATCATTTTATCAAAGTAACAGGCTATGAAGTAAATCCATGTAAATCATCAGCATTTCTATATATCACCAACAGGACCCTGTAGAAAGAGAAAGCTAGAGATAGCACATTTAAAATAGCTCTAGACAGTATAAAATACCTGGAAAATAAAATACCTGCCAAAACAAACCCAGGAACCACATGAAGAAAATTATTAAAATAAAACAAAAAACAAAATTTTTTATACAAATAAAATAAGATTTATATAAATAGGCAAATACTAATCGTTCATGGGTAGGCAAGGCCAATATAATAAAAATTACTATTTTACCTAAACTAATTTACATATTCAATGCATTCCCAATTAAATTACCAAAAAGGACTTCAATGAATAAAAAGTAATAATAAAATACTTGTGGAAGAAGAAATGATCAAGAATATCTAAGAAACCTATAGAAAAAAAGTTAAAGAAAGATGGTTTAGCATTACTACTTCTTAAAGTGTAATATAAGGCAGTAATTATCAATACTGGTACTGATTAAGAAATAAAAATGTTGATGAGTGGGACAGATAGACATACAATTTACAGCAGCAAAAAATACTACATAGTAACAGTATTTGAGAAGTGTAAAGACTTAATGTTTTGGGACAAGAATTCATTATTTGGGAAAAAATGTTGCAAAAGATAAGAAGTAGTTTAGTTTTAGCTACAAAACTAAAAGCAGAAATGGATAAAATGAAAGATAGCGTTTAATAAGGTCAGAAAGGATAAATACCCTAAATATAAAGGTAGGCATTACAGGAAAAATTAAAGAACTTAGACTATATTACCTTTCAGACTTATGGATATATGGACAGTTTGTGAACAAACAAGAGATAAAGAGCACGGTGAGGTATAAAATGGACAACTCTGGTTACATTAAATTGAAAAAGATTTTCTACAAGTAAATCTAACATAGTAAGGATCTGAAGGAAAGCAGAAAATTGAGGGGAAAGTTATAGAAACTTCCTCAGATAAAGATTTCATATCTCAAATATATAAAAATTCTGTCAAATCTATAAATATATGAGACATTCCTCAATTAATAAATGGTCAAATGATACAAACAGATTTTTGATGCAGAAATTAAATCGATTTATAGTCATATAAAAAAGGGATTATATTAAATTGCCTATATCCTTTGATTTAGCAATACCACTCTTAGGTTTGTTCACAAAGAGCATGAAGGAAAAAGGGAAAGAATCTATATGTCCTAAAATATTATAGCAGATCTCTTTGTGGTGGCAAAGAACTGGAAATTGTGGGGATGTTCGTCTATTGGGGAATAGCTAAAGAAGTTGTGGTATATGTTCATGATGAAATACTACTCCATTATAAGAAATGATGAGCTTGATGATTTCTCCCCCTTGGCCTTTCCCCACCTGGTAATTGAACCAAGCAGCACAGATTTACTATTCTAATTGAATGGGATGTTTAGAACACTAATCACTGAGGAGCAACCCAGTCTTCAGAGATAAATGGAAGATTGAGAAAAAACACCTAAGGGAAAGAATTCTGTGAAATGTGTTTCCTGGAAATTCAGTGAGCCCATTAACTACTTATCTCCACTCATTAGTGACATGTAATCTTTGAACTAGAAGGAACCTCAAGAATTCATCTAGGCAAAATCCCAGGATCCTCACATAGTCAATCTTATGCCCAGTACAGACACTGACAAATGTCCTCTCCATTAAATTCATTTAATGTGTGTGTGTGTGTGTGTGTGTGTGTGTGTGTGTGTGTGTGTGTAATGATGGAATCTGGAAGAATATGTATTTTGAAAAATAACTTTATATTCAGAATTATTCCTTTAGATTTTTATTGAAATATTTTGTTTCACATTATATAGATTTTTCCCTATCACTCTCCTTCACCTTTATTAGATAGCCATCCTTAATAACAAGAAAAATAATAATGGAAAGGAAGATAAAAACAAAATCAACAAACTTGATCAAGATATTATTTTTTAAAAGTGGAATTGTATACAATGTTCCACACTCATAAATCCCTTCCTCTTCAAAAAACTGAGGGGAAGCATCTGTTTTACTTCCTTCCATGTTTGGTCAGTAATATTTCACAAAATCCTCTTTTCACTATAGTTTTTAGTTTTTTTCTATTTGTATTTTGTAACCATTGTGTCTAATATTTTCCTGGCTCTGATGATATTGTGTTGCTTTATGTAAGGTCTTCCATGCTCTTAATTGTCATTTCTTACAACACAGGGCTATTTCATTACACTTAATTTGTGGAGTCACTTCCCAAATCAACATATCTGCTTGTTTCCAAATATTTACTTACATACACACACACACATACACACACACATACACACAAACACACACACACATAGACACACATGCAAAATACTGCTACAAATATTTGGGGACATGACGTCCTTTTTCAACAACAAAAAATTTGTTCACTGACCTACCTGTTGTACATGCCAAGCAGAGAAGTGAAATCACTGAGTAAAAGGGATGGGGTATGTGATTTGTCTTTAAAAGATATTTCTACTTAAGAAATTAACATTTTTTTTCCAATTTTCTAACATTTCTTTGACTTTTCCTCCCATTTATATATTCAGAAGCCCTTTATTGACCCTAGAAGATCAACCCTGGACATCTACATATACATATACGTGCACATTTCATTATAATATCCCAATGAAGTTTGCCATTTTTTGTTAACTTCTTAATCACAATAACTACATCAATTTAAATAAAACAAGAACAACAGAATTCAGAGATTCAGTTTTGTGAAATTTAGGATCACGTGCCATCTTGGAGAAGGAGGGGAGAGGAAAGGAGAGAAAATTTAAAACATATGGAAGTGACTGTTGAAAACTGAAAATAAATCATTAAAATAGAAGAAAAAGCAAAAGTACAAATATTAGTCTAGGCAGAAAGTAACCACATGTACTTTGATCAACGCTTTTGAACTTGAACAAGTTCTTCAAGGCATTAAGATAAATACTTTCTGGGGGAGGAGCCAAGATGGCAGAGTGGAAAGATTCACATATGCTAGCTCCGAACCCACAGCCCATAGATTTCTTGTAAAAAGAACTCCCAACAAATTCTGGATCAGTGGAAGCCATGCAACAAGAGAGTGAAAGAGATTTCTGTTCCAGGGAGCCCTGAAAAACTGATCCCAAAGGTCCTTTGCACACCTGATGGGAGCGGAGCCCAGCCCTGCGCTGGCCATGTGGTAAAGAGAGGAATGAGCAGATCCGAGTAGGCTTCAGGGATGGAATCTCTAGTGGCCGTGAAGTTCCCTCCACCCACAGGAGCTACAGGTCAGTGAGAGAGACTTCTGGATTGGCTGAGAGGGGAGCGGGGTATCTCCATAACTGAGGCACCCTCAGGAAGCAGCAGCAGAGGCAGTGGGTGGCCAGAGGCTCCCAGAGCACGCAGGAGCTTGGCAGGAGCTCCATTATGGAAGGTCTCTGCATAAACCCCCTGAGAAAACTCAGCCTGGGAAGCAGCCCTGCTCCCACCTGAGAACCTGATTTAATCTTACCCTGAATAGCAGCCAGGTCAGCTGCCAAAAGCCCTGAGGCTGGGGAGCAGCATTTGAATCTCAGACCCCAAGCACTGGGTGAATCTGGGCAGGAATGGTGAGGAATCTCAGAAGTCAAGTAACTGGCTGGGAAAATGCCCAGAAAAGGGAAAAAAATAAGACCATAGAAGGTTACTTTCTTGGTGACCAGATGTTCCCTACCTTCGTTTCTGATGAGGAAGAACAATGCTTGCCATCAGGGAAAGACATAAGAGTCAAGGCCTCCCTATCCCAAACATCTGACATAGATATCCAATGGGCTCAGGCCATGGAAGAGCTCAAAAAGGTTTTTGAAAACCAAGTTAGACAGGAGAAGGAAAAACTGGGAAGAGAAATGAGAGAGATGCAAGAAAAGCATGAAAAACGGGTCAATTCCTTGATAAAGGAGACCCAAAAAAATGCTGAAGAAAATAACACCTTGAAAAATAGGCTAACTCAATTGGCAAA
>CM053771.1:415543724-415571557 GCA_028658325.1 Potorous gilbertii
GATATGGGTAATTAGAATGTCCAGTGTATTGGGGAGGAGGGAGGGGACAAATGGGGAGAAAATTTTGGAACCCAAAATCTTGTGAAAATGAATGTAAAAAGTTAAATAAATTTATTTAAAAAAAAAAAAGAAATGATGAACTGAATTGTTTTAAGAAACCTGACAAGTCTTATATGAACTGATTCAAAGTACAGGTGGCAGAACTGGGAGAACATTGGATAGACTAACGTAAGTATTAAAAAGATAATAAATTGTAAGGACAATTACTTTTATTAAGAAAATAATGAAGGACAATTTCAAAAGACTCGTGATGAAAAATGCTATCCACCTCAAGAAAGAAAACTGATGAACACTGTGTGAAGATGGAAACACTCCTTTTTTGCTTTCTTTATGTTCTTTACTTTTAAATATGATTAATATGGGAATATGTTTTACATCACTTTATAAGTATTATACATTTCTTGCCTTCTCTGTAGAGAGGCAAGGGACGGAAAGTCCCTAGAGAAATTGGAACTCAAGCAAAAGAAAAATGATGTTGAATATAAAAAATATAAAACTTTATCTTGTCAAACTGCTATCATAAAAAATATTTAATACTTTTAAAAAATAGATAAGCTGATTGGTGGAAAAGATGAGACAGACACAGATAGTAATAATCACATCCCATAGAACATTGTTCAACAAATCTGAGAACATAAACTACAAGGGGAAGAAATTATTAATCAAGAATTCCTTTGAAATCTAAAGAAACTGAAATAGGGAGAAAAGGTAGGACTAGATAACTGATCTTCAAGCTCAATATGCTACAAACTGAACTCTGCATCTTCACATCTTTCTGCCTAAATTTATAAACTCTCTTCTTCCTCCCTTTTTGTTGAATTAATATTATCCTCCCCATTACATTGTTTCAAAGGTTCACAGTCATCTTTGAATCTTCCCTCTCTGTGATCCTTTAAATCTGTCTAGTCACAATCTGATCTCTCTAATTGCACATTTTATTTTATTTATTTATCTTCTTCTTTCTTTTAACACTAATAACACCATAATTTAAGCCTTCATCATCTATCTGTCTGGGCTATTATAAAACCTATTAACTGTACATTTGCCAGAATGTTTCTCTCACCAACTCATACTTGATGAAGGTGCCCAAATAATTTTCTTAAGGAATAAAGTTGAAAAAAACCCCACTGTCTCCTTTTATTTAACAGAAAATTGACAAACATGATTTAAGTTCATTCATCTGATTCTAACCTACCTTTCCAGCCTTACTCCACATTAATTCCTTTCTTAAGTTATATATCCTAGTGAAATAATATCAGCAACTGTTCCTTAAATTCTGTGTATTTCCACAAGTCTCCCATCTATACATATAATATCCTCCCTTCATTCCTCTGCTTATTAGAATCCCTTCCTTCAAAGTTTGGCTAAGGTGACAATTGCTATATAAATTTCTCTTGTTTTAAATTTATTTGTTTTCAGTTTTCAGTGTTCACTTCCACAAAATTTTCAATTTCAAATTTTCTCCCCAACTCCCTCTTCACCCCAACCCCATGATAGTATGTATTCTAATTATCCTTTCCTCCAATCTTCCCTCCCTTCTGACACCCTCCTCCATCCCCTTCCCTTCTATTTTCCTGTAGAGCAAGATAGATTTCTATAACCCATTTCCTATATATCTTATTTCCTAGTTGCATGTAAAAAAACTTTTAATATTCATTTTTAAAGCTTTGAGTTCCACATTCTCTCCCTTCCCCCCACCCCACCCACCCTCATTGAGAAAGTAAGAAATTTGATATAAGTTATACATGTTTAGCCATGCAAAGCACTTCCATAGCAGTCATGTTATAAAGGACTAACTATATTTCCCTCTATCCTGTCCAGCCCTCCATTAATTCAGCTCTCTCTTTTGATTTATCCTTCTAGTAAAGATTATTCTGATTACCATTGACCTTCTATTATCCCCCCTCTCTTATCTCCTTTCCCCCTGCTTTCCTGTAGGGTAAGATAAACCTCCATACTCAATTGTTTGTGTATATTATTAATTCCTGAAGTCAAATCCTATATAAGGAAGGCTTTTTTGTTCTCTAACCTTCCCCTTCTTCCTCTCCATTACAAAAGATCTTTCTTGACTCTTTTACATGAGATCATTTACTATATTCTGTCTCTCCCTTTCTCTTTCTCCTAGCATATTCCTCTCAGCACTTAATTTATATTTTTAGATATCATCCCTTCATATTTAACTCAGAGAGCTTGTGCTCTCTCTCTCCATCTCTGTCTGTTTGTCTCTATCCCTGTCTGTCTGTCTCTCCTCCCTCCAACTATCCCAATACTGAGAAAGGTCTTATGAGTTACAAATATCATTGTTCCATATAGGAATGTAAACTGTTCAACTTTAATAAGTCGCTTAGGCTTTTTCCTACTTGTTTACCTTTTCATCCTTTTTTGTTTTTTTGATTCTTATATTTGAAAGGAAAATTTTCTATTCAGTTCTGGTCTTTTCAGTGAGAATTCTTAGAAGTCCTCTATTTCACTGAAATTCCATTTTTTTTTCCCCTAAAGCATTATATTTAGTTTTTCTGGTAGATGATGCTTGGTTTTAAGATGTTTCAAGAACTCCAATCCCTTAGTGTAGGAGCTGTTAAATCTTGTGTTATTGTGATTGTGTTCCCACAATACTTGAATTGTTTCCTTCTGGCTGCTTGTAATATTTTCTCCTTGACCAAGGAACGCTAGAATTTGGCTACAATATACCTAGGAGTTTTCTTTTTGAGATCTCTTTCAGGAAGTGATCAGTGGATTCTTTCCACTTCTATTTTACCCTGTTTTTAGAATATCAAAGCAATTTTCCTTGATAATTTCTTGTAACATGGTGTCTAGACTCTTTATGATCATGGTTTTCAGGTAAAAAAATAAATTATCTCTCCTAGACCTTTTTTCCAAGTCAGTGGTTTTTCCAATGAAATATTTTAAATTGTCTTCTATTTTTATAATTCTTTTGGTTCTGTTTTAAAATTTCTTGACTTCTCATAAAGTCATTACCTTCTACTTGCGCCATTCTAATTTTGAAGGAATTATTTCCTTCAGTGAATTTTTGGACCTCCTTTTCAATTTGGTAAATTCTGCTTTTTAAAAAATTCTTCTCATTTGTTTTTGGACTTCTTTTGCCATTTGAATTAGTCTATTTTGAATTGTTATTTTCTTCATCATTTTTGGGTTATCTTTAGCAAACTGTTGACTCAATTTTCGTGATTTTCTTGCATCACTCTCATTTTTCTTCCCAATTTTTCCTCTACTTCTCTACTTGATTTTCAAAATCTTTTTTTGAGACCTTCCATGGTCTGAGATCAATTCACATTTTTTTCTTGAAGGCCTTGAATGCAAGAATTGTGGCTTTATTTTCTCTTTTGGTTATATGTTTTGATTTTTCTCATCACCAATGTTATAAGAAAAACTTTTCATTGAGAAAGTAAGAATCTATATTCTTCCTTTTGCTCCCACTTGCTCATCTTCCCAGCCAGTTACTTGATTTTTGAGTTCTTTTGTTAAATGGAATGTTCCAGAAGTGCTGGAGTGGCTACTGCTGCCCTGGGACTGAGGTCAGGGCTGCAGTCTGACATGGGTAAAGACCACACTCCCCTCTCAGTCAGGTGAAAGATTCTTTCCACTGATCTTCAATGCTGTCTTTGATGTTTGTGGGTTGAGAAATGTGGAAACTGTAACAGTTGTCAGCAATTGAGTACCCTTGTCTTTGTTCCAACTCCATTTGTGCCTGTATGGTCCACACTGAACTGTGCTCCACTCCCAACCCAGTGCAAAAGATCCTTCCTGTTGTCTTTCCAGATTATCTTGGGCTGGAAATTTGTCTCAGTCAGTCATTTGTTGCTTCTGCTGCTCTAGAATTTGTTTCGAATCATTTTACGGGTTTCTTGAAGAATCTGGGGGGAGAGCTCTAGCAGGTCCCTGCTTCTAGTCCACCATCTTGGTTCTGCCCCTTCCCACTTTTCTTCATGTCCTCCTGTTCTTATTACTGATTGTCTCTTCAATTTTGCTTAAATTTACTTATCTATTTCTGTGTTATTACCCCCAGTAGTATATAAGTTCCTTGAAGACAGTGACTTTATTTTTTGTCTTTATATCTGTAGCTCTGAACATCCTCCTTTACTTGAAATCAATCAATTACCTAATCAATTAGCACCTATTTATTAATTCCCTGCTATTTTACAGATACTTGGCTAGAATACAAAGATAAAAAAATGAAATAATACAATATGAACTAGTGAAACACAGACTGACTTCTTTGTCCTTCTACACATTTTCAGCCACTTGATGGAAGTGTACCATTGGATTTAACATTCTTACTTTCCTATTCTTTATTCCTACTTATTTGTTTCTATGGATAAAAGGACAATCTTCCACTGGTCTCTTAGGGGCTCTTTGTCTAAAATGATATATAAAGGTGTCAGGACCTTGATAGTAGTATGATTACTGCCCCACTCTTACCTACCCACATGTGTTTCCCATTACTGGCATGGAGGCAGCAAAGAGAGACTGTCCTTCCTAGTAGCATTTTTCTTCTTTCTTTATGTGAGCAACAATAAAATATTATAAAGCTATCTCTGTATGAAATACTTTTCAATAGAATTCTTCTGAAATATATCCCTGCTCTCAAATAATTTACATTCTGTCCTGAGAAAAATACATATACATACACACATTTATGTGACTGTATATGGTATAAATATATAGCGCTTGAGTAACAATAAATGCATGGTAGTTCAATATAAGGTATTGGGTAGGAGGGACACTAGCAACTGGGAGAAACCTTTCTTGAACACATAAAATATGCTTAATAAGTTTTCCTTGGGTTGAAATGAATTGAATTTCTATCTCCCCCAGTGGCTTTCACAGTCCACCAGACATATTAAATATTTAATATTGTTTGCTTAAATGCCTTGGATTGAATTAAATATTACCTCTATGTATAATATTATTCTCCAAAATCACTTTCACCTAAAACATAATGATAATATGAACCCAAAAGCAATTTCTTTCTTTCTGATTTATCTACACAATTATACCATCCTCTATCACATTTTGTGTACATTGGCAAGAGGCCATGATGGGTATTATCCTAAAGACTTCTGAAATAATAATTCCAACATAGAGCTAATTGCTTCCATTTAGGTGAGAATAGTGAGAAAATAAGTTTAAGCATCTCCTACATAACAGAGAGATTTCCTCATCATTGGAAACTCTCTTTACCAGTTCATATCTGTAGCATGATAAAATCTTTGCCCTGAATCATCAGGCCTTTTCAGCAGTCATCCAGTCTTGGTTTATTGGTAGAAAAATAAGTACTTGAAAAAATAAAGTCTTATAAAAACAGACTCTATGGGGAATTCATCTTGTTATTTATTTCTCCTGAAAAGGAAGTAGTAACAGATGACAAGGAGAAAAGAATGAAGAGGAAAGGACATACAGAAAGAAAAAGAGGCAGAGAAAAACAGATGGAAAGAGATATGAGACAAAGAATTAGAGACATGAATAGAAAGAGTGAAAGATTAGTTATTTGACCGAAGTATCAATCTCTTGGAGAAGGTGAAAGAGAAGTGATGAAGGGCAAATTCAACAGTGTCAACTCTGCCTAGAAGAATGACTAACTTCTTATTATAAATGGATTAAAAAAAAAGAGTGTGTGTGATGATGTCAAAATGGTTGGGGATAAATGAAAGAAGAGGTAGGAGAACTGCTGAAAGCTAGGCATAGCTTGTCAGAAAATAATTTAAATTGTTACAAAGATGAGGAGGGTTTAGGAAATGAATGAGATAAAGACATTTGTAAAAGAAGATAACAAAAAAAAGATTATTCCATTGGAATATAGTAGTGTGGCTCATAGTTGGAAATAAAATAACTTGCTTGGATGAAGCAAATTAGTAATGAGTGAAAATGAATGAATAAATAAAGGAATGAATGAAAAAAGTATTTCTTAAACACCTACTATGGATCAAGCACCATGCTAAGTCTTGGAGATGCAAATACAAAAGCAAAAACAGTCCCTGCCTTCAAATATTTTACATCTCACCAAGGGAGATAAGATATATTGGGGAATACCTATGGAGTACATTTGATTTGAAAAAATATACATTAAGCT
Source organism: Potorous gilbertii (assembly GCA_028658325.1). NCBI lineage: Eukaryota > Metazoa > Chordata > Mammalia > Diprotodontia > Potoroidae > Potorous > Potorous gilbertii. The sequence goes on from CM053771.1 coordinate 415,549,876, forward strand.
GATGACACTTAAGGGCTTAGATTACTACTCTCTTCCTATTGTCACCAGAAGTACTTACCTGACTATTATTACAGAATTGGAAAGCATTATTGACAGTTGAGGGAGCATATAGATATACAGTAGCAAGGCATGGTGACAAGATGACCCAAGACTAAATTGAAGCAAATCTGGCATCAGTTTAGAGATATCTAGCAAGTCATGTCAAGGACACTCACTAATAAGGGCAGTGAGGCTTCAGGAGGCAAGTTTTGGGGCTTAAGTGGGTGAATGTTTTAGGGTATGTTATCTGATTTAAGCAGCCAAATGGAGTAAACTGAAGGAAGGTTGGAGCCAGGATAGATATAATGGACCTCTATATCTATCAATAATTCTCATCAATGAACACAGTCCCAGACAGTAGTTCTAGTTCTCAATGGGTTAATTTCATCAAGGCAATGAAAGCAGTTAATTTCTGTTACACGTAGTCATGAGTGCCAGGAAAAAATATAATTATCAGGTGGTACTAAGGCAAACCATACAAGTCTAACATGAAGATTTATTATATTTTAAATTTTGTTCTATATTTATATATGTATATATGATTTTAATACATTTATATTTTTATTTTTTAGTTCCAGATTATCTCCCTCTCTTCAACAATGTATCAGTTATACATGCAAAATCATATAAAACTATTTCCATATTAGGCATATCTGCCTCAGTTTTCTCATCTGTAAAATGGAAACAATTATAGCACCTACTGTTACAGGGTTGTTGTGAAGAACAATATACAGGTAGGTATATCTAGGAGATAATGTTTGTAAAATTACTTAGCACAATGCCTGGTACATAGTAGGCACTATAAATAAAGGCTTATTCCTGTCCCTTCCCCACTGCCCTTTACTGGTCAGACAACACTCAGAGTTTCTTAGATGTCTTTTTGGAAATGGATAGCACTTTGTTCACATGATTTCTCTGAAATTGCCTTGAATCATTGTAATGATAAGAGTAGTCACATCCCTCATAGTTGATAATTATTATAGAGTTAGTGTTACTGCACACAATGATCTCCCAATTCTTGCTTCACTTAGCATTAATTTATTTAGATTTTGTCTTGTTTTTCCCCCTGAAATCACATACCTTGTAATTTCTTATAGCACAATACTGTTCCATCAATACCACAACTTGTTCATTCATTCCCCAATTGATAAGCATCTCCTTAATTTCCAATTCTATGCCACACAGAAAAAGCTACTATCTATATACATATGTATGCATATATATATACACACATATATAATATGTATGTGTGTATGTGTACATATATATTTACATATACATATGCGTATATACAGAGAGAGAGAGAGAGGAGGAGAAAGAGAGAGAGAGAGAGAGAGAGTGAGAGAGAGAGAGAGAGTATATACATAGGTCCCTGGAAATTTATTTTAGCAAAAACAAAACAAAAAGTACCATAAGTCATAGAGATTGCCCTGAGGCATAACTAGCAAACAATAATAGCCATCATCTGGAGGAAAGAAATGTTGGCAAAAATGAACTCCTTTCATGAATACGTTCAACAAGTTTATATTTAGAATGATCTATGCTGAGGCAGTTCTTGGTAAATATCAGGTCCGCATCAGGTTATTTCAATGGCTAAACCTGTGATCTACAGAAAAAAGACCAAGTCATTCAAACCATCTAATCCAGGCTGGATATTGTTTAACAGATTCTTCATTCCTATTTTCACAATCACTGCTGTCATAGCTTTGAACCTCTGAAGTAATGTCTTTCATGAAATACACTTGACCTTACAGAAGCAACAACAAAAGAGGAACTAGACAGTATTCTCAGGAGCACTTATATGTATTTATATCATCTTTTTCATCTTTCTCCTGATATAATTTTTCCAGGGAATGAAAGTAAGGTGTCACTTCTGCCCTCAAGATGTGGATAAAAGATGTCACCACTATAAGTTCTTTTCAAACATTCTCGTCTTTGTGATAGAATGAAGGCTCTTATAGAGGATTTCAGGGTTACATGCTTAGAAGGAAACTGTGGCTATCCTTTCACTGACTCTTGCATGTTTAATTATTATAGTACCATTTTTTAATGGATTAATATCATCAAAGACCTTTTATGATTCAAAGTCTTGCTAAACAACAGAACACTCCAGTGAAAATAAGGTGGAAAATTGGCAGTTGACATCATTTTACATTGGACATCTATTGTTGTGGCAAAACGCTTCTTTGGGGGTTTTCAAAAACTTAATGAGGTGGCATTTACATAGCACTATAAAGTTTATGAATATATAAATAATATGTATGCACATGTGCATATATACATACATGTGTGTTTATATGTATGTGCATATCTCTCTTTCTGTCTATCCATCCTTGTTTATGGATGGACGTCATCTCACAACAACTCTATGATGTAGATAACATTATTTCCTCTACTTTATAGATGGAACTGAAATTGAGAGTGACTTGTCCAAAGTTGTACAAAGTATCTGAACATGAATTTGAACTCAGGTGTTCTTAACTCCAAGTCCAGAACTCTGTATGTTGTAGATTCAGAAGGAGGATTTTCAGGGAAACCTGAGATCCTAGCAGAGTTTTAGAGGGTAAAATTTTGTTTTAATTATTAGCATTGTCATTGGTTTTTATCATATTTACTGTTTGATACACTAACTTAAAGATGAATGGTTTCAGAGAAATGCAAAAGATATAAATTAATACCTACCTAAAAATGTTTAACTGCAAACACCACCATATTGAGCCCACTTCCTTTTATTCTAAATAGAGCTCATTTTAAGAGCTATTATTGCTTGCTCATATATTGTTATGTTAGAAAAGGAAAATAATACATTTGGTGACATTTCAAACTGCCCTAACCATAAGAACAAGAAGAGATTTTAATGCTCTGTGTAACTTTCCTTTTCTGTACTTTTCCAGTACAGCATGAGTAAGGGTTTAACTAGACCTATTTCCTAGAGTGATATTACTTTTTTTCTTTTTAGATATCAAACACTACTTGTTGTTTATTCATTTTGATATTGATGTTTTAAGGCAAATTTTGTTTTATTTATTATTTCTAATTTACTACTATAGAGTCAAAATCAAGAGTAGTGTAAAGAGTCCCTAAAAAAAAAAGCAGTGTCTGATCTTCAGATCCATGATATAGTGTCCCAATCATTAGACTTTCTAGTATCGAAGAAATAGTTTTCTGACAAGGCTGTGTAAGAAAGAAGGAAAAAATGAAATATGTTGTAAACAAAAAACAAATGTTCTAATATTTTGTATGCTCCTCACCTCCCCATCATGAATTATTTAACATTCCCCATTTCCAAGCCTTATCATAATACACTTTTAGTGCACCATCCATCACAAGGTGAATGAGCATGGCCTTTGTCCTCTAGGAACTTATAATCTAAAAGCCAGTTGCGTCTGAGTATCAATCCAGAAGTGTATGCTTGAAGTGCTTGATGTAGTACAAGAGATAGTGCTTTGGATTAGAGGAGGGAAAAGTATTCTCTATAGCTGGTCATCTCAGACAAATCTATTCCACTTAGAGATTTTAGTCTCCTACAGAATTGGAATAATATTACGTTTTGTTGCTCCTTCCTGCTGATTTCATGGTTGCATTCATAAAGATATTTGAGCTTACTGAGAGTTGTTCACAGGTACAAATCAATAGCATTATGTATAACATTCATGCTTGCCTATAAGAGAAAAACCATGTCAGAATTGAAAGAATACAAGCATAATTCAAAAAATGACTTTATCAAGATTTTTAGAGTCATGTTGTCTGAAAGAATTTACTTTTTTTCATTTGTTTTAGATTGATATAAATCTGCCCTTTTTGGTAAATGCATGTAAAATATTCTGATATTTTAGAAATTCTGTTTTTGTTTGAAATTGTGTTCCATTTTGTTTTTTATTATATTTTGATCAAATAATATTTCTAGGAAATTATTTCTTGGTTAGGAAGTATAAGTCATGAACCTAAACATTGTGAAGTGACTGGAACAAGTAGTTAGCATAAAAAAAATAAAATATTTGCTGTGAGTTAACTGTGCCTAGACTGGGTATAATTTTCAGCCTTGTTGATGGCAGCCAAGGATTCAAGAAGTGACTGGCCATCATATCAAATTCTTTGGACACAAGGTCAAGTAGGACTAGATCAGAAAAAATAAGCTAATATGTGAGGATCAGACTAAAAAGCTCAGACTGAAAAAAAAAGGATAACTTGATCCAGGAAGATATGACTTCTAAAGAGGAGGGATATAAGTAGTATTTAAACACAATAAAGCACAAGTAGAAAAGGTGAGAGAGAGAGAATCTAGGACCAGGAGGTCCTTAGAATTATAGAATATAACACGAGACAGATTAAAATTAAGAGTATAATAAAATTTATGGAATAGTAGATATGAAAAATTATTTGTTATATAGGAACCTAATGGATAAGGACCAGAATCTAATAGGCCATTTGTTGGCAAGAAGAAGGGAAAGGGAAAACCTTAAAACTTTGATGCCTTAAAATTTACAGGACTCATTGAATGAAGAAAATAGAGAAAGAATCATGCATAACTGTGTGGTTTCCAACCCAGAAATAGGTTAGACAAAGAGATTATAGAAGAATTAGCATACTGAGTATATTTGCCAAACCAAATCTACCTCAGCTAGAAACTAGAGCTTGATCTGATATATTCAATTCTGACAGTTTTGGGTCAGCTGGCATCTTAAAAGTAGTTGACAGTCAAAAGACGGAATATTAAGAGAGATTAAAGCTTATTCTTCATACAAACAAATAGAATCAGGATTTTGTGTGTGTGTGTATGTATATATATATATATATATATATGTGTGTGTGTGTGTGTGTGTGTGTGTGTGTGTATGTATGTATGTATGTATTTACAAGTGGAACTAATTGCAAAGACTTTTGAAAACGTGTGAATGTTCTTCTCTTTCATTATTTATCCCCTATTATGTGTTCTTGTGATTCTTAGATGCAATAAGCTTACAAACAAATGAATAAAGAATAATTTTTAAAAATCACCTTTGAGGGTTATTCCTTTTTCCCCACTATGGTGGGAAAGAATGGCAGGCAGAATTCGCATTGTAGGAATCCAGACTCAAATGGAGGGTGAAAATAGTAAGACACAAGTAGGAAAAAATCAGTAAGCTGAGTCATATAGATCTTGGTTCAAAAACCTTGGGTGGGGGAGATGATGGAGAGCAGTATGACTACTCACGTGAATAATCAAATAATAAATAATTATTCAATTTCTACTGTGTGCCAAGTACTTATGCTAAATCTCTTGAATATAAGAAAGAAAAAGAAAGGAAAAATGGAAGGAAGGAAGGAAAGAAGATATAGAAAGAAAAAGGTAGCTCCCAGCACTTAAGGAGCTCAAAAAAATGAGAAACAAAAGAAAAAAAACATACAAATATATATATATATATATATGTATTTATATGTATAGGATAAATAGGAAATAATTAACAGAGAAGAAATTAGAATGGAGAGCATTTAGGAAAGACCTCCTGTAGAAGACAGGAGTTTAGTTGGGATTTAGAGAAAGTCAGAAAAGTCAGTAGGTAGAATTGAAACTGTATAATATTCCACACATGAGGAACCATTAAAAATAATTGCCCAGGTTTTAGAAATGACACATCTTGTTTATGGAAGATCATGGAAGTCAGTATCATTGAATTTGAGAGTACATTGTCATGTCAAAAAGTAAGAGGCAGTATGGAGCTACTGGAGTTTAAAGTACAGGTCATTTATTTCACCTTCCTACTAAATAAACTCCAGTGTCTCCATATTGAATTTAGGATCAAATAAAATTTTTTCTAGGGAATTAGGGGGACCTACATGAGGGCATGATGTCTAAGACTTAGTTACAAGTACAGTCATTTGGACAATGAAGATGGCTGAACAAGGCCTGTTCTCAAAATGAAGGCCTCAGAAAGAAAACCTGTAACATAATGGAGCTAATATGATAGAGAGATATTCCAGATTAAGAAGGACCCAGATATGAGAATGATTCCGTTGTGGTCCTAGGAAAGTTGAACCAGTGGCTGAGTTTTGTAGCTTTAGGGCCTCAAAGTCATAAAGATTAAATGTCTTGCCCGATGTCATACTAATAACAAGGGCAATGATAGAATTTTTATTCAGATCCTCTGGTTCCAATTTGAGCACTATTTCTATATTTAAAAAATAGCTTAATTTTGCAAATACAAGCAGGAAAACATAAGATATCAATCAGCTTGGTAAATATTAATGGTAAAACCTGGAGTACAATCAGCTACTTTGTTTTTTTCTTAATCTAGTATTCTTTCTGATAATTTGATGTTCAGCAAAAGTTAATTACCTTCAATTGCTTTCATATTACCTTGAGTAATGGAATTCTAGCCTTTCCTGTATTCAGTGAATAACAAAAAACAACAAACATGATTTTTGGTCAAGTAAGTTAGAAAAAAAACATTTTTTCAAACTTCAGGATTCTTTTACTTAAGGAATCGGCTTTCATCACTGCTCTCACCAAAATTGCAAACCATTACTTTGAACAGTTTCTTTCTTAGAGGGAGGAGACCATGGGATACAACTAAGGTCATGCATATAGTAAATGGAAAAGTTGGTATTAAAATTTAATATTTTGACTCCACAATTCAGTGCTTTGTCCAGTACACGACTTTGCCTTTTTTGCATGATTTGCCTAACATGAACTTTTGCCATTAGAAATTAGGAGTAAAAAAAAAAAACAAAGTAGTAATCAAAAAACCCCAATAATTAATTCCTCTTTCTGAAATTGTGATTATGTAATTGCATAGTTTATTATGTAGAGAGAAATCTCTTGAAATTTTTCCAATAAATTCTGAGAAAATACTCTTTTCTCTGCTTTTATGATATGAATTTTCTAAAGAACCAGTTTGTTTTATGTCTTAGTGTGATGTAATCACAATAGGCTCTTCCAGCCAAGCAGTATTTTCTCTGAAATGTCTGTCAAATTATTTTAAGCATAATTGTTGAGTTTGTGATGCTGAGCATGACCATGACATTTTGATTTACATGAGAACATGGTCTAAATGCAGAGTAGGATATCTATTTGTTCTTGTTCAGCCCATTGATGTTTATGCATTTTTAAGGTGGCTTTTATTGTGGTTGCTACTGAATTTTTGTTTAGAAGCAGATCAAAAAGTTAATTATTCTTGTGTTTTCTTTCCCTATCCCCTCTTTAGCTGTCTATGTTATGTGCCTATGAGAGCAACTAGGGCCAACAGGACTTTCAGATGTAGAAGCAAATACTAACCAGATTATATCATCCACAGAAAAGGAAGTCCTCTGTGTTTTCTTTCCCTCTTAAGATACTTTGAAATAATGGATGGCCTTTAGAAATCAATGATCCTATTTGCATACAGTACTCCCAGGCACCCAGGTTGTCTTGTAATTGTTTATATCAATGTATTATATGCCTCTGGTTGCTGTAGCATTTTTCTCAGGTTAGACTCAAAAGTGTGGAAAATCAGCACACCATAGGAATACATGAATATTTGTTCAGGGAGGCCCTTTTCAAAGGTTTCCACAGGGTATCTTTGGAAAGAAATATTTTATTCTTGGTATTTTCACAGTAGCTACTAGATTGTACCCTTAGTGAATGATTAAGAAACCTTTTATATGATTATGAGCACAAAAGCATGCATTATTTAGCTTATGCTTATACAGGCTTTTGTTCAAGTCCAATCTGATGTCATCTTATGCCCTGAAGGTGACCCTGGGTTCTCAGAGGCATGACAGGGCCTTGCAGGATAGAAAAGGCTTCTGTTACAATCACAGCAACAAGATGGAATTTCTCCTTGAAGAATTATTCTAGATGAAGTCAGAGAGGCTGGTCAACAAAGAGGGGTCCTAATGTAATGATTTTGGGGACCATATAAACCCATGAGATGATGGTGTAGAAACACTGCTATTTATGTTGGTATCACACTAATCAAAACAAAGCTCTTTTGAAATGTGGAAATATAGGGCAATGAAAATATTTTTTACAATATGTTTTATTAATGCTTTAAAAAATATATTGCAGCCCCTTCTCAGGGACTCTACAACTCTCAATATAACATTTACTTTGTCAGCTAATCAGTCAAAAAGCATTTTTTCAGCTGCTCCTATCTGTCAAACACTGATATGCACAGGGAATACAAACCAAGGCAAAAAGCAAAGTTCTTGCCTTCAAGGAGCTCACAATCTAATGGGGCTAAAAACATTCAAATAACTAGTTACTTGTAAGATGTAAACTAGATGGAAAATAAAAGGAAAAAAAGTGGAGAGAGTGGTAAAGACCACCTATGAAAGAAGGGCAGGGAGAGTGAATCTAAGTGATAGAGGAAGACAGAATAATAAAAAAAATTGGATTTAAGTGGCAGAATAATATAAGTAGGGGGTTATAGCTAGTATATTTTATCAATAATCATTCATTAAGTGTTTACTAGGTACCAGGCATTAGGCTAAGCATGAAAGTAGGAAAAGAGATTAAAGATTATCCATATTCTCAAGGAGCTTATAATCTAATGAGAACATGTGAATAAATATATACAAGGCAAGCAATATACAGAATAAATAGGAAATATTGACAGAAAAAATATCAAAATTAATAGAGGTTGTGAAGGTGGGATTTTAATTATCAGGGAAATAAATAGTTGAAGTAGAGCAGGGAGAGAGTTCCCAGGCATGGAATTTAGCAAAGGAAAATGAAAAGTGCCCAGAGATGGAGTATGTACTCATGAAATGGTCAAGAGAGTAGCATCACTGGGTGGAATAGTACATATCAGGGAGTAATGCATAAGACTAGAAATTTCAAAGAGTTCTAAGTTATGAAGGCAGTTAGATGACTTGGATAGAGCACTGGGCCTGTAGTCAGGAAAATGAGTTCAAATCTGATCTCAGACACTAGTTCTCTGACCTTGGGCAAATCACTTAACCCCTATTTGACTGAAGGCACCAGAGAAGCAAAAGGCAAACTAATTCAGTCTCTTGGCCAAGAAAATTCCATATACAGTATTGGTGTGCTGTAGCTGAAGAGTCAGACGTAACTCAATGATTAAACAAGTTATCAAAGTTTTTGAATGCTAAACAGAGCATTTTGTATTTGATCCTAGAGGAAACTGGGAAGCTCTGCATAGGAAAGTGATATAACTGAATCTGTGTTTCCTGTGCTTTAGGAAAAGTCATGGATGTGGGAGCTGGAGTACTATGTTTAAGGAATTGAGGATACACCCATGTACGTAAGACAGAAAGAAATGCAAGATAAGACAACAGGAAAGATAGAAATGATACATATTAAATATGGTTAAGAAAAATATAGCAACAGATTGGCCATTTCTGACAATGTTTCTTATTTCACACTGACTTAGGAGTCCTGATTCTTTATCAGTCCTCTGAAATTGCAAATGTACACTACATCTAATGAAATTATAAGTAATTTAAACATTCTGATTCACTAGAATACATCTATCTTCCTCTAAATTTATAAGACCATGTATTGTTTTCCCAGTATAAGATAATATCATTAGTCACAGAGTATCAGTATGACCACAAACATGTAGATTCAGTTTTAAGTTTGCTGCATATAAAATTGAAGGCAAAATGAAATTCTTTATCTAGGTGATTCAAACATTTCCAACCAATTCACTATCCAGAAATAACACATTCCTTACTTGAGGGTGATGTGATTTGGAGACTGGAACTGTATTATCAAAATAATAGCCTCTTTCACTTCTCTTTTTTGCAAGAATACTATACTCTTCATTGAGGCTAAACTTTTTGAGTTACTGGGTTGCCATGGAGTTCAGGGTTTTGTCTTTTAGGTTTCTAAATCCATAATCGTTCAGAATTATTAATTCTTGGGAATGCTGGCTCATGGTCCCCTAAATTGCATGACAGAGAGTAGTACTAGTAAGCCATTATCAACAATAATTGTCACTACATGGTGTAACCTTGTCACCCAATCATTCTCTTGAGAGTGAGAAAACATACTAGGGAAACTAAATTAAAATAATAAGGTGCTTAAATATAAAACGAGAACAAAGAAAGTCAGTGATCTCAAGGGAGATAATACATGGAAGCCTTAAAAATAAATTCCTTGATTTTCTTTATATAGTCAGTGAATCCTATGCCTGTATAGAGATCTGGAGATGCAATAAGTAAATAAACTCCAAGCCTGCCCATTTCTCAAAGTTCCAAGCAAAACCTTCAACTCTCCTGTTTTCAACATTATTTCCCCATATAACACATTTGCAAATGAAAATGTCTAAGTTACAAGATTAAATTTCCAAGGACCATGTCCTGTTACTTTGGGAATACTTCTAATAAATGCTAATGTTTCCATCACACTTGCGTGCTTCTACTATCTCCCATCTGAAAGCTTGCCTTCTTTGATCTCAGTCTGACTCACATTTTACCTAGAACTGCATACTATACCTCATTTTGTTTTGTGTTGAAAACCTTTTTCATTATCATATGTGATTTTCACTCTTCCTTCTGTTATGACAACTTATCCATCACTGTATTCCAATTCTGGTTTCAGGGAATAAAATTCAAAGAACCCATATCAGGAGATTTCTAGTGGAAAGTGTCTTCAGTGTATAAATAAAATAATTGTATAAATTCTACTGAATTCTCGGTCTCTGTCAACGGTCCCATATAGTACTAAGTAAAAGTTGGGGTAATAAAGCGTATTAGCACTTAAACAGTATTAGTTTGATTTAATCCCTCTTCATAAGTGTTGGAAAATTTTGATCAAACCCTAATGGTTGTAAATTTGGACTTTTTATGGGCTTAGAATAACATCTTCGACTCAAATTAGTCCATAGGATTATAAATTTAGAGCTGGAAGGGAAAAAAGAAATGGTCTAGTCCAAATTCCTTATTTTACACATATGGAAACTGAGCCTTAGAGAGGTTAGGTGACTGTTTCTGCCTTACACAACTACTAATTGATTAAGGTGGGATTTGAATCCAGATCTTCCTAGCCCTAAGTATAGCACCATATACATTATCCACTTCATGATTTTCTTTTAAATTTCAGTGACAAATTTAATACAACATGCTGGCATAGAAATTTAAATTATTCAAAGTACTTACACACATTCATTTCTACAACACATCAAGACATCAAAACCTTAGAACTGCTGAGCTAATTGGATTTCCAAGAGAAGCTCTGAAATTTTCCACCATATGTTTTTCCTGAACCAAGAGCCAATCTTGAATCATAAGAATAATCTGAAGTATTTAGAGTTCTTTTGGGTCTAGACCAAATCAAATCTACAGTAGTATGAAAGTAGAATGGTCAGAGGGAGATATGGAATGCCTATGGAATGATAGTAATTAATTCTCAGTTTCAGAAGGCAGTTAATATGTATCAATCAGTAACTGAGATTTACTTAATAAAAGGTAATATTTTGTCATGGCACCCTTCACAGATAAGTTATATTTCCTCTCTTTCTTGACTTCAGAATATAATGCTTTACTTTCATGCTTTAATGGTATAGCATGTTGCTTCTATATAATCAAAATGAAATGGAGAACCCAGGCAATTATTTGGAAATGTTAAGATTAAAAAATAATTTTTATCTGAATTGCTGAAATAAGGACATTTTTCTTTCCTATCAACTCCATTTGGTTGTCTCAAGCATTCTTTGCACTTGGTTTGGTGCAGTTAAAGCATGTTGCATGTTTTTAAGTCTACATATATGCACGTTTTTATTAGCTTAGACTTTCATTTCTTAATCCAATGAAACGTTTTCAATCAGACAAGTCTGTAAGCTACCATTATTCAACCTTAATGGCTTCTGTGACCAAAATACTCTTTGGAACAACTACCCTCTTTTTTTTGCCTTTCTCTCTTCTATAGACTATCAACTCCTTGAGGATAAGGAAAGTAATGGGTTGATTTGAGTTGTTTTTTGTTTGTTTTTATATTTGTATTCATAGGACACAGCACAGTAATTGTCACATAATAAGCACATAAAAATGATTTCCACTCATATTTCCATTCATTCCAGCAAACATTTTAGTTATAACAATGTTAATGTGGTTTGTTCTTGTTCCATAGAAGCAACTAGTGTAAATTGCTAATGGAAGAAAGGGCATGTTAATAAGAGCTGTTTATAACGTGTTATAAAAAGTACAAATATAAGGCTGATACTTTAAACAAACTAGGAGAGGAAAGAATAGTTTATTTTTCAGGTTTATGGAGAATGAAGAAGTTTATGACCAAACAAGAGATAGAAAACATTATGAAATGAAAAATGGATAATTTTTATAATATTCAATTGGAAAGGTTTTGTGCAAACAAATCCAATGGAACCAAAATTAGGAAGGAAAATGGGAAAAGAATTTTTATAACTAGTGTCTTTGAAAAAGACCTCATTTCTAAAATATAAAATTTGGAAGAATACCAGTCATTCCCCAATTGATAAATGGTCAAGGGATATGAACAGGTAGTTTTCAGCAGAAGAAATTAAAACTATCTATAGTCATATGAAATAATGCTCTAAATCACTATTGATTAGAGAGGTGCAAATCAAAACAACTCTGAGGAACCACATCACGCATTTTGGATTGGATTACATGACCAAACATGAAGATGATAAATGTTGGAGAAGACGTGGGAAAGTTGGAAAACTAATTCATTGTTGATGGAGCTGTGAGCTGATCCAGCAATTCTAGAAAGCAATTTGCAACTATGCCCAAAGGGCTATAAAAATGCACATACCCTTTGAACTAGCAACATCACTTCTAGGGCTGTATCCCAAAGAGATAAATAAAAATGGGAAAAGGATTCACATGTACAAAAATATTTATAGCAGCTCTTTTTGTGTTGGCCAAGAACTGGAAATCAAGGCAATACCCATCGATTGAGGAGTGACTGAACAAGTTGTAGTGTATGAATGCCATGAAATGCTATTATGCTATAAGAAATGATGAACAGGCAGACTTCAGAAAAACCTGGAAAGACTTATACTAACTGATGCTGAATGAAATGAGCAGAACCAGGAGACCATTATACACAGTAACAGCCACAGTGTTTTTGAGAGCCTTTCACAGCAATGCAAGAACCTAAAACATTCCCAAAGGAGTCAGTGCAAAATGCCATCTACATCCAGAGAAAAAAATTATAGAATTGGAACACAGAATGAAGCAGACTATTTTCTCTTTTGTTATGTTTTGTTTTAATTTGTTTTTTCTCACCATTTCTCACATTCATTTTAATTCTTCTATGCAATATGACTAATGTGAAAATGTATTCAAAGAGAATATATGTGTAGAACCCACCATAGGATTGTATGCCATTTTCTTAATCACAATAACTACAACAATTTAAATAAAACAAACTCAATAGAATTCATATTTAATGCCCCCAAAAAATCATTCTGAAGAATGGATAACCATTCCTCCTCTTTTCTCCAGAGAGATGGGGTTTTATAGATAATAGCACAGAATATTGCATATTATGTTGGTTCATTTAAATTAAAATTTTTTCCGTATGAGTGACATCAATTATTTAGAGTTTTATTTTTATGTCACTGTGATACATAAAAATAAATAAAAGTTACAAAATTTAAGACAAAAGCAGATAAATAATGAGAGATATAGTGCTTGGCAATCACTGTGTTTCCAAGAACTGATTCTGTCCTATAACTACAAAACCCAGTTCAAATGGTGATTTTCACATGAGATCTTTATAACTGTCTCCAAGTTACTGGACTCATGGTTGGGGGAGGAAGGGTACCACTCTATATGAATTGAATCCCAAAATTATATTATATGTAATTTTTATATATTAATTTCTAGTTAAAAATGTTTCTCTTGATAGATTGTAATGTATTTGATAACAGAGACTTTAATTTTTAACTTCACATTACCAGTACCCAACAGAGAATCTGAGAAATAATAACTTCTTAACTTAAATTTGTTGATTAATAGCCTGAGACTGAACAAATAACATTTTGAACTATTCAGAAGAATCAATAATACATTTTCCCTTTCAGTGTTCCTGCAAAAATCAATATAAATTCTATAACAAATCATTTTGGATTGAATAGTATTCAATTCATATATTCATTAGTCATCTACAATATAGAATATATTACGATAGGAATTATCAATACAAATATTAAATACATATGTCCTCAAGAAGCTTACAATCTAACTCATCTTACTCCTTTTCTCTGAAAATAGATGACAATGGCAAATCATGCAGCATAGCTTGGCAGTTGCCATTTAGTGTTTTCAATACAAAAACCAGTTCCAGACCACAAGCCACAGCTTCTAGTCAGTGCTTTCAAGAAGATGATTTCCAGATGTTATTTATGCAATGTGGACAAGATAATGTGACAACTGCCTTCTGAAATAGTAATGCCATTTTCCCATAAAAGTCCTCATTTATGAACAGACAATGCATGCTGATGACTTGTGAATAGTTTGAATTCCTCAGCAAATTTATCTGTTGGTCATCCCTGTCAAATCCTTTCATGCTTGGACCAATCAAGCATCCTACACAATAGACAATGCTATTTGATTGGAAACTGGTAACATAGATCTGGAAGTCACAGGATCATGTGATCGTAGAAACTGATCTCTGTGAATATGATAGAAAAAAAAACTATAGTCTTCACTGGCATTTGACTCAGGATAATGATACTTAATGTTGCTTTGCCAGGTACATAACGTTTATGGAGAAATAAATGCAGAGGAAACAATTCAGGGTTACAAATCTGGGGATGTACTCAAGACTTCCTGTTTTTGGAGAACAGGACCACAAGTATATTGCAATCTGTTCAATATAAGGTATAAATTCATAGATTCAGAGGTATTGTATATGGGGGATTGCTGAATTCTCATTCTTGTATTCATTTATATAATGTTCTGTAATAAAAATAAGTATAACAATAGAAGTAGTATTAATGTATGCTTTACTACCTACTTGGATACCCCATTGGACTTCTCCATTGTCTCTAGAAACCTGTCTTCCTTCAAGATAAAATCAACTCCTCAGTTGTTCCGTACCTCTTGCCATTTATACCCCTCTCTCTCTCTTAGAGTAAAATATAAAAGGAGAACATCAAAGACCTCCTCCCAGATTCTCTACTGTAGGAGAAGAGCTAGAGTAGATATCTCATAAATTCCCACCATGCTGTAGGGCTTCATCTTTTCCCATACTATCACCACACACCTTTCAGTTTCTTTCTGTGTGCTGTTTTTCCCTATTTAGATCATGATCCAGGTCTGACTTTTGCTTTTTCTTCATATCTTTGTTGCTTAGCACAGAATCTGGCTTATAGTAGATGCTTAATAAGTGTTTATTAACTGTTTTAAGATTTACAAAGCACTTTTCATGTACTATTTCACTTTATCTATGAAGGTGCTGCTAATGGAATCAATTTCTACAAGTATAAACCATTGGTCCTTAGTGACATTTGATGTCCCGTGACATATCATAACTTTACCCTCTAAAGACAAGAGGCCATAGTAAAATTTATTGGTTTATGTTCAAAGGCATTCATCCAGAGACATTCATAAGTCAATGGCTAATTTTCTGAATTGGCCAATAATGCCAATCCTATGTAGTGAAATAAAGCTCTTCACTAATTGTTAAAGAGGACAAACTGAAATGATTGTCTTTTCTGAAAATAAAATGGAATTGAAGTTGAAGGATTTTATGGGATACTTTAATTTCATGGATTTTGGTTTTGTTTGTTTTTTAAGATAGGTACATCATGGAATTTACTTGCCTTGGACAGGATAAGTATTAGCATCATTGATTGATTCAATGCAAAAAAAATTTGGAAGGATGTTTTAATTACCTTTTATGTATAGTAATAATACTGTCTATGATTTTCCAGATGTGTTAGGTACACTCTCATTTCTTAGATTCCTTGAGAATCAATTCTATACTCAAAATTATATCATTTCAGATATGTGCCTTCTATTTCCAACTATTTTTCACTTTGTATTACTGATTTACATTCCTACTTCCTCATGTAAAAATATGATATTAGATTATGATCACAGTGATACTTTCCATGTCAATGACACATAAAAAATTTGCAAAAGAAATCTTGACATAGATTTTTAGATCTTTTATTTTTTTCTACCTAAAAGTGTCTTCTTCTAATTTTGTCAATTTGACCTGGCTTAATCAAGACTCTTACCAAACTTCCTGTTAATATATTTGCCCTCCACTACTACTTAATGCTTCATAGACTGATATCCGTTACAATTGAAAGCAATTTTTTCTACAGAGAGTTTATGAATGAATTCACATCTTAAATGAGTCTTTCCTTGGGCTCTTATATCTCTACAATTGGCAAGGAAATCAAGAATTTTCCACTAGGGGTTGTTTCTTCGATCTTATGAATGCATATATATATATATATATATATATATATATCACACATACAAAATAGTTTTTATAAGTGTTAACTTTATTCTAAGCTTTGTGCTATACACTTGAGATACAATAGATAAAGTTAACTGTATAGCAGGTGCAACTATAAGACTAATGTCAAGGTCCAAGAAACTTTAGGTTGCTTTTAGATGTGTCAGATGACATTGCTCTAGGTTCCATATTGCATTTCTTTCATTTCATCTGAAAGAATACAATTGGTGGCTCCTATTTCTTCCAAGTTGTGACTTTTCTGGTGATTGATCTTCTTAGCACTTGGCCATCTGAAGGGGTCAAGGGTGATTTAGGGCCAACAAACAAAATAGGGGAAGGAATAAGGGGCAAGATATCCCAGTCAGTCAAGAAATAATTCCTGCATCAGACACTGGTTATTTCCTATTTGTCATGATACAGAAGTATTTTTTAAAAATATTATTTTATACTCATCATGTTCATCTCCTCTCAATGTTCCTTAAAAATTTATCTATGATATATTTGCATAGTGCTTATATTGTATCATTAAACCTTTGGACACATTTCTTAATCTTAAATATATTTTTCATGTTTTCTCTTCCTCTCTTCTCCTATGAACATCTATATGTGTAAGTTACAGAATATTAAAGCTACATTTACTTGATGTAGTTTTGTTAATATGATGTAATGTGTATTAACAATCTCTTTCTAGAAAATCGTTAATTCTTTATCCTCCACAACATTGATACCCCATAAGCTGAACTTATTTTCATGATGGTCTGTTTACAAAAGCTCATCCTGATCACTCCATTGTCATATGAGGCGGCCCATAAAATACTGCTTAGAGGGCTAAAACAAACTTCTATATGTGCTCCCATATAAAGGACTTGTGAGCAAGCCTCTTGTTGCAGTACCATTTCCTTTTATCTCCTAATAGATTTATATCAAGAACATCAGTAATATAATTTAATTCTTCCACTCATAGGTCTACTCCCTATACACTGGACATGGATCCCCCATTTAGAGTACCAACAGTATAGTTAACATGAATAGATGGTCTAAAAACAATATGATTTTCTTAAACCTCTGCCCTCATCTCTGTCACTCTGCCAACATTACTGTAGAAACAAATAGGAGTTAAATAGGACTGTGGAACATTTTTTCTTTAAAAAGTGTTTAAAGAATTTGTCTCCTAAATCTAGATCTACTCTTAATAGACAAAGCTAAATTTAAATAGTTTAGAGCTTAACAAAAAGATGATTTCCTGATGCAACCACACTCCAAGATCTGATAGTATTATACACACTATCAGATTTTACTCTTTACTTGAAAAGCCTTCCAGAAATTAAGATAATGAAAAAAAAGCCCATGTGAACTCACAAAATACACATGGTTAGGAACAATGCCCCAGCAAACAAGAAGCAAAAAGAGACGAGCAAACTATTTCCAAAGAAAGCAATGTGAACTATCAATGGACCATACAATATAATGTTCAGGATTAAAAATAGCTCAGGATCATCTCCATACCTTGACTGGCCAAAGAAATTTGTAAACTTGAAATCACATTTGATTTTTCTTGCTGATCTTATTATGTTTTCTTTTTTTCTGCATTAAAATGTTGACTGTTGGCATGGGATTTGTAATATAGATTATTTTGAGTTATTTAAAAAAGTATTGTGGATGATTATACAGGAATTTCCCAGTGCAAAGGAGGATCAAATCCAAACATGAAGTCACTTCTGTCATGCTGGTCCTAGAAACAGACCAAATCTCATAAATGTCTATCTGTTAATCAACATTATTACTTTCCAATTAGTGATAAGTATCCAAATCAGTCTAGTGTTATCTCCTGGTCCACATGCTTCTTTTTTGTAAAGATGATATGAAAGACTGTCAGATGCCTAAATAAAATCAAGATATACTATTTTATAAAATATTATCCTGATTTCTTAGCAATGACATGTTGTTGGGGCAGAAATTCAACATGACAATCTTGGATAGCATCACTCAGTCATTGAACAGGCTTTTACTAAGCATTCACCCTATAAGAGAAACTGTGCTAAGCACTGGAGACACAAAGAAGGACAAAAATATGAACCCTATTTTCAAGGATCATTCTAATGGAGTAAATGACACACACATATATGCATATAAAATACATTCAGTAAAATGGGGAGTTAATCTCAGAAATAAGGCTCTGGCAGTTGGGGGTAAGGAGGGAAGAAGACTGAGATGAGTCAGAAAGACTTGCAGCAGTAGATAGTATTTGATGTTTTGAACTGAATTCCTCAGGGAAAACATGTAATCTGAGAGGTGGTTTGAAGGAGCAGGAACATTCTAGACCAAGGGGATAACCAGTAAGTGTGCACAGATTTGTATTAGAAATTTATCATCTAGATCAGTCTGTCTGGAATGTGTAGAGGGGAGTACAGTGTTAAAATACCGACTAGGTAGAAATGACCCAGGTTGGATTATAAAAGCTCTTGAATGTCGAACAGATTTCTAATCCTGGAAGTAATAGGGAAATACCAGAATTTATCAAGTTGAAGATGACATAGTCAGATCTGAGTTTTAAGGAAATCACTTGCAACTGAGGGAAGATTGCTCAGCATGTGGAGAAAAGTGAGACAGAAAGAACAACTGGAAGACTATGGAAACAGTACAGGTAAAATGTGATGAGAGCCTATAAAAAGGTGGTAGCTATAGGAGACGACATAATGGCATCTGTATTAGTATTGTAAAGCTAAAAATGGCAGAACTTGACAGCAAATTTGTTATATGGAGGCAATAATAGTACTGGGTAAAGATAAAACAGATTGAGAGGCTGGGTGACTGGAAGTATTGTGGTACACTTAAATATAAGAACGTTGAGAAAAGGAGAAGGTTTTTGGAAAAATGAGAATGACTTCTCTTTTATCATGTTGAATTTGAGATGACTGAACATAGCAATGGCATTTACATAATACTGTAGGATTTAGAAAGCTTTTTTCCAGATATAATTGCATTTGATTCTTATAACAATCCTTGAGGTGGATGTTATGATCAGCCCCTTTTTTATCAATGGGGAAACTGAGACAGAGATTAAGTGACTTGTTCAGGGAAAGAGTTAGTAAGTGTCTGAGGTTGAAAATAAAGTCAAGCCTTCTAGTGGTCCAGTAGAGGACAAGTAGGTCCTTTGTTCTGTCCACCACACTGCGTGGCTGCCTCATTCAAGGTGAGAGTCCAAAAGGCAATTAGTAAAGAAAATCACCAAAGAAATAAAGGGTAAGATTAGTACCCATATCCTCCTCAGTTAGATTTAGTACTTTCTGCATTTAGCCAAACTGTCTCCCTTTCTTCTGCTGAAACACTGGCACAGTAGACTTCTTAATCTCCTCAAATGATAGCACCAAAATGACTGGTTTCTCTCTTAACATATTGCAGAAAAAAAATATGCCAAGGAGGTGCCAATTTTCAAATCTATTTGGGAAAGTAATACTATAATTCTCATTTAAAATCTATGTTTAACTATTTGAAGTTTCTGAACAGATGAATTAGATTGTGAATATGCATGCGTTTGTGTGTTTATGCTTTAATACGTATCATAAAAGATTTCACCAGCAGTTTTTTTTAATATTAGTTCCCATACTGCTTTTAAGATGGGATTTGATTTATAAGAAAATTAATTTACACAATTTTCATAACTTATTATCTGTTTTACAAGAAGAATATATATAACTAAAAAACATTTCACACTAAGCCCAAAGATGCATCCTGCATTGTCTCACATTGCTTCAAAATACAAATGTATAACAAGGAGATTGCTTCATGCCTATTATATGCTATCCTGCTTGAGTATTTCATTTTAAGAAATTGATAAAATAGATGTACAATAACCTTTTCTAGCTCTAGCTTGCTTTCAGGTGCCACTCTTGGTTGAATCATGAGCAACACTTTACTTTAAAAAAAGAAAAAAGTCCTAAATCAACATGGCAACAGCTGTTTCCAGCGCTCCCAAAGGAAGCCTGGTCCAGGTTGTTGTTTTTTTTTTCCTTTTCCTTCTTTTTTCTGCAATAGACCTTCCAAGCACTCTCTCCCTCAGGTGCCCCTTCAAGAACCTTTCTTAAAAGCTCGAGAAACAAGAGGGAAAATGTCAACTTCCACGGTTGGCAAGACAACAAGGGCTGAAGAGTAGGAAACAGCTTCTCAGCAGGCAGCCGAGATAAACAAGACAGGGTTGGGGGATAGGAGCTTTGTTCAGTTTCCAACAGGTGCAAAAGAGTTCTGAAATCTTGAAGCTTTCCAGATAATCTGTATTCATCAAACGTGGCCCTATGCTTCTTGTTACTGTGTATATTTCTCAAAGGTTAGGAACAGGAGGAGCCAGGGAAATCAATAACATGGAAAGATAAAGAAATGCATTTATAAATATGCTTACTTAGAAAATGTCAGTTATTTATTGAGGTATTGCTTATCTTGGGTTCAACAAGATTTGACCTTATTTGAATTTACTAGACTAGATCCAGAAATTCTTTACAGTGAGATCTTTGAAAACAGGTTTGATGATATCAGCTTGTAAGCATGCCATTGGGAAGAAACAAGTAAGTGAAACTTATATTTATTATTTTATATGATCTTTCTAAACTTGAGAAACACCTTTAAATGAACAATTTGTTGAGATGACAACAGTACAAGAGGAGAGAAGTTATTAACAAGGTCTTCAAAAGGAAAGTTACTATAAATTTTGGCATGGATTGATTTGCACGGTTGGAGAGAATTGCTATATTGATTTGATCATGGATCCACAAAGGAAGAAGCAAGGTGGAAAAGAGGAAGAGGAGAAAGATGATGAGCAGAAGAATCTAATAGAAATGAATATTTACATAGTTTGTTAACATTTTCAAAGTTACTTAAATTCATTATATCATTTGAACCGCACAACAATGCTATTAGAAAATTAGATATTTTTTTTCCACATTTTAGAGATGAGGAGATTTCTTGATATAGTTAAGAATAAGAAGGTAGATTGGAATCCAGGTCTTCCTGATCAAAAGGGGAATAACCTATTAATTACATCACTCTCCCTTTAAAGAAAGTATTTATCTTTTTTTAATAAAATTTATTTATTTGACTTTTTACATTCATTTTCACAAAATTTTCGGTTCTAAATTTTCTCCCCATTTGTCCCCTCCCCCAACCCCAATACACCCAGCATTCTAATTTCCCCTATCACCAATCGACCCTCTCTTCTATCATCCCTCCCTTCTCTTGTCCCCATCTTCTCTTTTGTCCTGTAGGGCCAGA
>CM053771.1:415572057-415588073 GCA_028658325.1 Potorous gilbertii
GTTTTTTTTCCCTTTTCTGGGCATTTTCCCAGCCAGTTACTTGATTTCTGAGAGTCCTCTCCACCCCCTGGCCTAGATCTGCCCACTAGTGCTTGGGGTCTGAGATTCAAATGCTACTCCCCAGCCTCAGGGCTTTTGGCGGCAGGCTTGACTGCTCTTTAATGGGGGCTTATCTGCTGGTTCTCAGGTGGGGGCAGGGCCGCCTCTCAGGCTCAGTTCCCTCAGGGGGTTTATACAGAGATCCTTTGTAGTGGAGCTGGGGTGGAGCTCCAGCCTGCTCTGGGAGTCTCTGGCCGAGCTGCCTTAGCCTCTGCTGCAGCGGCCGCTTCCCAAGGGGTCCGAGTCCCGGAGATCCCCCGCTCCCCTCTCAGCCCGTCTCTCTCACTGACCTGTGCGTCTGTTGGTGGAGGGACCTTCGCAGCTGCCGGAGATTCAGGTCCCTGACGCCTTCTGGGCTCTGCTCGCTCCTCTCAGTGCCTCGTGGCTGTGGCGGGGGAGGGGAGGACTCCGCAGGGCAGGGCTCTGCTCCTGTCCGGGTACCTTTGTGGTCGGTTTTTCAGGGCTCTCTGCAACGGAAATCTCCTTCACTGTGTTGCTGCGGGGCTTCCACTGTTCCAGAATTTGTCAGGAGTTCTTTTTACAGGGAATCTATGGGCTGTGGATTCGGAGTTAGCAAATGTGAGTCTTTCTACTCCACCATCTTGGCTCCACCTCTCCCATTATTTTTAATTAAATTAATGATTATTCCTGCGATTGATTCTTTTGCCCAGTCATTTGTTAGGATTTGCTTATTACTTTCCAACTAATTTTAATTCATGTTTCTGTGATTCTTCATTTAAAGTAATTATATTGAATTATGATCTAAAAGGTCTGCAATTCATAGTTTTCTTTTTCTTCATTTAATTGTGAAATATTTATGTTGTAATAGTTAATTTTTATCTAAGTGCTATATACAGTTGAGAAGAAAGCTATACCATTTTCTATTTCCCTTCAGTCTTCTACTGATCATAATTAAATATTATTGGATTCTGATATCTAATTCATTCTCTTATTTGCTTCTGTTTATAAGTGAGTTCATCCCTTTCACATTCACAGTTTTATTACTAATTGTGTATCCTCCCATCCTATTTTCTTCTTTTATCCTTCTCTCTCTCTTTTTCATCCTGTCCCTTCTATAAGTTCTGTCATGCTTCTGACCAAAGATAGATTTCAAATGTTATTTGTGTACGTTTGTCACGATTTTGTATGACAAGAACAGATTTTATAACAATATGAAGGATTTATTTGAAATGTGCAATAGGACATTGTCTCAATCTTCAGGATTTTTTGCACTACTATTTTCAAAAGCAGTTCTGGGAATTTGGAAATTTTTAATGATTTCAAAGTGGTGGATTCAGGAAATCTGTAATCATTTGCTGTTAGCAGTCTCTGTCTCTTTCTCTGTCTCTCTCTCTTTCTCTCCTTCTCTCTCTCTTTCTCTCTCTTTCTCTATCTCTCTGTCTCTCTGTCTCTGTCTCTCTGTCTCTGTCTCTCCTTCCCCCTCTCTCTCTCCTTCTCTCTCTCTTTCTCTCTCTCTCTCTCTGTCTCTGATTCTGTCTCTCTCTCTTTCTCTCTATCTCTCTGTCTCTCTCTCTTTCCCCCTCTCTCTCTCCTTCTCTCTCTCTTTCTCTCTGTCTCTCTGTCTCTGTCTCTCTGTCTCTGTCTCTCTCTTTCTCTCTCTCTCATTCTCTCTCTCCGTAAGCACCCCAGTACACCCAGCAGGGCCTGCTATTACAGATTATTTGATCTGCTTCTCTAAAAGGACAGGCAACTTTTGTAACAATCAAACACATGTATCATTCAGTTAATTCAGGGGAAGAAGTCAGCACCCTGAACTTCAGAGAACATACAGAGAAATCTAAAGTCAACGGACATGCTTCTAAAATGTCTGGCCATTAACATACATACAGCTTTACTAGAGAGGAAATATCTGGGTTTTTGAAGCTGAGTGATTCCTCAGTGGCTTCCCAGAGTCCTCATCTGGTCAAACAAACATTTCCAGTCAGTAAGCTGCAAAGTAAAATCTCACCCTCAGAGAATTTATGGACTTATCAGAGCCAGAAGTAACGATCCTCTGACTCAGTGCCTCAATAGAAAAAGAGAAAAGTCACTTAGTTACCTTCCTACAAAACAGCTCCACTAATCAAGCTTCCCTCAATGGGTAGACTCATCAATGTGTGGGGAAGAACTTCCTTAATCACATTATTCAATCAGAGGCTGTAATGCCAAGGAAATATTCACAGCACTGGTGGTGACTATGAATATGCCTGCATAGTTCTCAATTTCAGAAAAGACTCTCCATATGGAAGGAAGAAGAAAAACATTTATTTAAACACCAGAAAGCCAAATCCCAGAACCAGAAAGCAAAATCTGTCATGGTGACCAAGAAGCTAATAACTATGATCACAGCAGGAGGCAAAGCCATTCTCAAACCTCCCCTCTCCCAGTCAGGAACTTCTCAACTATCAGCTGTCACAATGAGGTATTTGTACCTGTGTCAATTGGCTTGCCTTCTTTCCTCTCTGACCCAACTCTACTCATTCACTTCCTCATGGTTCCACTCCACACTTCCTCTTCTGCCTCTTCAGCAAGCTCCTCTCACCACATGTGACCCAGGCTTTCAGATCATATGGGCCTATTAATTAATGAGAAACATCTTTCCATTTAAATTACTATTACAGGAGCACTTTTAATAAAACAAAACAATAAAAGATTCTACTTTCCTTGCTCTTACATGTGCATTGAGCACATGCACAAGCGCATACACATGCACACAGAGGCATATATACACAGAAAAAATATACAAGCTTATACACATACATACACATCTTCTCAGACAATAGTATGATATTCAAAAGATAAATTAAATATTCAAAAGATAAATGAAAGCTAAATATAAATATTCAAAAGATAAATGAAAGCTAAATGCAGATGTTAGATGGACATAAATATCACAAAATACAGCCGAGAAGAAATTAGCAAAGTAGAAAAGTTTCAGAATTCTAAGTTTGTTTTCTTGAGAGAATCAAAAGTAAGAAGCACCATTTTGGAACAAATTAAACCCACACAGAAACATGCACATGAGTGTGTGTGTATGTGCGTGTGTGTGTGTGTGTGTCTGTGAGTGTGTATTATATTGACAGACAATGCATACAAAAGAAAAGCAAAAATCAATACCATTAACTAAATAGTGATGACATGAGCACAGTATTCAATTTATGACCGCTCAAAATTCAGAAACACAAAAAATGAATAAATTAAACTATTAAAAATGATTGAACAATGAAATAATTTACCCCATTTCATCATATAAAACTACAGAGAATAAGAGAACTACTAGGAAAAATAAAAATTATAAAAAGAAGTCATGAGACTTTTTTAAAGTACACAGAGATAGCAATGAAAGTATAATTTAAAGATATAGAAGAAATAAAAGTGGTAGAGAATGAGTCAAACACCACGTGATTAATACTAATTCTAAAGAATCATCAATGCATTTTGTAGGAGACAGTTGCAGAAATAAGTATTACATAATGTGGGAGGTGGAAAGTGGAAGACAGGAAAATGAGGCAATGCACTCTCATGATGAACAATGAAAGTGAAATGACACTTGTTTTTCCCAGTAAGATAAGATTTTCATTTTAAAGGGGAAAATGTCGGAAAGAAGGGGTAAATAGAAGGATTAAAAAGGATTTTGAAAATCAATGAGAGCAGGGGTTCCCAGTAAACAAATCTTTATTAGAAAGAGGTATATTTTTTGGGGAGAAAAAAATGGGCTTAATATAGACTTAATTTATGGGACAAGGGAAAAAGAGATTCCACTTTTGTTAAGAGAATGTTGTTTCTCTGTAAACTCGCTGGCTTCAAACAAAGAAAAATTGGTTAACCTCAGAAAATCATGACCTAGGACAAGGAAATAGATAAAAAAGAATGTTAGTTCTCCCTTATATTTACTTCAGTAATTGTTCTTTGCTACTACAAAAATGCTACTATAACTATAGATGTAAGGATAATTATGGTATCTTTAGGTTAAATGGTATTGATACTTTCATCTCTCTTGTTTTATAATTGGTATAGAAACATGAATTTACCACTTTTTAGATTTGCCAATAAAACATCAGGGCATTAGAATTTTGAAACTTTTCTACTTTGCTAATTTCTTCTAGGCTGTATTTTGTGATATTTATGTCTATCTGACATGTATCATTTCTTACAGCATGATAGTATCCATTACCTTCATATACCACAACTTTTTCAGCCATTTCCCAATTGATGAGCATCCTCTCAATTTCCAGTTCTTGACCACCACAAAAGGAGTTGTTACTAATATTTTTATACATGTAGATCTTTTTCCCATTTTTATTACGTCTTTGGGATACAGTTCTAGAAGACATATTGCTGGGTCAAAGGGTATGTACATTTTTATAACCCTTTAGCCATAGTTACAATTGCTCTCCAGAATGGCTGGATCAGCTCACAGCTCCACCGACAATGAGTTAGTGTTCCAACTCTCCCACATGTTCTCCAACTTTTATCATTTTCCTGTTTTGTCATATTAGCCAATCTGATAGGCATGATTTTTGTCTCTTTAATCAATAGTGGCTCTGAAAACTGCCTGTTCATATCCTTGGACCATTTGTCAATTGGGAAATAATGTGCATTCTTAGAAATTTTATTCAGTTCTCCAAATATTTGACAAATGAGGCCTTTGTTAGATTAACTTTGTTAATCAATTAAAAATTGATTGTTTCTATATTTTTCTCATTGCTCTCAATTTATTCGATAAGAGGACGACACTAGGAGAATTTTGATTTTCTTATCTTTTATTTACTGCCACGTAAATGGAAAGAACAAGAATGAAACCTCATATTTCAGTGTTCTCAAGACAATCCCAACCTCCTTTTGGAGAGCTGAGTGGAAGACTGTGAGAGCTGAAGGCTGCATATAACAAGAATACTTCAATCTACTTTCTTGTTTATCTTATTTTTCCCTTCTTCTCCAATCCATTTTGTTTTCTTTCGTAGTAAGAAATGGTACCATAGCTGTCTAAGTGGGAGAGCGAGAAAGAAATACGATAGAAATATAGATGATATAAAAGTTAAAAGAAGTCCGTAAACTCTACTAAAAATTGCAGTATTGATGCCACTTATCCTACTGAAATAATTCTGTCACACACACACACACACACACACACAAAACATAGCATGGCACTTTTCACAAAACAGTAATTACTCATACATATTTCCATTTTAAATGTTAAGCTTAATTAGGATGTTGCTTTATTTGCTTTCAGTAAAACATTATTATGTGAAATCAACATTTCATCTCTTCACTCTTAAGTCTTTTGAAAGACTGGAGAGTGGTTGAAATATTGACTTTTATGTCTTAGTGGATTCTTCTAAATTGGTAAGTTATTCTTTTGGTGGTTTTTTATTCCTCAGAAGGAAAATATTACATCTGCAATTATTTGACAAATTTATTTTTGGAGACCAATACTTTCTATTATATCAGTTGTTTTGACAACAAATAGGAAGCACATGGCTTAGAATATTTTTATTATAGTCAAAAAATATGAAAAATCATACATTAAGTGACCTTCCCAATTTCATCATACTCCAGTTGGAAAAATCAGGGGTGGGGAGATGCATTGCACAAACATAAAAGAGCATAATTGAAGAGGTGTTTCACTAACTAATACAATGACTAATTCATAGGTTTAGCAATCAATGGGGAAAATATAGCCAGAGTAAATGGAACACACACACATATAGATATAGTTATGCACACACACATACACACAGAAATAAATATAAATATCCAGTGTATACATTTATTATTAAGGTCTAAAAAATTAAGTGGCCTTTAGACATTGTATTATTTCATATTTTGTGTCCACTTTCCTCTTCTGATACACATATACACAAAAACACACATACATACATATGTTGCATATATAATGCTATATATATATGCACAGAGTATATATGTGTGTATATATTTACATTATTTAAACAGCAAATATGTATGTATATATAATTATATTATGTATACATATGTACATGTATATATATATATGTGTGTGTGTGTGCATATATATATATATATATATATATATATAAATCCAGTTATATTTAATTCATAAAATATTTGAGTATCTATTAAGGATGAGGTGAATTGACTACATGGTACAGCTGACTGAGTATGAGAAGATCTTGGTGTAAGTATTGCCTGTGACATATACTCAATATGTGACCATAGATGTTAAGTAACCCCTAAGTGTTCCAGGGATCTTTTGGTTACTATGTTACAGGGGAAATAATGAAAAGAGCTCCTATGCCATTTTCCACAGCTGTGAAAGCAAGGAAATAAACAATCAAAATTAAAAACAAAATCATATAAGGCATTATACTGGGAGCTATGAATAAAAATATGTAAAAATTTCCCCATCCTCAAGGAAACTTCAGTCAAATAGGATACAGTAGAATTGAAATTACCTATTAGAGAATTTTCTTCTTTTCACCTTTGTTTCCTCTATCCTTCTTTTCTTCCGTCCATCCATCCACCTTCTTTCCTTTCTTTTATTTTTTTCTTTAACAAAGCATATTTCATTGAAAGGGCAGAGGCAAGATAGTAGAAAAAAGCTAGGAGGTTGCCTGAGCTCTGCTCAGTTTTTCTCAGAAAGAACATTAAATCAAATCTCTAAACAGTTTCTGGAGCAACAGAACCTACAGAAAGATGTACTGACACAATTTTCCAATTTAAGATAACATGGAAGGACTTCAAGAAAGGTCTGTTTCCCTTGGATAGAAGGAGAGCACAGCCAAGCAGAGATGCTATCCAGACAAGTTGGTGGGAGCTTCTAAGTCAGACAAAGAACCAGAAACTGAGGCCCAACAGTTCTAATTCAGCAGGTGAGTGGCATAGCAGGCCAGGGATGAAGCCTCCAACCTGAGTACAAGTACTGAGTACAGAATGCAGGATACATCAACTGTGACTACGGCAAGCCATCCCCAGTACAGTGGGAGAGTCACCTAAGGCCTTAGCATGGAAAGCCAGTGATCAAGGCACTGAACTCTAACAGAAGAAACTTAGTACAATGCATCTTGTGCTCCAGGATGAAAGATCAACTTTAATACCATGAAATAGGCTAAAAATAAGCATGAGAAGGAAAAGAACCCTGACCATAGAAAGTTATTATGGTGATAGAGAAGATCAACATGCAAAATCAGAAGAGAACACTGTCAAAATAACCACTTGTGAAACCTCAGAGGGGAAAACAAATTGGTCTCAAGCCCAAAAAGTCTTCTTGGAAGAGCTCAAGAAGGTAGAAGAAAAATTAGGAAAATAATGAGAGGTTGGGAAGAGAAAGTCACTAGCCTGGAAAATTAACACAGAAAAAAATGACTAGGGAAGAAATTTATAAAAAATAAAATTGATCAAATTGGAAAAAAAAAACCAAAACACTGAAGAAAACAACTTCCTGAAAAGTAGAATTGGTCAAATGGAAAAGGAGGTACAAAACCTAACTGAAGAAAATAATTTCCTAAAAATTATAATGAGTTCTCAGCCATAGCAAAACCAGAACAGACCCCAGTAAACTGAATCATCAATGTCAGAACTGCATGAGAGAGAGGTGTAGTCCTGCATGAGGCCTGAAGCAGTGGCCACAGACGTGCCTGCACTTTTGAGTTCACAGACTGAATATTTGAAAATCATCTGTTTAAAATTCTGGCAGCCAAGATGACTGGGGAAACATTAAGTTCTCCCATCCTCCCTTTGGTCCAGCAATGTATCCTCTAGGACTGTATCCTAAAGAGATCATAAAAATGGAAAAAGCACCCACATGTTCAAAAATATTTATAGCATCTCTTTTTGTGGTGGCCAAGAACTGGAAATTGAGAGGATGCCCATCATTTGGGAAATGGCTGAACAACTTGTTATATATGCATTAATGGAATACTACTATGCTCTAAGAAATGAGGAACAGACAGACTTTGTAAAAACCTCGAAAGACATTATATGAACCAGTGCTGAGCAGAGTGAGCAGAACTTGAAGAACATTACACACAGTAATAACCACAGTATATAAAATTTGATTTGGATAGACAGCCCTTCCAATTCCAATGCAATTCCAAAAGACTCATGATAGAAAATGCCATCAATACCCAAAGAAAGAAGTATGGAGTCTGAATGAATAATGCTGCAGATTATTTTCTTTTCTGTTTTATTTTCTTTTGCTTTTTTTCTTTCTTTCTCATGGTTTCTGCCATTCATTGTAATTCTTCTATGTAACATTACTAATGTGATAATGTATTTAGTAGGATTGTAGATACAGAATCCATATCAGGTTGCATGCCATCTTGGCCAGGAAGGAGGGAGGGAAAGGGAGGAATTTAAATCTTATGGAAGTGATTGTTGAAAACTAAAAATAAAATAAATTGAAGAAATAGAATTGGGCAAGTACAAGCTAATAACTCAATTAGACATCAAGCATCAGTCAAACAAAATCAAAAGAATGATATAGAAGAAAATGTAAAATATCTCAATGGAAAAACAACTGATTTGGAAAATAGACCCAGAAGAGATAATTTACAAATTTTTTGGACTACTTGAAAGTCAAGATCAAATAAAGAGTTGACTTAGTGACCTTCGAGAAACTATGAAGGAAAATAGCCCTGAAATCTTATAAGCAGAGGGTAAAATAGACATTGAAAGTATCCATCTGAAATCTCATGAAAGTATTCCTAAATGAAAGTTTCAAGAAACGTAGTAACCAAACTCCAGAATTATCAGGTGAAGGAGAAAAACGTTTAAGTATCTAGAAAGAAACAATTCTAATATTAAGGTCTCACTGTCAGGATTACACAGGATTTAACAACTTCTAAATGAAAGCATCAGAGGGCTTGGGATGTGGTATTCTGGAAGGCAAAAGAGCTTGGATTGCAAGCAAGAATCAACTACCTAGCCAAATTTATTGTAATCTTTCAGGGGAAAAGATGGATATGAAATGGAATAGTTGATTTTGAAACTTTCCTGAGACTAGAGTTGAGCAGAAATACAATACTCAAGAGTGGCATAAAAAAAGTAAACAGGAAGGGAAAAAAAAGCAAAAATATTTTATTCAATAAGGTTACATAGTTTGCATTCCTACATGATATTTATAACTCATGAGAAATGTATCTGTTTTAGGGCAGGGAGAAGGAGTACACATAAACATAGGGTGTGGGTATAAAATAATTTTGATGTGATGATATAAAAAAATACGGAGTGAAGAAAAGATTACACCGGAGAGGAGGAAAGTGGGACACAGAATGGGGGAAATTATTTCTCATGAAGATATGCAAAAGACCTATACAGACAAAGAAACATATAATGTAACTAAAAAAGCTAGAAAATGAATAAATTAAAAACCGCCAATTAAATACCAAATATGAAATTATTAAAATCAAGAGATATTAAAAAAATTGAAAACAATGAAGTCATTGAACTAAATGTTAAGATAATTTGAAAATCTTTGCTCTCCCTTAATAGGCCCACGTGATTCACATTGAGTTTTAACCCAGCCCACAGATTGAGTTATACAAAGCCCGTGGTGGCAGGAGTTTGCTGAACAAGTGGAGCAGGAAGAGTGCAGTAGGAAGAGTGAATGAGGTGGTGCTGAGAGAAAGCAGCAAACAGAGCAAAGTAGCTACCATGGTCAAGAAAGGGGCCTTTTGCCTAAGGGAACTTGTTTTGGGGAAATCTGATGGAGGGAAGACTTGGAGATGGCAGTCCTCCCTCTATCGGTAATGTATACAAACTTCCTTGTTCCTTTGCAGGAGCTGGCTATCTAGTATCTAATTAAATATTTTGGTTTCATCTTTACAGAAGAGAGTCATTATTTTTCAAATTTACCTTGGACAAACACTTACATATTCATTGTAACTGCTGTGGGTATCACTGTGGCACTACAGTTTTATGAAAAAATAAATCTGAAAGCTAAATATTAGGTTAATTTGAGTTGTAAAAGAGTGGAGACAACCAAAATGCTATTATCAAAAATGAAAAGGGTGCATTCACCGTGAATTAAGAGGACACGAAAGAAATAACTGGGAGTTATTCTGCCCATTTGTATGCCAATAAATTTGACAACCTAAGTGAAATCGATGGAATATTTACAAAAAACATAAATTGTTCAGATCAACTAAAGATGAAATAAAATACTTAAATAGCTATTTTTGTTGAGGTCCAGGGTGGAGTACGGTTGACAAGATCAGGATAGACCTTTGGGGGAAACTGTTCTTTGAGACTGTGCTCATTAACATCCAGAATGGCTCTCCATGCCCCCTGGATGTTGTTATCTCTGTGAGACAAACAAGAGAATTATGGAAAACAAGGGATATGTAAAATAGATGCCCTCTAGGCTCACAGTCTGATTTTATCAGGCAGGGTGGAGACAAGCAGAATGTCACATGGGCTTACCTTTCTGTCTATAAATACCTGGACCCTCAGATCAATAAAGTGGAGTTGGTCTTTCTTCTCCCTCCTCTTGTGTCTTTCTTCTTCACCACATCACCGAGCTGTCTAGGGACACAGGTCATCTACTACATGTTTTAGAAAAATAGACTGAAAAAAATGTCAATATACTTCCTAAGAAAAAAATTCTCCAGGGCCAGTTGGATTTACAAGTGATTTCTACCAACCATTTAGAGAAAAAAATGAATTCCAATGCTATATAAACTTAGAGAAACATGTGGAGTCCAACCAAAATTCTTTTATAGCAGAAGTATGGTGATGATACCTAAACTAGGAAGAGACAAAACACAGAGCTTTCTAATGAATATTGATACAAATATTTTAAATAAAATATTAGTAAAAATTTCAACAGTTTATCATGAGAATAATACAATATGACTGGGTGGAATTTATTCCAGTGTTGCAAGGCTGGTTCAGTATTAGCAATCTATCAGCATCATTGACCATATCAATATCAAAAGTAACAGAAATCTTGATTCTCTCAGTAGATACAGAAAAATCTTTTGACAAAATATTGTTCCCACCTCTATTAAAAACACAAGAGAGAATAGTAATAAACAGGGTTTTGCTTAAAATAATAAGTAGTATCTATCTAAAACCATCCACAAATATTATGTATAGTAGAGATGAGCTAGAACTCTTCCCAATAAGATTAATGGTGACACAGACCCCCACCGTTATTCAATATTGTACTAGAAATGCTAGCTTTTGCAGTAAGAGAAGAAAAAAGAAATTGAAAGAATTCGAATAGACAAATAAGAAAGCATAATTGTCACTTTTTGCAGATGATGTGATGGTATACTTAAAGAATCCTAGAGAATTAACTAAAAAAAAATTTGAAATAATTCACAACTTTAACAAAGTTGCAGGATCACAAAAGTCATTAGCATTTCTATACATTACAAAAGGAAGACCAGGAGGAAGAAATAGAAAGAACAATTCCACTTACATTAATTATAGACAATATAAAATATTTGGGAGCCTACCTCACAAGACAAAACCAAAACTATGTGAATTCAGTTACAAAACAGATTTCATACAAAATAAAGTCATATCTAAACAACTGAAAATATATTGCTCATGGACAGACTGAGCAAATATAATAAAAATGACAATTCTAAATAAATTGATTTCTTATTCATTGTGATAGCAACCAAACTTCCAAAGAAAATTATTTTATTGAACTAGAAAAATAATAACAAAATTACAAAAGGCAAAGATTATCAAGGAAATTAAAGCAGGAACAAGGCTTAGACATACGAAATCGCAAACTATAGAATAAAGCAGCAATCACCAAAACTATTTGATATGCTTTATTTGATAGAGTGATAGATCATTGGAAATTGAGTTATTTAGGTATACAAGACATAATAGTCAATTATTATAGTAATCTACTCTTTCACAGACCCAAAGACTCCATCTTCTGGGATGAGAACTCAGATCTACAGGGAAAGGAAGGATACATGACCAAATAAAAGATAGGGAACATCATGAAATGCAAAATGAATAATTTTAATTGCATTAAATTAAAAACTTTTTTACACAAACAAAATCAATGCAACAAAGGTTAGAAGGAAAGCAGAAATCTAGGGGGAAAATTACAGTTAATGTTTCTGATAAAAGTTTCATTTTTCAAATATGTATATCAAGACCTGAATTAAATTCCTAACAATACAACCCTTTGCCCAACTGATACATTGCTAAAGGATTGGAAGAGGGAATTTTCAGATGAAGAAATTAAAGCTATCTCTTACTATATAAAATGCTCTAAATTACTTTGATGAGAGATTCAAACTAAAAGAACTCTGAGATCACTCCTTCATCTATCAGATTAGTTAATATAATAGAAAAGGAAAATGACAAGTGTTGGAGAAGGTGTGGCGTCATTGGGACACTAATGTATTGGTGTATTTATCAACTGATTCAATCATTCTGGAGACAAGTTTGGCAATATGCCCCAAAATTATTTATACACTTTTGTCCAGCACTCTAATAAGTCTGTATATCAAAGAAATCATAAAAAGTGGAAAAAGGATTCACCTGAACAAAAATATTTACAGCAGCTCTTTTTGTGGTGATAAAGAATTAGAAACTGAAGGGAATTCCTACTGGGGAATGACTGAACAAATTGTGATACAAAAATGCAGTGGAATACTATTATCTTAGAAGAAATGATGAGCAGTAAAATTCCTGAAAAATTAAAAACCTGGAAAGATGTACATGAATTGATACTATGTGAAATGAGTAGAACCAGAAAACATTATACACTGTAACAGCAACACTTTGCTATGATCAACTAGAATGGATTTAGATCTTTTCAATAACAGAAAAATCCAAGACAATTTCAAGTGTCATGATGGAAAATGCTATCCACATCCAGAAAAATAATGGAGTCTGAATGAAGGTAGAAGCATACTGTTTTCATGGGTTTTTTTTGCTTTCTTTTCTTGTTTTCCCCCTTTATTCTGATTGCTCTTTCTCAACATGATTAATGTCGAACTATATTTAATATGATTGTATGTGTACAAACTATAACAGATTGTTTGCTGCCTTGTCAAAGGAAGTACAAAGTGGGGAGGGAGAGCAATTTGGAAAATAAATTTTACAAAAGTGAATCTTGAAAATTGTATTTTTGTGTAGTTTAAAAAATTAAAATACTTATCAACTGGGAGAAATAATTAACGATTTCAATAACAAAGAGATAAAAAACCATGAAATTATTTCAATAGTTATAGAAAATGATTTTTACTAAATAAAATACATGTTCTTATTTTTAAAAAGTATTGGAAGAAGTACATTTCACCCACAGGGGAAGAGTTTGCAAAACTACAAGGAAGAAGAGAGTTTTATACATGTTTGTGGATGAACTCATTTGGGGAGAAACAATAGCACATGAAGAAAAGAAGCATGGAATAATGCAAGAATAATAGGTTGAAGAGATGGTAGAGATTAAGGAATTTATAAATGTTGAGGAAAATTCTCTAGTATTATCAAAAGTATATCTTATCTAGTCTTAAAAATAGATAACAGAAACATGTTTGAGCAGTTCACTTAGCTATTTATATTCATTTAAATATTTACCTGTAACAATGGTTGTGCTGGTAAATGTTTAACAACCAGTGCTTGAAAAATATGAGAGAAAAGGATAGAAGGTGGTGGAGCAGAAAGATGCACATACCCTAGCTATTCCCCCACAGCCCATAACATATCTATAAATAAAATCTCTCAGCAAATTCTAGAGAAGCAGAAGTCATAGAACAAGGGAGTGGAGGAGATTTCCAGTCCATGGTGACATGGAAGGCTGACAGGAAAGGTTTGTTGTACCAGATATGGAGTGTTGCCAGCCTAGTCTTGGACATGCAGCACCAGGAGAAGCAAACCAGAGGAGACTTCTGGGACAGAATCCCTGGAAGAAGCAGGTTCACCAATCCTTTAACCCACAGCTTTGAGGACTTTTACAACCAGAGTGAGAAAGGAGCAGGGTCCTCCTCTAGCCTGGGCCCTACATGGTGGTGGTGGCAGCAGTTGCAGCACTAGCAACAGTGGGTACATTGTTGGAGTGGCTTAGCTTAAAGCCAGTGGGGGAATTGAGTAACTGATCTGAATCTCAGCCCTGAGCACAGTCCTGGTACTTGGCAGAGTTGGAGGCCCCTGATGAGTAAACACCTATCCCTTGATAGTGTCACCTTGGAGGAAGTGAGAACTTGCAGGTCCCCAGACTATACCCTACTCCTGACAAAGGATCCAAAAGTTGAGAAACTGGTTGGGAAAATGCCCCCAACATGGGAAAAAAATAAGACCATAGAAAGTCACTTTCTTGGTGAACAGGAATTCTATCCCATCCTTTGGAATGAGGAATAACAATGGTTACCATCAGGGGAAGACATAACAATCAAGGCTTCTGCATCCAAAACCTCCAAAATAAATATGCAATGGTCCCAGACAATGGAACAGCTCAAAAAGGATTTTGAAAATCAAGTAAGAGAGACTGAGGAAAAATTAGGAAGAGAAATGAGAGTGATGCAAGACAATCATGAAAAGTGAGTCAAGAACTTGTTAAAGGGGACCCCAAAAATGCTGAAGAAAATAACACGTTTAAAAATAGGTTAACTCAATTGATAAGAGGTCCAAAAAGTCAATGAGGAGAAGAATGCTTTAAAAAACAGAACTAGCCAAACAGAAAAGGAGGTTCAAAAACTCAGTGAAGAAAATAGTTCTTTAAAAATGAGAATGGAACAGATGGCAGCTAATGCCTTAATGAGAAACAAAAGAAAGTACAAAACAAACCAAAAGAATGAAAAAATGGAAGATAATGTGAAGTATCTCATTGGAAAAAAAACTGCCCTGGGAAATAGATCTAGGAAATATGATTTAAAAATTATGGGACTATCTCAAAGCCATGATCAGAAAAAGAGCCTAGACATCATCGTTCATGAAATTATCAAGGAAAACTGCCCTGATATTCCAGAACCAGATGGCAAAATAAATATTCAAGGAATCCACTGATAACCACCTGAAAGAGATCCCAAAAGACAAACTCCTAGGAATATTGTAGCCATAGCCAGAGTTTCTAGGTCAAAGAGAAAATATTGCAAGCAACTAAAAAGAACCAATTTGAGTATTGTGGAAATACAATCAGGATAAGACAAAATCTAACATCTTTTATATTAAGGGATTGAAGGACTTGGAATATGATATTCCAGAAGTCAAAGGAACTAGGATTAAAACCAAGAATCACCTACCCAGCAAAACTGAGTACAATACTTCAGGGAAAAAAATGATCAATCAATTAAATAGAGGGCTTTCAAGAGTTCATATTGAAAAGACCAGAACTGAAAAGAAAATTTGACTTTGAAACATAAGAATGAAGAGAACCGTGAAAAGGTAAACCGGAAAGAGAAATCACAAGGGATGTACCAGACGTGAACTGTTTACATTCCTACATGGAATGATGATACATGATATTTCTAACTCTGGAAACTTTTCTCAGTATCTGTCTGGGTAGTTGGAGGGATTATACAAACACACACACACATATACATATATATATATATATATATATACACACACACATATACATACATACATATATAGAAAGGCGGGAGTGCTTTTCTGATTCAAAATGGGTGATGTATAAATTTTCAGTGTATTATACCACAGAAATGAGCAAGTGCTACACATAAGTGCTTATTGAATTGTTGGTTGTCAAGACTTTATAAAATACTAGAAAAATATTAATAATGCAGATTAAATTTTAAAATCTCGTACATTTTTCCTTTTTCATGTTGTTGTTTTTCCTTATTTATTTATTTATTTTAAATTTTCAAAAAGCCAATGAGGAGAAGAATGCTTTCAAAAGCAGAATTAGCCAAGTGGAAAAAGAGGTGCAAAAGCTCACTGAAGAAAATAGTTCTCTCAAAATTAGAATGGAACAGATGGAGGCTAATGACTTTCTGAGAAAC